>JAOTOM010004636.1:0-372188 GCA_034440615.1 Ashinkailepas kermadecensis | reverse complement strand
GGAGCTCGTCAAATGCTGCCGACTTGACCGCTTCGACTTGCCGACCGACTTTCGACACAGGCAGCCAATCTGCGACCAGTCCTGGAGCCGGTCCGGTGCTCCAGCCCGATGACGCGAGGGACGCGTCTGCTATAACAGTGACCTCATTCAACAACTTCCCCGCCACAGAGCCGATAAATTCGGGCTTCCCCTATTGCGGGCGCTCGAGCGGAATTTCCTGCTGCGTCACATTGACTGATGGTGATAGCTTCGGCTTGCATCGGCATCGCTACCGTGCATACCTTGCATACGTTTATCGATATGTCACTGTAGTGCGTCTGTTGGAACGTTACCACAGTATATATGTTGTTACATTGCTTGGTATGTCTGTTGGTACGTCACCGTAGTGTATTTGTTGAGACGCTGTTGTAGCTACGTCTGTTGGTACGTCACCTTGGTACTCCTGTTGAGATGCTGCTGTAGTTACGTCTGCTGATACAACACTGATGTACTTCTGTTGGGATATCGCTGTAGTTGCGTCTGTTGGTACGTCATCTTGGTACTCCTGTTGAGATGCTGCTGTAGTTACGTCTGCTGATATATCACTGCTGTACTTCTGTTGGGATATCGCTGTAGCTACGTCTGTTGGTACGTCACCTTGGTACTCCTGTTGAGATGCTGCTGTAGTTACGTCTGCTGATACATCACTGCTGTACTTCTGTTGGGATATCGCTGTAGTTGCGTCTGTTGGTACGTCATCTTGGTACTCCTGTTGAGATGCTGCTGTAGTTACGTCTGCTGATACATCACTGCTGTACTTCTGTTGGGATATCGCTGTAGTTGCGTCTGTTGGTACGTCATCTTGGTACGCCTGTTGAGATGCTGCTGTAGTTACGTATGTTGGTACATCACTGTAGTACATGTGTTGGGATGTCGCTGTAGCTGCGTCTATTGGTACGTCACAGCAGTACATCTGTTGGGATGCTGCTATAGCTACATCGGCTGGTACGCACAGCCCGCCACACGACAGGTCAGGTGTTTCCCGGAAGGTGTGCTAAGCAGGTCTGCACTGGTGATGCTCACACATCCGTTCATGTCCACACATCAGTTAATGTTTGCACATCCGTTGAGGATCACACTTCAGTTGATTTCATACAGTATGTAGGTTGAATAATGTGTCAATGTCTGTTGATAGCTAAAGTAAGACACTAAGAACCATAATTGTAATGGGATGTTTTGCGTGCAGGTATGCAACAATTATCTGATAGGTACCTTCCAGTAAGGGCATGCATGAAATTAATCAGAAGTAATCAGACTATTACTTCTATTCGTACCGGCCATTGCATCAACATGTCTTGTCCAGTGTAGTACAGTATAACACTACTTATCGAACTACCAAAGAAATAACTTGTTTTAATAGTTTTACAATTGGCTCTTGCAGTTGTCTTCTCTTCAATTGTGAGAAATAATACACGAACTTTTGCGTTGGAAGAGAATCATTCATTTCATTCGTGGTGATATTCAGACTGAGGGGGATTCACCAGGGATTCACAGAAAGCGTTCTGAAAATATGGCATATATTTCGGGACTTTTGGAAATCCCTGGCTCACTATGAGCATATGCATGCAAGGCAAAGACCGCATGCAAGCCATGCCATGGACATCTAAGATGCGTTTACGCTGAAATTACTGTCGCGCGTTATTCCTACGTGATAACTAACGTTACAACCATCAGTATGCCGTTTTGAAACTAAGAAGTGCAAGCTGTGTGAACTACAGAATAGACAGCAGAGCTCACATCAGCAGGTACAACAGACAGCAGAGCTCACATCAGCAGGTACAACAGACAGCAGAGCTCACATCAGCAGGTACAACAGACAGCAGAGCTCACATCAGTAGGTGTAACAGACAGCAGGGCTCGCATCAGTAGGTACAACAGACAGCAGAGCTCACATCAGTAGGTACAACAGACAGCAGAGCTCACATCAATAGGTACAACAGACAGCAGAGCTCACATCAATAGGTACAACAGACAGCAGAGCTCACATCAGTAGGTACAACAGACAGCAGAGCTCACATCAGTAGGTACAACAGACAGCAGAGCTCACACCAGTAGGTGCAACAGACAGCAGGGCTCACATCAGTAGGTGTAACAGACAGCAGAGCTCACATCAGTAGGTGTAACAGACAGCAGAGCTCACATCAGTAGGTGCAACAGACAGCAGAGCTCACATCAGTAGGTACAACAGACAGCAGAGCTCACATCAGCAGGTACAACAGACAGCAGAGCTCACATCAGTAGGTGCAACAGACAGCAGAGCTCACATCAGTAGGTGTAACAGACAGCAGAGCTCACATCAGCAGGTACAACAGACAGCAGAGCTCACATCATTAGGTACAACAGACAGCAGGGCTCACGTCAGTAGGTGTAACAGACAGCAGAGCTCACATCAGTAGGTGTAACAGACAGCAGGGCTCACATCAGTAGATACAACAGACAGCAGAGCTCACATCAGCAGGTACAACAGACAGCAGAGCTCACATCAGTAGGTACAACACTCAGCAGAGCTCACATCAGTAGGTACAACAGACAGCAGAGCTCACATCATCAGGTACAACAGACAGCAGGGCTCACATCAGTAGGTGCAACAGACAGCAGAGCTCACATCATTAGGTACAACAGACAGCAGAGCTCACATCAGTAGGTACAACAGACAGCAGAGCTCACATCAATAGGTACAACAGACAGCAGAGCTCACATCAATAGGTACAACAGACAGCAGAGCTCACATCAGTAGGTACAACAGACAGCAGAGCTCACATCAGTAGGTACAACAGACAGCAGAGCTCACACCAGTAGGTACATCAAAAGTGCTTCCATAGCGATGTCAGATCAGCTGGATTGATGGTGGGGTGGATTAAGCATATGAGCATCAATTGGAATAGCTGAATTTAATTCGCATACTGCTTTGCAGGTGCTTTGTCAGATAATGAAGGGGAAATGAAGAGGGGGAGGAAATTAGACAGTCCAATAAAGGGGTTCAGTTACCGGGCATAGTGAGGAAGCCTCAATAAAATATCAGGCAACTAAGGACCTTTACCGAAACGAAAGCAACAAAAAATAGATCTAGTGTACTCTGCATTGATGCGAGAGGTCAGACTTTCAAACAGCGAGCGGTATGAGCCAAACACTTACCACAGTTTCCAATGTTCTATTAAAAACTATATGAAGAAAGTAGAGCAAAAAAGAATGGATTATTACCACATCAGGGGACATTCAACTTCTTCGAGATGTTCCAAAGGCGCGGATAACAATAGTGAAGGGTGCAGGAAAAGGCAATCGACCTAATCGTGCCACGCCGGTTAGTCCAGTCCAGGAGGAAAGGTGTGGGAAGCAGAGCTCCCTGGCTGCATGAACCTGTCGCGCTTTTGTGCACACCATGGTGGTACATGACTCTGTATTTTGGGCTTCGTGGACGTCACGAACATCACCCGGCTACTATGGGAAGGCATAGTGCTGCGGCCAGAAAAACCCGCAAAAAGTATGCGATGAGGAATATCATATATTTCATGAAAGACTATCGAAAACAGGACTAGGTCTAACCAATGTTAGAGCTTGCCATCACAAAGATATTCCCAACTGGAGACAGCCTACGTTTCCCCATCCGTGGGCATAAGGCGTACGCTTCAAGAAAGCTGACGAGGGACTGTACATGTAGTTTCTACTTGGCAGTCAATTGCACTGCTTTTGAGACAGGCTTGGCAGGTTTGGTGGAATAGATCGTCTCTGATAACAACTTCCCCCCCCTCGATAAAGAATATAATTACGTCAAGGGCGAGGATTCACGGAAGACTCGTTAACCACATTGGTCGAAAACAGCCACAACGCGCCTCTTGGACAACGGATGTCCAACGCCACATGTGGTGAAGCACACCAGCCACTTATCGACGGAAAACCTGGCGAGTTATTCGGAGGTAGCAGCGGATGTCCAGCGAAAAAGACTGGCGAGAACCATCCAGTATAGCACAGGGTTCTGCCAGTCGCAGGGCGGATATTAGTAGGAAGAGAGATTAGGACCAGCGTCAGCGAGGGAACAAGCCGAGTACCCCCGGTCCAGCAGTGCAGTGCTGTCCACACAGTAATAGCTGATGCCAATGGTCTCGCCCAAGATCTAGCCACTGCAAAAGACTTTAACAGCTGCCAGTTCTCAATTAATGTTACGCTCTCCAAATAATTCAACGGCTTCGGACCAAACAGCATCTGCCAAACGTATTCTTGGCAGATGCTGAACTGAATAAACTGCTTGTTGCCGATGACTATGTACCCTGCGAAATGAGCAAATGCAAATAATAACACAATATTTTCCATGGAACCCAAATTTGTCGCTGGTGGTACCGGGACTAGTGAATGAACAAAGTGCGAATGCAATAGTACACGCACAGTTACAGTTAATAAACTCCTGGCAGATAACGAGTGACTTGTCGATACTGCACGGCGAACAGCATGCGAAAACGTTTCATGCGCTCACGTGGTAAACACAAACCTTAAAAACACACCAGAAGCAAAATGTAGACGTCCTAACAAATCGAAACCAGAAACAAAACGCAGATGTCCCGGCAAATCCCCACCAGAAGCAAAGTGCAGATGTCCTAACAAAACCTCACCAGAAGCAAGGTGCAGATGTCCAAACAAAGTCCCGAAACCCACCTGACTCCAGAAATAAGCGAACTGATTGAAATTCGAATGAAGTCTAAGGGCGAGGAAAACCATTCCATTCCCCTTTTTGCAGACATGTAAACATATTTTCCAATCCGTCATCACTTGCATATACCGTAATTATTCAAGCATCTTACAGAAAAGCAAGACATCCGTCCTGGCTACGTCTTCGTAAGTAATTATCCTAAAATCAACTTTGATTTTAAAATGGAACATCGTTTTCTGTGACAAATTCGGACAGTTCCAGTCGACAGTGTATTTCTGTCTGCCGTTGGTTGTCAGCAGCATGAACGCTAACGGCGAGATCAGCTGACCGACTTGTGGTGGTCCCTGGTGGTGACCCCTGGTGGTGACCCCTGGTGGTGACGCCTTGTGGTGACCCCTGGTGATGACCCCTGGGGGTGAACCCAGCTGACGTACTGATGGTGACCCCTGGTGGTGATCCAAGCTGACCAACTGGTGGTGAGCCCTGGTGGTGAGCCCTGCTGGTCTGTCAGTCGGGCGTCAGACCGTCCGGCACCGGCACCAACAGTCACGGTGTTGGCTGGCCGCCGCTGCGCCCTCCTCCGAGGCGGACGACCTCAGAACATCGGGTTCCTGCCGGCCACAACAGATGGCGCCACAGAGGCATTGGGTAGCGCCACAGGAGTGCAAGTGGCGCCACTCAGGTGTCAGGTAGCGCTACCTAAGCGACAGATGGCTCCACGGAAGAGGGAGCCAAGTGTAATGTAGCAGCACTTATTATCAGCACAGTCCTTCCGTGCATTTTCGGCTGAGAACAGCACTGATAGGTGAGACCTGGTCGACAGATGAGCAACTAACAATATGGTGTGGGAGCGGCGATGTTTATCGACAAATGAACTTGCAGTCAAAAACGGTCGGCGTTAGGTCATGGGTTACGTCATGTTAGGTCACGTGTTATGTCACGTTAGGTCATGGTTACGTCACCTTAGGTCACGAGTTACGTCATCTAAGGTCACGGATCACCTCACCTTAAGTTGCGGGTTACGTCACGTTAGGTCGTTAAGCGGCAGACGCAATGTTAATGCGGACATCGGGAGGGTCTCCAGTAAAGAAAGAAGCAGGTAGGTTCCTGATGCCACTCAAGAACTGTGAAATATGCGCCCGCAACAAGCGCGTCCGGATGCTCACCAGTGCGTGCGCGAAGAATGTAGTTACAATTAAGAAGACTGTCTCCATAAAATATGATGGAAGTGCATTCATGACAGTGAACTTGCCTTCAGACGTCAATTTGATTGCCAATTACAGTGATATATTGCGAATATTGTTACTTTGCGTATTGTCTTCTGGAACTATTTTCCACCACAGACGGCGTCGCCCGCGGCACGCTCCGACTGCCCGCCATTCATAATTTTGCGGGGTGCAGAAGCATACCTTGAATGTTAATGGGCTCCAACGCCAAAGTTGCAGGCAGATTTTTATATTTGAAACAATAGGCGATGTGCCTCACATGAGTTCCGCCACCATTGCAGTCACTGGCGGATCTAGCCCACCGGTTTGGGGGGGGGCCAACTTTCGGTTTTCGGCGTCAGCCCCTCCCCTCCCCCTCCCCCAGTGGCGTACCTAGGAATTATATCAGGGGAGGGGTCGAACGGATTTGGAGGGTGCGCCTTCGCCCGTTATTTTTGGTTAAAAGCACCGGATTTCGGGGCACCGTTAAAAGCACCACTATTTGGCAAAGGGGCCCATTTGAAGAAGTAAAAAAATTTGACAACATAATTTTCTGTGTAGAGGCCCCAGCCTACCTCCACCGTTTCTATGTTACCGGATTTTTGTTCTTGTTTACCAAAACGTTCACGTTCTCGTTCAACGTCTTGTACCACGTCAACGTTCATGCACGTGTACACACTGGCGGATCCGATTTTGTCAACTCTTGCTGTAAGCAGAACTTAGAGCATGGAACCCTCGATGTGTGTTAGAATCTACTAAGCTACCATACTTGCTTCCAAACAATGATTATTATTTTTTATTTTTTTTATTGGAGATTCTTTCCTCCAGACGCTATTTTTTAACCTCGGCAAAGGTTACTGCATTTTAATTTAGTTCACTTCTGTTGGTTTCGGGGGGCCAAAAGACATTATGGACCCCTTTCAAGCGCTTCGGGGGGGCATGGCCGGAATGGCCTCTCCCTGGATCCGCCAGTGTAAATACATACCTCCTCTTGCTATTCTTCTTGAACAAATCAGTCAATGTAGTCTGTCTCTTCATCTTAGCAACCCCAACACCAACATACGAAACATGCTGCTCAACTGGGCTCAACTGGTCACTCGCACAAAACATCCTGTTCAAATTCCGCTTTCGAAATCTGGCTCACTGGGTCCGCTTGCCCGTTATTGGCTAAACAAACTTCATGAACCTATCTGACGAAGGAATAATGAAACTGCTGATTTCGTCATCTCTTGCTGTAAGCAGAACTTCAACAGCATAGAACCCTCGATGTGTCAGAATCTACTATGCTACCATATTATCCTTCTAAACAATTATAACAAAATACCTGTAAAATTGGAGATTATTTCACCCGGAACGCTATTTTTTAACCTCAGCAAAGGTTACTGCATTTTAATTCAGTTTACTTCTGTTGGTTTGGGGGGGGCCAAAGGACACTATGAGCGCTTGGGGACACTATGAGCCCTTTGAAGCGCTTGGGGGGCGGGGGCATGGCCGGAATGCCCCCCCCCCCCTCCTGGATCCGCCAGTGATTGGAGTTGAGACCGATATATTTTCTCGATATTGTTTATGAACAGTACGCTTATGGGCGTTAAATGGAAAGAATGCATCTACAACCGTAAATTTCTCCTACACCATTTTGGCGTGGCAAAGCCGATGTTGCTTAGTATTGTTGAAGGGTGGAACTTTACTGTTATGTCGTGCCACCGCTCGGCGGCCCTACAGACCCTCTGGGCAGCAGCCGCCAGTGCTTGACGTGCATCGAGCCATGTCAGAACCTCAATAATGACGGAAAGCATCATGTCAAAAAGTAAAAAATGACAGGGTTAGATATCTATAAAAGTAGTCGAGTATGGCATCAGAAGGCAGCTGATTTCATGCCGGTTTATTTGAAACCATTAGAAATTAATTCGGTAGTGCAGAACATCTGACATACATTTTAAGGAATACAATGTGATAATTTTGGACACAAATTTGAATTAATTAGTTAATTGAAAGACACAAATTGGAATTGAGTGCAAAGGTGACATGGTTAAACCTTCATGGAAGTTATTCAAGACGATGTAAAAAAAATTGCACGTTCGATTTCCGTTTAGTTAAGAACATTGGAAATGGTTAGCACATCACACAGAAGATGTATGACGCCTTTTTATTACAAGATGTTGAGTGGCCAATTGCTCCAAGTTCACTTTAAGGGCAAAGTGGCAGGGTGAAATGATTTGATAATATAATAAAGCGAACTACACATCATAAGAGAGCTTGATTCAATGTTGTTCAAATTTGAGCATTGAAAATTACTTGCACCTCCTCTAGGAATTAGAGTATAGCATTAATCATAGCAAGCCCACTCTTGTGGCGTTCCTTCACAAACCCACCACCAGAGCGGCGCCACCGGTATTATATCCGCTCATGATGCCTAACGTCACGGGTTACGTCACCTCAGGTCACGGGTCACGTCACGTCAGGTTACGGGCTACGTCACGTTAGATCATGGATCACGTCACGTTAGGTCAAGGGTCACTTCACGTTAGGTTCTGGACTACGTCACGTAGGGTTCCAGACTACGTCACGGTACGGTTTGTGTGCGGCCTGCCGCTGCAGTGGCAGGGCGCGCAGGTCTGCACTGCCCCAGTGCAGACTATGCCTCTGGCGACGTGTCGGGCGTCTGTCCTGTTTCCAGCCGTGCTGAGCCCAGCGGTGCTGCAACAGCAGCCCAGCCTTGGCCCGCTGAGCTGATGCCACCGTCGCTGGTCATTTTTGCTGATCTGATATTACCCCTGCTGGTCAGCAACTGGTCCAATGCCAAAACCGCTGACCATCGTTCCACCGCGCCTGTTCCTGACAATGAGGTGCATTGAGGGGCGAGTTCACTGCACCGTGTTGTTGGTTTGTGCTGGATGTTGGAAAAGCACAGCTACTGACTCAATGACTCAATGACTCACGACATAGTTGGTTGACCACCCACCTGGAATAGGAAGCATTGCCCACATTTTGCTTATATTTTGTTTTTTGGGTGATTCACGTCACGCTGTATACACATTCACGGGTAATGGCGCCGCCCACACTGTTTCTCCGGTGGGCCGCGGGATTGGGAAACGTCCCGAGCGGTGCGAGTGTAGAACCCGGGACCTTTGGTACCCAGAGCTCAACACCTTAACCACTCGGCCATCCCGGCCCCGCCCACAATTTGTAGAGCCAGACTAAATAAATGCGTAAATTGCTCGATGAAGTAACACTAGACTTGAGACGTAGACTTCAAGAAGTTGATACGTCTGCAACCGGTAACACACTTAAGTACTTACGATCACAGATGCGATGCGATCACAGATGATGCGATCACAGATCACAGATGCGCAACGGCGCTTGTTTTCGTTGAAAATGGTGCGGCTGGTGTACCGCCCGCTTGGGCTCCCAACTCACCATGTCGCGAACGGCGTCATCTCTAGAGGCCTGTGGTGTCAACCGTTTTGTTTAGCCGGTGCGACACTCACAGCCGGATTACACCGCTGCCGAACCAGACCAAGTTCGTGCCGTTCGCCGAACCATATGCCGACAAGCTTCAGCAAGCTTCAGCAGGCTTCAGCAAGCTTCAGCAAGCTTCAGCAGGCTTCAGTAGGCTTCAACAGGCTTCAGCAGGCTTCAGCAAGCTTCAGCAAGCTTCAACAGGCTTCAGAAAGCTTCAGCAGGCTTCAGCAAGCTTCAGCAGGCTTCAGCAAGCTTCAGGCAGGCTTCAGCAAGCTTCAGCAGGCTTCAGCAAGCTTCAGGCAGGCTTCCGTCGGTTTCTCCGACGGAGCGGGTTGGGTCCGACGGCCTGGGCCGACCCTGTCGTGACGTTATCACGCACGGGCAGCCACCCGGTGCCGTTTTGTACGTATTTGCAGACACAGGACCCTGCGGGGAACCCCGCCAGCGGACGGACACGAAAGAGGGCCAGGTCGCCGTCAGAGAGGGAATCAGGCAGCGGTGCCGTCAGGGAGGGAGTCAGCAGCGTCGTCAGAGAGTGAGTCAGCGGCGTCGTCAGTGCAGTGAAGTCGGTCTCGTTGGCGGTGTGAAGAGTCTAGAGGATCAGCGACGCGATAACTCCGTTCCAAAGTACAGCGAAACTTTACTTTATATTTATTAATTGAAGACGGCAAAATTATTATCAAACAGCTCGTTCCAGCGTATGGATGATGGACAAGCGTACAGCCGAAAGTGTATAAGTACTGGCAGTTAATTTAGACGCAACTGCCAGCACCACAGACAACAGTCTAGCGTGCGAGAGAGCTCAATCTCCTCTGACCTCTCTAGTCAAGTTCCCCTCGACTATATATAATGGTCGTCCAGACGGGGGGCGTAAACTGGAATGTCGGCCTTATCTACTCCGGATACAGGGGCGCCGTTTGGTCAGCGGCCGTCGGCTCGGGTACCAGCATAACCCATAACATTTGATAAGTATTTCCTGCCTGCAGTTGACAGTGGCATTCCTAACCTGTCTAGTCAGGATGCAGAGTCGTCGCTGTACGTCTCCGATCGCCAACATAACCCATAACATTCATATCAGCATTCGTTGCGTTCATCGTCGGTGGCTCAGGTATCGGCCGTAAATCATAACATGCATTAAGACGCGTCCTGCCGGCCGTCAACAGTGGTGGCATGATTCACGCGACACGCGACGTAATATAACTGCGTATTCTAACGATGAGGGCCGAACGGTATAATTATATCTAACATTGTTACATCAGAGAGGGAGTCAGCGGTGGCGTCAGAGAGGGAGTCAGCGGCGTCGCCAGAGAGGGAATCAGCGGCGTCGTCAGAGAGGGAATCAGCGGCGCCATCAGAGAGGGAGTCAGCGGCGCTGTCAGAGAGGGAGTCAGCGGCGTCGTTGTACTGGGCGCGTCATACCGCACATCGACAATGAAGTCGCGAGACGCGGACATCAACAGCAGTTGACGGGTCAGGGTCATGGTGTACGGCTCGCGGGCCCAGCCCCCCTCCGAATCGATTCCCATGGTGTCGCTATGGGTCACGATGCACCGGCCCGGCCACAGGTGTCCCCACAGCACACACGCCAGCAACACCAGTCTAAGCATGCAGCTAATGTTGCATGTTGCAGCGTCGACCACGCTTTATGTCGTGCACGAGCCGAACGACCACGCTCAATGTCGTGCACGAGCCGAACGATATTGTCGATTGTTCATGTTTGGTGTCGGAAGCCGAACTGAAAGTCGTGGAACAAATTGTTGTGATCCAGCAAACTGTTGTGTCGTGCACCATTCACTCCACTAGTTTGCTAACTTAGCTAGTAAGTGAAACGGGTCTACACCTTCTTGGAATGGAATTATCTTTTCGAATGGGATGAACGGAGTCCGGGAGCAAGACTTGCTTTCGTATAGGTAAATGCCACTAAAGCATTCCGACAAATAACGCATGTGAAAAGCCTTCCGATGCTGAAAGAACATCCACTTGATCTGCCCTTTGATTAGCCATTAGTCTCATGGGAATTACCACTTTCTGTATTTAGCCGGCTTCTGACCGCGTGACGGTCCAATCTGTTGAGTTCATCTGGAATGTTGAAGACATTTCTCGAAGCTGCACTGTGCAGTGTTCACCCTTATCTTGTCGCCTATATACAACTGTCATGCTTCCAGGCCACGCGATAATTCCGCTTTGGAATAACCTCAAAGCCGCTCAGAGTCCGTTGCATTCGGGGTAATATGGCCGCTTAAGCGCACTGCAGAGACTTACACCAGAAATCGGAAAATGTATTTTAACATCGACATAGCTTTCAGATGGCAAACTACCTGACCACGATGCGTAATTCGTTGGCATAATGTAGGCATTTTGCTGCTGGTGGCTCGAACCGACCGTATGAGATCTTTGGTTTGCAACTACACGACATATCGCGTGCTAGACACCGGAAGCGGGCCTTCACCCGCAGTATTCCTGACGACGCAGTCCACGTTGAAGTGGTATCACAGTAGAAGTACGGTAGCTGGGCCTGACTGGGCGAGACACGGGCGGACGGCCAGCACTGGGCCCGGCCGCCGACCACTCTGCAGGCTGCCGTGGCCGCTACAGGTCGGCTACCCGTCAGACGGCTGAGGCCGACAGCGTGGCTTCCTGGCCGGGTGGCGCTGTGGCGGCACCAGCCGCCACCCTGGCTCTTCCGGCAGCGATCACGATCATCGCGGTCGCGCACACGCAGCCGCCGCAGCCGGCTCAGTTCCTGAAGAAGCCACCGCGAGCCGCCGGCCTGAGAAGGCCCCCGCCGGCCGGCCTCTGCTGGACACCGCCTGCCGCCTGCTGCGCCTGCTGCGCCTGCAGCGACTGCACCTGCCGCAGCGCAGCCTCCTGCTGACGCTGCCCGAACCGACTGCCCAGCGCCGACTGGCCTTGCAGCAGCAGCAGGTCGTTGGCCGTCTGCGCCGGTGCGCCCTGCGCCACTCCGGCGACCGGCAGCGCGGGCGTGGGAGCGTCTCCTCGCGGGAGAGGCGGCGAGGTTGGTGCCGGAGCTGCCGTCGGGGTTGGCGTCGGAGCTGCTGTCGGGGTTGGTGCTGGGGCCGGCGTCGGACGGCTGCTGGCTGGTGCCGGGAGGAAGGCGCCAGTGGCCGGCCGCTGGGGTCTGCCGCTGGCCGGCCGCTGGGGTCTGCCGCTCTGGGCTGTGGTGATCGACGGGTTGAGCTCTTCACAGCAGAAGACGCCAACTGTGCGGAGGCCGTGTCGGCAGAACAGCGGTCGGCCTGACGACCTCAGCAGCGGCCGGCTGCAGCCAGCCAGCGACCGGCAGCGGCAGGGGAAGGCGCTGCTGACGACGGCCACGGCCACGACCAGCAGCAGCACCACGGTCTGGGGAGAACAGTCGCGGGTCAGCGGCAATACCACGGTCTGGGGAGAACTACCACATATCAGTGGCAACATTAAGGTCCGGGGAGAACGACCAATACACAGACACGAGCGTCCTCGGGCGACCCGCCTCGTTGCCGCGCCGAACACCGATGACACCAAGCCGCGGTCTGTGTGCCCCGGCGATGATGTAGCTGCATCGTCTTGTCGACAACGGTTATCCCACAATGACAGACGTAACAAAAAATAACAATTTACTCACAACCAACGCCTACTGCCGAAGAGCGTTAAATTAACAACACAACACTCCCTATGCCTACTACCGAAGAGCACTGAATTAACAACACGGCCCTCCATATGCCTTGCCACGTAATCCGAATCACATCCATAATTTATGTATCACGTAAATGTAACTATCGACCAGTGCACAAACCAGTCTAGAAGCATAACGAAATGAAAGATACCAAGGAAAATATCTACTGCTTGAGAATAAGAGACACACAGGCAAATCCCTGCTGCTTGGCAATGAGAGACACCCAGGCAAGTCCCTACTGCCGGGCAATGAGAGACACCCAGGCAAATCCCTGCTGCCTGGCAATGAGAGACACCCAGGCAAATCCCTGCTGCCTGGCAATGAGAGACACCCAGGCAACTCCCTGCTCCCTGGCAATGAGAGACACCCAGGCAACTCCCTGCTCCCTGACAATGAGAGACACCCAGGCAATTCCCTGCTGCCTGGCAATGAGAGACACCCAGGCAAATCCCTGCTGCCTGGCAATGAGAGACACCCAGGCAAATCCCTGCTGCCTGGCAATGAGAGACACCCAGGCAACTCCCTGGTGCCTGGCAATGAGAGACACCCAGGCAACTCTCTGCTGTCTGGCAATGAGAGACACCCAGGCAACTCCCTGGTGCCTGTCAATGAGAGACACCCAGGCAAATCCCTGCTGCCTGGCAATGAGAGACACCCAGGCAAACCCTGCTGCCTGGCAATGAGAGACACCCAGGCAAACCCTGCTGCCTGGCAATGAGAGACACCCAGGCAATTCCCTGCTGCCTGGCAATAAGACACCCAGGCAAATCCCGCGCCGGCAAGAGAACACCCAGGCAAATCCCTGCTGCCGGCAATGAAACACCCAGCAACTCCGGTGCCTGGCAATGAGAACACCCAGGCAACTCTCTGCTGTCTGGCAATGAGAGACACCCAGGCAACTCCCTGGTGCCTGTCAATGAAGACACCCAGGCAAATCCCTGCTGCCTGGCAATGAGAGACACCCAGGCAAACCCTGCTGCCTGGCAATGAGAGACACCCAGGCAAACCCTGCTGCCTGGCAATGAGAGACACCCAGGCAAATCCCTGCTGCCTGGCAATGAGAGACACCCAGGCAACTCCCTGCTGCCTGGCAATGAGAGACACCCAGGCAACTCTCTGGTGCCTGGCAATGCTGACACTTCACAGCGGCGGCACCGCCAACACCCGCCTACCTGCGTCATTCGCATGTTGACTGTGCAGGCTGTCCGACTCTTCGTGCACTCTCGACGGCGACTGGGGAGCTTCTGATCACTGGCAGTTCGTGACCGGTCGTATATAAGGTGCGCTGGGGGGGGGGGGCTGCGAGCTGCGCAATAACCGCACGCGGAATTACCCTCCGCAGCCGGCGCAGAAGTGCCAGTCAGTGTGACAGTCGGGGCTGCGGGAAGTCAGCCGGGGATGAGTGGAACTGTGGTCGGAAGTCGGAGGTGGGCCTCTCGACGCGCGCCGCGGTCGCCGGCAGCGGGAATACCGGCACTCGTCATAAGCAGCTCAGTGTTTATGTGTTCCGAGCCGATGGTTTATCGTCGAATTGTAGCCGGTGCGGCGCTGAACGCCCACGTCCCGCGTTAAAACTACCGTGCAGTAATACTGCAGTACTGCAGTACAGAGTACATTAATTACTACAGCGCAGTAATACGCAGCAAAATAATACAAATGCAGCGTATTTTAGTACACGATAAATTGCAACCCATCTTTGATGACGTCTATAACGTTGTCATACAAACGCCAGCAACACCACGATGTACGTGTGGGTGCTATAACGTGACGCTCGTCTCGAGACGCAAGACGTCACAGTCACACAATGTCGCAATAGTATGATGTACGAGTTAGCGCTGTAACGTGACGCTCGTCTCGAGACGCAAAATGTCACAGTCACAAAATGCCACAAAATGCGACAAAGCGTGACGTGTCACAAATTGGCACCACATGCCACACAACGTGACGTGTCACAAAATGGCACCACATGTCCCAATACGTGACGTGCCGCAAAATGGCACAAAATGCCATACAATTCTACAAAATGCCACAAAATGTCACAAACATGCCACAAAACGTGACATGTCAAAAATGCGTCGCTTGATCGAGCTTCAGTTCGCATAACTCGGGACAGATATCGCATGAACCAACCATGAAGAAGGCCATCGCACAAAGCAAGGCTTTAAGTCTTAACTAAGGAGAGCTTTGCTACGACCTAGCCAACTTCACGGAAATCCTCACCACATACCTTTACGATTTGCCGCCTCCATACTCCCTCACCAGACTGCCGCATCACAGCGCATTACTTCGATGGGGAGGTCAGGACAACGATGTCGCCGTCCGGACCAGGGGCGCTGCCAGGATTTTGTGAAGGGAAGCGCAACGATAAAAATATGATGAAACAGAGACCGCTTTCTGCGCGTGAAGCGCGTCGAAAATGTCTGGTTTTGCGTGGTGACGGAAAGTCTTTTATTGTTAGACCTACTGTATATTTGGTATATTAGCCGGACCCCGGACCTCGCTCCTTGGCTGCGCTTCTGGTCCAGACCGTCGCACCACCTTGAGGCGGCAACCGGGGAACTGGCGGCGGAGGTCGGACTGGTTGGGTCGGTGGCTGCGCTGTCGCGACCGACCGACCGACTGGAAGTCCTGTCTCACCGGGCTGGGCGTGGGAGTGCCGCTGCCGCAGACGGCGCCTGGCCTGTTTCGCGTCAGGATGCGTCTGCCGGGTAAACTGGAGAATTGCCTACCTGTGGGCCGGCCCCGGCAACGACACCGTACCAGTCCCATCAGTGGCGCAGCCAGCGGGGGTGGGAGGAGTGTGCACGGGGGCACCAGTCCATTGTAAATTTTAGGACATTCCAACCGTTGTAGGGTTGATTGCAGACATTTCAAGGTTTGGTGCAGCTATTTTAGGGTTGATTGCAGCCATTTTAGGGCTGATTGCAACCATTTTGTGGCTAATTGCATCCATCTTAGGGTTGATTGCAGCAATTTTAGGGTTGATTGCAGCTATTTTAGGGTTGGTTGCAGCCATTTTATGGATGATTGCAACTATTTTATGGTTGATTGCAACCATTTTAGGGTTGATTGCAGCCATTTTGGGATTGAATTCAGCCATTTTAGGGTTGATTGTAGCCATTTTAGGGTTGATTGATGACCTTCTGAACATTGGCCATCTGTGCATGCCTTGCATTGCCCTACATTTGGATGCAGCATCTGATGTGTGATATGATTAACACACCAATGATCATCGGCAGCAAACAGAGATGCAAAAAGTGCCCTCCTACCCTCCATGGAGAATAGCAGATGGACCTGATAACGCAACTCCTTGGTAGCACAATCTTGTCGAAAACATTAGCAGCCCCCACTGTGTTAACCCTCACCGTCTTTCCGGTCATGTCCTCACACCCCGTCTCGGGGGTTGATACAACCCCCTCTAATCTCCAAACTAAGCATCGCACGAAAACGTGAGAGGTGTTATCGGAAAGCGCTCGACAAGTAGGGCCAGACACCACCCCCAAAATTGTACCCGCCCTAAAGTAATGTCACTAGGGGCCTAGGTTTTCACGACTTACATCATGTTTTGGCTCTGGGGAGTTCATTTTGGGGAGATTTGAAAAACAAAAAAATATTTAGAATCACAAAGGAAGGTGAAATCGACTATGGCGCTAAAATGTGTGTCCACCCAAAAATCAAAAGATCTTTTGTTTGAAATTTCACAACTTTGAGTTTTCAATTTTCTTTAATTTTTATTTTCATGATGGGTAGAGCGGACCGAAAAACGTTGTACGAAGTCAACTTACTCTCATAAAAAAATGTTTACTTTGCCAGGATAAAATGCCAGGATATTCGATTTTAGCTCTAATTGGCAAATATGCAAAACTAATAAGTAATAAAAAAAAACAGAAAAAAATACTCTGGTGCGTTTTGTTTCGTCCCTAAAGGTAAGCAAACGCTGAAAGTTCCATTAAAATATATTTATTTGTTAAAGCGTGACGGCTGGTTGAACTTGTCTGGAGGTGACCAAACTTGACCTTGACTAACTCGTTGACCCTAGACGACCTGACCTCAACATTTTGACACAACATGCCAAATTAATGTGGGGAGACGTATGCCAAATTACGGCGCGCTACCGCGCTCCATTCTTTCACTATCAGCGGGAAACCTTGTGGGGGGGCGCATATCACCCCCCCCCCCGGGACGGGGCGGGTTAAAATTGATGTTTGATGAAAATGAAGATGCTTACCAAAATTGCATGTATTAACTTGGAAAAATTGTAGCAGGGATGGATCACAAATTTTCAGTGAGTGGAGACACATGTCTGGAGTAGCACCATTTCATCGGAGGGCCACCACTGCGAAAGTCCCCGGAACGACGCATTCAGCAAAAAATCGTTCAACGGGGGAGGGGGTGCACCCAAGCGTGCTGAAGTGGCGCCTTTTCCTCCAAGAGGTGAGCATTTGGCTGAGAAATCCCTGGAGCGGAAGGTGGGCGGGAGCACTCAAGCCTTCCTGGAGGGGAGCCACCTTCCCATGAGGAGGTGATACATGCCACCACTGCTCCCCCACCCCTTGTATCCGCCTCTGATTAAAAGATATTTGGGTATATCACTTCGTGTTATGTTTGCAACAGTCCATATCCTATATTATTTTTACCATAGGTAATTGTAAAATCTGATTGGTCGAATACCAAGGAAACGTAAGCTGATTGCTCTCTTATGATGTATAGTTCATTGCATTACCAAATCATTTCACCATGCCACTTTTCCTTCAAAGTGAAATTGGAGCAATTGGCCACTCAACATCTTGTAATAAAACGCGTCATACTTCTTCTGTGTGATGCGCTGACAATTTCCAACATTCTTAATTAAACGAAAATTGAACGTACTGCATTTTGATATCATTTTGAATAACTTCCATGAAGGTTTAACCCTGTCATTGTTGCACTCAATTCCAGGATTTGCATCTCCAATTATCACATTGTATTCCTTTAAATTGTATATCAGGTGTTCTACATCAGCGAATTAATTTCCAATGGTCTACTCGACTACCTATATATATATATATATATATATATATATATATATATATATATATATATATATATATATATATATATATAATTAACCCTGCCATTTTTGCACTAAATTCCAGGATTTGTGTCTCGAATTATTACATTGTATTCCTTTAAATTGTATATCAGGTGTTCTACCTTAGCGAATTAGTTTCCACGGGTCTTAAATAAACCGACATAAAATTAGCCTTCTGATGCCATACTCGACTGCATTTATAGATATCTAACCCATTTTTCACCTTTTGACATGAAGCTTTCAGGCATTAATGAGGTTCTGGCATGCCTCGATGTACGTCAAGCGCCGACAGTTGCTGCCCGGAGGATCAGAAGGGCCGCCGAACGGCGACACCACAAAAATAAAGTACCAGCCTTGATTAATACCAAGCAACATCGGCTCTGCCACGCTAAAATTGTGTACGAGAAATTCACAGTTGTAGTTGCATTCTTTCCATTTAACGCCCACAAGCGTAGGTAATGTTCTTAAACAATATCGATGAAACCTGTCGGCCTCAACTCAAATGGTGGCGGAAATCATGCCAGGCACATCACTTACGGTTTCAAATATAACAATTTTCCTGTAACTTTGGCATCGGTGTCCATTAACGTTCAGGGAACGGTTCGGCGCCCGGCCATACCATGAATGGCATGGCGGCCAGCGGCGGCCGCGTGGCCGCGGGCGGCGCCGCCGGCGGCCCACCGTCTATGTTTTTGGTCCTTGGTGTATGAAGATCAAGAAATAGTTCCAGAAGACAATACGCAAAGTAACAATATGCGCAATATATCACTGTAAGGGGCAATGAAATTGACGTCTGAATGCAATCTAACTTTAATGAATGCACTTCGCATCATATTTTGTGGAGACAGACTCTTATAAATTGTAACTATATTATTCGCGCACACACTAGTGAGCATCTGGGCGCGGTTGTCGCGGGCGCATAGTTCTTGACCGGCATTAGGAACCTCCTGTTTTCTTTCCTTACTGGAGATCCCCTCGATGTCCGAATTAACATTGCGTCTGACGCCTAACGATAAATTCATGTTCGATGATGGGGATGCGAAACGAGCAAATCTGACCTAAATATGCAAGCGTAAATATATTTTAATGGTGTGAGGTAAAAATACAAAACAAAGAGAAGTAACTTCGTTCACTACTTTCTCAAAATAATATTATTTCACACATTTATCAATAATTAGGTCATTGACCTCAACATATAACTAGACAGCCAACTCGACTTTTCAAATAGTTCCCGACGACGGCGCCGCATATGGGCAAAACGTCGGCGCTGGTAGGAGCTGCGCAGTGTGTTGTGGATGTAAAGCGGTGATGCTGGGGCGTTGTAGGCGGTGAAAATGACTATATCATATTCAAATGATATAGTCATATATGAGGCAAAAACCTTTTCCTATATATATATATATTTATATATATATATATGCATATATATATATATATATATATATATATATATATATATATATAGATATATATATATATATATAGATATAAATATATATATAGATATAGATATATATATATATATATATATATATATATATATATATATATATATACATATACATTCATATATCAAGCAAGAACCACATCATCTATTCTACATTAAGTCTGTACTCCGACCTGCCGCGTCCTTGCCGTTCATCCCCTTGCAGAGACAGATGCAGAGGGCACAGGGGACATGTGTCCGCTCATGGCTAGGTGGCGCCCATCTTACCAGGAAAAATGGTCCTACAGTGAGGCTCGGGTGCAACCCTTTCTAATTTTTGTCAGCTAAAGGCAAAAAAATTAGAAAAATTATCCTCGAGATGAATATGTGCCCCTTGGAATCATTGAGCGCATACCCTTGAATTTTCAGCCGAAGTCTTCCTTCCAAGACCCTCGAGTGCGCCCCTCTCGAAATTTTCAGCCGAAGCCACCCCTGAGGGCTCACCCAGTGACTCAGGACATGCCCCTTCCATGAAAAATCCGGGATCCGCGCTTGCCCTCTTGACTACGCCCTGGGAAGAGGTCCCGGGCTGATAGAAATAACTACAATTAAAGAGGAAGTCCTGAGCGAACGGATGTTGATATCTGACAATTATTCGGACGGGAGGGGGGGAATACATGAAGGCAATGGGCAGGCCCAAATTGATTGAGGAGCACAATCCATAGGGTCCCATGTTAAAGCTTGAAATGATTGGCTAGGAGGTGGGGGCGGGGGCACAAGGCCAACATTGATGGGGCACTTGCCCCCTCGTAAGTATATAAAGCAACACCCTGCCTCAGCGTCAACCCGTGCCCTGAATGATGGTCGTGCGGATTCAGGGATAGTCGGCCGATTCAGGGACATGTCCCCATGAAATTTGGAACCCGCGCCCCTCCGGGAGGGCTCGAGTGCTCCCCCTCATATTTTCAGCCAGAAGCACCCCTTCAGGTATTTTCGCAGGGTGCACCTCCTAAGAAATGGCGCCCCCAGACAATTACCCTCCCCATGACAATTCCTCGATCCGCCCTGATTAGAATTAGGATATGGGATGCACACACAGTACACATATGCTGTCAACTATAAACATTCCCAGCGTTACTTCGCTAGCGTTTATCGGGTATCAGGGATCTTAATTCCATGGGGACGTTGGGGATTCCTTAACACATGCCGAATACCGCACAAAATTGGCAAAACGATGACACAAGTTAGACCTCAAAAGCACAATTACCATATTTTACAAAGTGCTTAACCACTTCAATCTACTCATAATGAACCCAGCATCATCTTGCACTACTTTTTATAAAAACCTATGAACAGCTTTTCATTTTACAACATTTCATTCCAGAGCCAAAATGCATGGGAGTAGGCGGCGCGCCCAATCTTTTGCCCATATACCGCCGCTCGTCCGCCTCCAGCTGGGAGCGGCCGGAATAAGGCCCGGAGCGTGTGGCGGGCGGCGAGTCGGCCGTTTAGTTATTATAGAGGTCAATAAATTAGGCGACAATACAGTTGTTACGCGGCTGCGCCAATCGTTAATTTATCCTTGTCAGCCGCCAACGGATAGGATGAACAGCGATTGGAAACGCGCGTTCATCTCAAATTGTGCGTCATACACCTAATTGTGAGTAGCAAGGGACTTCAGGGTTCATTGGAGTCCTGGCCATGATTAGGAAAACAGCTCGGTCGAGGATTTCGAACATCCAAAACATTATCTCGTCACGAAAATCATACCCTCCTTCCCTAGCGATTGCTAAGCCATGCATACGTTGTTTGGCAGAGTTCAAGCTTATTGCTATGCCATACAAATGTCGAAACGAACGGAAATATTCCAAATGCAGTCTCGAATATCACAAACACGAAGTAAATTATGATCGCCGAATTTATGTCCGATTATCTAAAAACATTCCCCCAATGCCATGATTGGAAGATCTAAATCAAACCATTGTTTTCTTGCAAAATTTAACGCATGTCAATCATGCAATTCTTCCAATAAATATCCATCACATCATGTCATTGTGGGTCATTTCTGTTGCATGTTTAATGTCTAAGATTCATTTTTTTGGAAGGATGGATATTTCCCAGATTCCAAAAATATGACTGCTCTTGGAACCTGAACCGCCTGTACAACAATCTAAAAAGAAATAGCATACATGTCAAAGGGTCATTCAGATGCACCTAGGAATATGGCTGGGTAAATTTGTACCTGAAGGCAATTTTTGTACTTCTTGGAATTCATTTTTATAATGCAATGTTTATGAATGTGGTTAACATGAAGTGGCCACTCATTTCTTCTTCAAATGTATACTTTTCAGTTGGCAGGCAAAATAATACCAAAAATGGGCTTGGAATTGGGTAATTTTGCATACAAAATCATGTTTTTAAAATGTTGCATAACCTAAACTAATCTAGCATATCATTCAATGCGAGAATAAGTTTAAAAAATAACATTTTCAAACTATTTTTCCTTTACAAAAATACACTGAAAAGCCTAATCTAACCTTTTTGCTCTTCCTATTCCCTTGTGATATCTTGGACATCACCATTGGTGGTTAATGTATGTCTTTGAATCATGGATTTAGAGGAAAATTTGTGAGCATGCCTACTCTGGGAGGATAGTGTCATTCCTATTTGTAGTGTTTGAAACACCCTGTGACTTCCAATTGAGTTGCAACCCTTATACCAAATAATAAATCAACTCTGTGAACGTGGAAACATTCAACCTTCAAACTAGAAAATGGAGGATGTTTTTCTTTTTGGAGAAGACAGTCCTCTGGATGGCAAATGTCCAGGACCAGTCTGCTTTTGTTTCGTTCCTGTACCCATAGTGTCGCAATGCAATTTTGGAACCCTTGTTGTCATGTTACGGTTTGAGCAACCTCAGCTTGTTCTGGCATCTTTTACATTTTATCTACATTCACTTTTAGCATCTGAAGTGTGTTGTGACACAAATTGGTATGTTATGTAGGCACACTGATTTGGCATTCTTGCTTGACATATGGCAGTTCTAGAATACCCAGTGTGTTAATACAATTCTGAACTTTTGCTGTCATGCTGCTGCACCTTTGCAACATTGCTAAGCTTGCTAATGCATTGCTTTTATGTGTGTCTATTTAATGTTTATTGTCACCAATAAATCAATGACTGAGGAAAATCAACGTTTGCACTCCCAAGAGTAATTAGGCAGTGATCTGCATCTTCAGTGGCGGTACTGTGCGCTGGAATGTAAGCATAAAGAGGTGAATGCACTAGGTAGGGCCGCATGTGATAGGTAGCAAAACTGGCCTTTGGAATCAAGAGAGGGTATCCGGTTGGCAAATTTTTGCCCCTCTGGCAGCAAACGAACAGGCAGACGGTGTTTGGCGGGAGACAGGCCGATCAGTGTGCCGCTGCATCTTGCCACGAGCGGATTGACGCGCGCCTCCCAGGTCACATTCGAGCCCAGACAGACGCCCAGGTTATTCACGTGTTTGAAAGGTACAAGTGTTTGAGTCATACCAGTCGCGGTAACGAGATGTGTAATGGCAGTCAGGTCGCGTTGTTCACAAAGTAAAATGAGTTCGGTTTTTCCTGCGTTCACCTACGTTCCATGCTGGAGAAGCCATACACACATCACATCTGGCACGTGTTCGGGAGTGACTATTAACATGTAAATATCCGTATATAACGTTACTACTGATATATCATATTCGCGAGTTTGTTGCGGCTGCCCGTGAATGCCAGCTGTGTGTCGTCGGCAAAACGAACGACTGAGAGTTTGAATTCGTCGTGTTCTGCAGGCATATGGCATGTCATGTCGTTACTGGCGCTGTTGTAAAGCATTGATCCCATACACGATGGCTGGAAAGTTCTTATGGGCACATTCCGTGGTTCAGAGAGCTTGTCACCTAGCCGAACACGTTGTGTGTGGCCTTGGAGATAGCTTGCAAACCAACCGGGGACCATCTGCAATTGATAATTTTTGTCGATAATTGTACCAACATCAAAACATTTACTCTGCTGTATGAAGCCAAGGTTGACATTTCTGAGTTAATCATCCCCGGAGAACTTGGTCAGGTATTGCCAGGGCAGCTGTGACGGCTGTGACGGATTTGCTATTAATCCGTGCTGGTCTGAACAAAGGAAATTGCTGCGTAGTAGATATGATGTCACCTGGTTGTAAACGATTTTCTCTTCTGGTTTTTTTGTTGTTGTTGCAATGATTGATACCTTGGTGAGTGGCCTAAAGTTTGATGGATGAGACGGGATGGCCGTATGTGTGCCGGGGAATGACTATCGCGCACTTCCACGCAGTTGAGACGGTTTCTGCCAAGGTGTTCAATTTTACAATCAATACAATCTTCACGATTTAAAGCACGCGGCCGACCGCAGCGAAGCACAGCTTGGGTATTTCAGTATTTACTGACATGCACGTAGTCGTCGGAGGCGCAGCCAAGGGGAGCAGGAGCCCGGTCCCCCACCTCACCTTAGCAACCGAAAATATACTAGATTAAACGATAAATTTTGAGACTCTCACCATTAAAAAACGTAAATTTTCGGTGCGCCTCGCGCGCTGAATGCCTTCCCTGTTTGATTACATTTTTGTTGTCGCTCCCCCCCCCCCCTAGGAAAATCCTGGCTGCGCCACTGCGTCATCGATGCACGTATTCTGGTTTGGCATCGTGAACAAGACCGACTGAGGTGGTCGGGCGTCACCGGAGTGAAAAATGCACATCGCTATCAACGCGAGGGACGCGCACACCGAACGCCTCAAGACCAGATCGGTCAAACTCGGCCAACACCCCGTGCCGAGAAACAGTCCCGATAGAAGTGAAGTAGGTGATGAGCTGATCGGGAGTCGGGTTCTCTGGCCGCGTCGACTTGCCGTTCTTCGGCTAGATCACGTGACGGAGTTAGCCGTACATCGATGACGCCGGCGACTCCAACACACCGCGTTCCAAATCGCCGCGGCTGTCGCTCCCGACGGCGCGCCTCATTTGCCCGATTACCTGGGAGGAGTCGGCATCGCCAGCAGCCCGCGCCGCCGGCCGCTGCGCCATCAGCTCCAGAGTTCCATCCGTGACTGGCGGCGGCGGCGGATTGTGAATGCGGTAGCTGCGGACCGGAGCACGGCTGTCCAGGATTCCCGGCTGATGGATTCCCGGCAGGATTCTCGGCTGATGGATTCCCGGCAGGATTCCCGGCTGATGGATTCCCGGCAGGATTCTCGGCTGATTGCCGGCAGTGTGCCGGAAAATGCCCGCCACTGTTACTTGCGTGCACTGTCAGTCGCGCGCCAGTCAACGGGTGACACATCGGCGAGGACAATGCACTGTTAAACCGGCGCCGGTTCCGACCTCCGCGGTACGTGGCCCCAACTCGAGTGTAGGATGCACGGAACTTAACAGTGACCCTCCTTTGGTGCGAGGTATAGGCACACCTCTCAATTATGCCACATATCTCAATAACGCAGATGGGAGGCGCATCGTTGCGACATAAGTCGGACGATAATGTAATCACGTCAAACACTGATCGTGTCGTTCCCGTGATACACTTGCTGATGCACTTGCATGTGTAGGCTGCATTTCTCCAGCTGAAGCGGCCTCTGCTGTCTCGCGTTTTGAGCATTCCCAACCCTTCCAATGAACCGTGACCGGTGGCTTGCCTAGGATTTGAGTCAGAGTAGGAGCCAGGCGGATTAGGAGGAGGTCTACCCCCATTTTGAAAAGTGACCGCATTTCCACCAATATTTCTTCAATGAGGCCTTTATGTCCGTTATTTAAAATAATTAGTGACAGGTTAATTCTTGTGGAACTGGGCCCATCTTACCAACATCGTTTCTAAGTCATCGGATTTCAACCTCCACCACCATGTGCGAAGGATTTTGTTCTGCCCTTGATAAGTCAACTCACACCGCTCAAATTATACATGCCCACACATATTGTTTTGGGTGGCCATCTCGATTTCTCTGGACCCCGGCAAGTTTTTTTTCGTATATCTACTCGATTCTTTGGGGCCTTTGTCGCGATTTGTGGGTCTCCAGAGCGATTTCCCAGGCCTGGATTGATTTTTGGGGCCTCTTCTTAATCTTCGTCTTCCACGGCTCAATTCCTTGGGGTGCCAGCGCTTTTTTCGGGCCCTGCCGCACCGTGCCTCGGCATGACTCCTTAGCGCCCGCCAACTCTCAGGATGAGGAATTGCCCCTTCACCCCTCAGAAAGCCACTGGTCGTGACCTAAAATATAGAATATATCTAGAAATTCGTAATATATTCGACGAAAGCCAAGAGGTTTCATGCAAGGGCAACTGCTTAGCTGAATGGACCTGATGGGCGGATATTGGTGATATTACATAATAAAAGGCAATTATACTCGTTGCTTTAAATGGTATCTAACACACACTGAACTGGGGGATTTCGATGCTGCAGTGTTCCTGGCACCCACGTCTCCCGATCGGAAGTCGATGTTCAGCTGTCCCAACAGCGACGGATCACCTTGGCCGTGCGCTTCACTGAAACCCCTGCCTGCCCGTCAGGCTGCGGGTAGTGGGGAGATGACGTGCGGTGCCGCACCGCCCATGGCGCCAGCATCTCCTGGAAGAGTCAAGAGGTAAACTCCCGGGCAGTCCAATCACGACACCTGTGGCGGCCGGCTGTCTTTGGGCACGCTGTCCAATGTCCATGTCGCTTCCGAGCCCCAGTGAGTCGAGAACTTGGAGGGCCCGACTCGTCGTCTTCCCTTGGCCGTGGTGTCGTCTTCCCTTTGCCACACGCAGAAGCCGAATTCTGCTGAAGGGAGCCATGCATGTCGTCAATGAGCGCCTCGTCTCGTCGAGAGGGCACTGGTGGAAACCCTTGGCAGGGTTGAATGCGCTGAAACACTTAGCCTTTGCCGTCGCAATCGACGCTGCGCACACAGCTGGTGTGCAGGACTGGCACGGCTTCCGCTGTACTGATCGACTAAGTATAGATGGGTCGACGCAGAGGCGGGTGACCGCGTTCCTCTCTGGTGCCACAGTGATGGGTGACGGGTGATGGGTGATGGGCGATGGGTGATGGGTATGGGTGCTGGGTACTGGGTGATGGGTGGTGGGTGATGGGTTATGGATGATGGGTGGTGGGTGATGGGTGATGGGTGCTGGGTGATAGGTGATGGGTGACGGGTGCACATGATTCCATCGGCGCAACCACGGCTGCGACGAGCCTTCTCGCTTCAGCTTCTCTCGAGTTTGTGTCGGAGAAGCTCGCGCAAGCAGAGCGGAGCGCTTAGCGAACGGCATGGCGCCGTCCCGTAACCGAATCCAGAAGGTTTCTCCTGACGCAATTCGATCGACTTCCTACAGTACTTTCGCATGTTCGCTCATGGGGCAGTCCGCTGGTGAAAGATCGCTCTGGACACTCGCTGGTGGAAGATCGCTCTGCCAGGCTGTCGGCGCGCTGGGTGCCCGGTCCTCATGTGTGTGCCGTGTCTGCCCGGCCACTGGTGCCAATACATGCTGTGCAGGTCGGAGTAGCACCGGAGGCGGGCCGAATCCACTTCTGGGCGGTATCGGCGAAGGTACAGCCGTCCGTTCAGCCTGGCGTTCAGTGGCGGAACCACGGTATTTGCAAATGCAGATGGCGCTGGCCGTCCTTGTATAGGTGGCGCTAGTACTGCCGTTGGTGCGTTGCCGGTTGCTGCGACCCCAGACTCTGGCCGACTGGCAGCCGGAGGCGGAGTCGCTGCTGCGCCTGCAATCCCTGTAGGTGGCGTGATCGATTGCAGCGACGGTCTACCCGCGGGGCGTGAAGCGGTCTGTCTGACACTCACAGCCCAGCTTACGACTGCAGAAGTCAACGTGGCAACACGGCGCGAATACGTCGCGGGTACCAGTGGTAGACTCCGAGCCGTACACCATGTATCAGTGGTAGACTCCGAGCCGTACGCGATGTACCAGTGGTAGACTCCGAGCCGTACGCCATGTATCAGTTGTAAACTCCAAGCCGTACACCATGTATCAGTGGTAGACTCCGAGCCGTACGCGATGTACCAGTGGTAGACTCCGAGCCGTACGCCATGTGCCAGTGGTAGACTCTGAGCCGTATGCCATGTACCAGTGGTAGACTCCGAGCCGTACGCCATGTACCAGTGGTAGACTCCGAGCCGTACGCCATGTATCAGTGGTAGACTCTGAGCCGTATGCCATGTACCAGTGGTAGACTCCGAGCCGTACGCCATGTATCAGTGGTAGACTCCGCGCCGTACGCCATGTATCAGTGGTAGACTCCGAGCCGTACACCATGTATCAGTGGTAGACTCCGAGCCGTACGCCATGTACCAGTGGTAGACTCCGAGCCGTACGCCATGTACCAGTGGTAGACTCCGCGCCGTACGCCTCGTATCAGTGGTAGACTCCGCGCCGTACGCCATGTATCAGTGGTAGACTCCGCGCCGTACGCCATGTATCAGTGGTAGACTCCGCGCCGTACGCCATGTATCAGTGGTAGACTCCGAGCCGTACGCCATGTATCAGTGGTAGACTCCGAGCCGTACGCCTTGTATCAGTGGTAGACTCCGAGCCGTACGCCATGTATCAGTGGTAGACTCCGAGCCGTACGCCATGTATCAGTGGTAGACTCCGAGCCGTACGCCATGTATCAGTGGTAGACTCCGAGCCGTACGCCATGTATCAGTGGTAGACTCCGCGCCGTACGCCATGTATCAGTGGTAGACTCCGCGCCGTACGCCATGTATCAGTGGTAGACTCCGAGCCGTACGCCATGTATCAGTGGTAGACTCCGAGTCGTACGCCATGTATCAGTGGTAGACTCCGAGCCGTACGCCATGTATCAGTGGTAGACTCCGCGCCGTACGCCACGACAGGATCAGTCACGTGACCCCGTCACGTATGTGTGCTGTGTCCGACACGGTAACGCCCAGTCTGGACGACAGGAGCAGTAACGTGACCCCGCTACGTATGTGTACTGTGTCCGACACGTGACCCCGCTACGTATGTGTACTGTGTCCGACACGTGACCCCGTTACGTATGTGTGCTGTGTCCGACACGGTGACGCCCAGTCTGGACGCTACCGTGACCCAGTTGCCCAGTCTGGTCTGCACGCACAGACTGCAGACCGAGCGAGCAGGCCGCCCGTGGGCTACGGCTGTGTGACCGGATGACGGAAGGTTTATGTTGTCCTCCCTGATACGAGATGCAAAGTTGAGCCTAGCCACAGGTATATCGGCAATAGTGTTGGGCAGCGGCTACCAGCTGGCCTTGGACGTACCGATGGCCTCCACCCGAACGATAGGGTAGGGTAGAGTAGAGTAGAGTAGAGTAGAGTACGGCAGAAGCACATGAGAGTGCCACAGCGGAAACAACAGGTTCCCGCCGTACCCTGGCCAAGCGTTCGCAGCTCCGGCACTTAGCGGCAAAAGGTCTGGCTTTATCACCTTGATCTGATGCACCGATCCGATCCAATTGTCCCGATCCGAACAGGGCAGCTGGTGCCGAGCTGATGTCCACCACTACCTCCGGCTCTCCCCCCACCCAGCGATGACCCTCTGCAGCTTGGGTCGAGTACCGGCCAATGCCGCCGGTGTCTGACACACCAGGTCTGACACACCACACTGCTCGAGCGTCCATTCGTCCTGGAACTGCCCGGCTCGGCCATTTCCTGGTCTCGGCCGTCTCCTGGTCTCGGCCGTCTCTTGCGACATCCCAGCCGTGTCCCGTTTTCCGGCAGTCCCCCTGGTGTGGCAGTATCCCACTAGCGCCGTGTCCCGCATCACGTGTCCCGGCCGTCCCCCTGGAGTGGCAGTATCCCACTAGCGCCGTGTCTCGCATCACGTGTCCCGGCCGTCCCCCTGGAGTGGCAGTATCCCACTAGCGCCGTGTCTCGCATCATGTGTCCCGGCCGTCCCCCTGGTGTGGCAGTATCCCGGCAGGGCCGTGTCCCGCATCACGTGTCCCGGCCGTCCCCCTGGTGTGGCAGTATCCCGGCAGGGCCGTGTCCCGCATCACGTGTCCCGGCCGTCCCCCTGGAGTGGCAGTATCCCACTAGCGCCGTGTCCCGCATCACGTGTCCCGGCCGTCCCCCTGGTGTGGCAGTATCCCGGCAGGGCCGTGTCCCGCATCACGTGTCCCGGCCGTCCCCCTGGTGTGGCAGTATCCCGGCAGGGCCGTGTCCCGCATCACGTGTCCCGGCAGTCCCCCTGGTGTGGCAGTATCCCACTAGCGCCGTGTCCCGCATCACGTGTCCCGGCCGTCCCCCTGGAGTGGCAGTATCCCACTAGCGCCGTGTCCCGCATCACGTGTCCCGGCCGTCCTCCTGGTGTGGCAGTATCCCACTAGCGCCGTGTCCCGCATCACGTGTCCCGGCCGTCCCCCTGGTGTGGCAGTATCCCACTAGCGCCGTGTCCCGCATCACGTGTCCCGGCCGTCCCCCTGGTGTGGCAGTATCCCACTAGCGCCGTGTCCCGCATCACGTGTCCCGGCCGTCCCCCTGGTGTGGCAGTATCCCGGCAGGGCCGTGTCCCGTATCACGTGTCCCGGCCGTCCTCCTGGTGTGGCAGTATCCCGGCAGGGCCGTGTCCCGCATCACGTGTCCCGGCAGTCCCCCTGGTGTGGCAGTATCCCGGCAGGGCCGTGTCCCGCATCACGTGTCCCGGCAGTCCCCCTGGTGTGGCAGTATCCCACTAGCGCCGTATCCCGCATCACGTGTCCCGGCCGTCCCCCTGGAGTGGCAGTATCCCACTAGCGCCGTGTCCCGCATCACGTGTCCCGGCCGTCCTCCTGGTGTGGCAGTATCCCACTAGCGCCGTGTCCCGCATCACGTGTCCCGGCCGTCCTCCTGGTGTGGCAGTATCCCGGCAGGGCCGTCTCCCGCATCACGTGTCCCGGCCGTCCTCCTGGTGTGGCAGTATCCCACTAGCGCCGTGTCCCGCATCACGTGTCCCGGCCGTCCCCCTGGTGTGGCAGTATCCCGGCAGGGCCGTGTCCCGCATCACGTGTCCCGGCCGTCCCCCTGGAGTGGCAGTATCCCACTAGCGCCGTGTCCCGCATCACGTGTCCCGGCCGTTCTCCTGGTGTGGCAGTATCCCGGCAGGGCCGTGTCCCGCATCACGTGTCCCGGCCGTCCCCCTGGTGTGGCAGTATCCCGGCAGGGCCGTGTCCCGTATCACGTGTCCCGGCCGTCCTCCTGGTGTGGCAGTATCCCGGCAGGGCCGTGTCCCGCATCACGTGTCCCGGCCGTCCTCCTGGTGTGGCAGTATCCCGGCAGGGCCGTGTCCCGCATCACGTGTCCCGGCCGTTCTCCTGGTGTGGCAGTATCCCGGCAGGGCCGTGTCCCGCATCACGTGTCCCGGCCGTCCCCCTGGTGTGGCAGTATCCCGGCAGGGCCGTGTCACGTGTCCCGGCCGTCCCCCTGGTGTGGCAGTATCCCACTAGCGCCGTGTCTCGCATCACGTGTCCCGGCCGTCCCCCTGGAGTGGCAGTATCCCACTAGCGCCGTGTCCCGCATCACGTGTCCCGGCCGTCCCCCTGGTGTGGCAGTATCCCGGCAGGGCCGTGTCCCGCATCACGTGTCCCGGCCGTTCTCCTGGTGTGGCAGTATCCCGGCAGGGCCGTGTCCCGTGTCCCGGCCGCACGTGATTACGTGCGGCGACCACGATAGGCGACCACGGCTTCGCCAGCAATTCCGGACGCGTCGCGTATCTTAGATTCTTTAGATCACCAGATTGGGATCGCGTCGAACATCATTAGGCTGGGCACTGCGCCTAATTTTTGGTAAATATTAATATATATCTCCTACTCAAATGTCCAGCCTAAAGTATGCGTTCGAATAATCTACGACGTGATGTAAATACATTTTATACGTATTTCTTTGGAAATTACTAGCTTCTTAAGCATAAGCACATCAAGTTGAAGTACTTATCTCAAGAAGTATTAATTTCACCAAGAAACTAACATCGAATGTATTCAAATAGCATAAAAGACATCAGAAAACATGTCATGGATAATGGAAATGCTATTCTTTTTTCCCAGGAGAAAAATTATGGAAATATGTGGTAATATCGGGTTCTGAATGAGTTCATATATAATGACAAATAGTGTAGAAAGAAGGAAGCAACCTAACCAACCCAACGTAGCCTAATCACACGTAACAAAAAAAAACGCAAGACACCAAATATAATCTTACTTAGCCTAAAAATCACTAAACGAACCTAACCTAGCACCTACAGAAGGTGCATCGCATAAAACTACCAAACGTTCGATCACTGATATTTGATTGTCTGACACCAATTTTCCAAGACCTACGAGGGATGTGACCGCTTAATGTTTCAGCTTTATTGGTGGGTAAGTTTGCTTCTTGCCTCATTAGTGGACGATTTTAGCCGATAGAGCTCATCACAAGGCATCCGCCCAACAATTTGGTTGTTACTCATGTGCCGATCGAAACACCGAGGACGATCCCTGCACGTACAGAACGTGCACACCCCAGCACCCACCCCTACAAGTTGGACATGCTCGGGTAGCCCCGGTGACTGGCCGTCCGTCCACCAAACGTGTTCGCTATATTGAGTGTCATACTAAGCTGGGAGGTACCCCACTCGAAGGAGGTGCACGCCTCTGGCGGTGATACGGTGCACTCCACCCTGCCACGGGCGCGCAAAGCGATCGATTCCCTGTGGAGCGCGTGTCTGCACAAAATGTCGGGGTCGTTCCACTTGTGGAATAGTTTGTGGCTCACGTTCCTGGGATGGCGGCGCAGAGCACGTGCACGTTGCCCACGGGCACACCATGCCATCTTCCACGACACATCCGGTGGCGCAGAACGCGTGGCGGCGCGATGGCGGCGCAGAACGCGTGCACGTTGCCCACGGGCACACCATGCCATCTTCCACGACACATCCGGTGAGCTCACATAGTTCCAGTGAAGGCTCCCTCCACTCGACGGTTCTTCGTGTGAACCTTTTGGCAATGTGGACTCAGTCGCGATTGCACGGCATGCGTCGAAGCTCGACACACATGCATCAGGTATGCATATATGCATGCATGCATACATGCATCCATGTATGTATACATGTATGTGTGCATGCTCGCATACATATATAAATACATACATATATGCATATATGAACGTATGAATGCGTGCAAACACACAGACGTGCATCTTCCAACAAACAAACCGTCATATAGACATCCGGTAGAGATTTTTGGTGCTGCGCACAACAAAGTCCAAATTTAGAACTGACGATTACTGGTCCTTACCTTGTTTGATATCACCATCGCTGATCAGTAGCTCATCTGATGCCACCGCCGCTTGTCATTGGCTAATCTCATACCACCCTGCTGGTTGTTAACCCATGTGATATCACTGCCGCTAGTCATTGACCGATATACCGTCGCCCGTGGTCATTAGCTGATCTCATATCACACCGCTGTTTATTAACTGACCTGATGCCACTCTTGTTGATCATTAATTGTACGCAGCTTCGGTAGTCACCTTGCAATGCCACTTGAGCTCGACATACCTTGCGTCATCGCTTGCGCTGCCATTTGCACACTGTAGAAAGCACCGTAATGTACTCGCTTCGACACGCTTCGGAGCTGTGAAACTCAACAACGTTTTTCCATGTATATAGTTCCCATAAATGTACACAGTGGCCCCATGCTGGGCAAATCACATGGCATACTCTGCAGGCAGCTACTTATCATAGCTGCATCATCGTGATCATCGTCATAACCATCATCACCATTATCATCATCAGCAGCATCATCATCATAAAAGTACTCGCGTATAAATAGACTAGCGCTATCTCTGGGATGACGAGGTAATGTTAGCATGTCTTACAGGAGCCGCCCACAACCAACGGCCCATTGGTAAGCACACTCCACTCTGCACAGGACTGACGGCAGAGCTCGAGCCCGGACCGGTGAAAATCGAGGCCAAACATTGGCTTCAGATAAGCTGCCGTGTACGGGACAAACGTGGATCGAACTACAGTGTACATGCTAGGAGTGGACTGGGTTGTCGTGTACGAAACAGGAGTATCCACTCCTGTTTCGTACACGACTGGGTTGGGTACGGGACAGGAGTGGACTGGATTTCCGGATGCGAGACAGGAGTGGGCAGAGCTACTGTGTACATGACAGGAGTGGATCTGGCTTCCGTGTATGGATTGGGAGTGGACCGAGCTGCCGCATACGGGTCAGACGAGGAGTGGATCGGGCTATCGTGTACGGGACAGGAGTCGACCTGGCTGCCACGTACAGGATAGGAGTGGACTGGGCTGCCGTGTACAGAATGGGAGTGGACTGGTCTACCGTGTGCGGGCTGTGGGCCGGCCTTCAGCATGTATGTCGGGAGAAGTAAAAATTTGCGTCCGTGCCGCACCACGTTCTGATGCGTGGGAGACACAACTGAGACATGTGAACATGTGGGCAGACAGAGCCACCACTCAGACGGGGCCGAGAGCCCAGAGGGTGACAGAGCCGAGAGCCGACAACGTCAGACATCTCAGTACTGCGCACACAGGCGAGCTATGAGCTGGGATGGAGACCGGTCGGGGTGAAGAAATAGTACCTGCATTGCAATCGCGAAGAAAATGAGACGAGTCGTATACGAGTCACGTCATAAACCAGACAGAAACCGTGATGTGAAGCGGCTGAATGGCACTGGGGTCAAGAAGGCGGTCTGCAGAAGGAGGTACCCTGCAGCCGATGAAGGCCAGATTGGCAAGTGTGAAGGCTTGTATATTTTTGGTTTTACAGCTGCAGTGGTAATTATAATATTGTTCTTCTCATACAAAGCAAATATGTGTATTCCCCGGCAAGTGGACGTGACGAAGAAAGTTCGCAGAGAACGCCAAGCTCCTTTTCAAACGAATAAAATATACCCAAAAGGACTTGATGTGCAACAAGCATTTGTAAGCAGTGAAGGCTCGGGCATGTGTGGTCCTGTTAATGCACCATTAGTCATTGTGGTGATATAGGATTTGGTTTCAGAGGAGCTGCATAGATAAAAGGAGCTTAAAATTACATTTGAGCAGCCAATGCTTCTGGAAAGCCTCGACCTTCAGCGGTGGTGGTGGGGGTATAGAGCAGATACTGAGATGTTAGTCCGAGGACGACCCAAGCCCGTATGACGACCACCAAGTACGTCCCCCCCCTCCCCCGTCCGGACCTACATTAGAATAGTATTGAGCGACAACTGCACCTTCGCCGCAGCCGGACCTACAGATGAGGACAGCAATGAGCCAGGCGTAGCCTCTGAGATCCCCCAAGATCTTTGTATGAGGTTTCTCCTCTGCCCTTCCAAGCGGAGAGAGACGGATGAAGATTAATCCTCGTGGTCTCGGGTGGCCATTTTAAGCCGCCCGAAAGGTTTTCCGCGAATAGTTTTTTTTTAAAGACGCTAGGCAGCGCGCCGAAACTTGCCATACCTTTTCCTACATCAGTTTGACATGTGTGAAAGTTTTGAGATCAGGGTACCGAGTTAGTGAAGGTCAAGTGAGGTCACCTAAATAAAACGTTCAACCAGTCGTGACGCTTTAACTAATAAGATATTTGAATGAAATGTTCAGCGTTTCCTTATCTATAGGGATGCAAGGAAACGAACCAGAGATATTTTGGAGTTTTCGATTTTAATGACATTCGTTTTTGCACATTTGCCCATTGAGGCTAAAATCGAAGATTCAGGCTAAAGTAAACACATTTTATTAGGCTGAGTTTACTTAAAGCAACGTTTTTCAGTGCACTCTACCCATTAAAAATACAAATCCACGAGAATTGAAAACTCAAAATTTTGATAACTAGTAAAAATGAATATGTTGACTTTGGGTTGGGCGAACACTGTCTGTGTCCACGGTCGAATTCGCCTCCCTTTTCTGATCCCAAATATTACTTTTTTAAATCTCCCCCAAAATGAACTACCCAGAGCCAAAAAAATTACGTCAGTCGTGATCCCATATACCTCCTCACCTCACCTCACCTCGTGACCTCACTTTTTAAGGGGATACAATTTGGGGGTGATTTCGGGCCCTACTCGTCGAGCGCTTTCGATGATACCACTTTCGTTTTCGTGCAACGCTTAGCTCGGAAATTAGAGGGGGCATACAAGGATTCCCTCCCCTAGACTGGGTGTGAGGACCTGACCGGAAATACGTTAATGCCTGCATCTCCAGTGAAAAGTGTCGCGAACATACCGTTCGTAGTCCAACCTTAGAGCTCAACCTGCGACCGGTGAGGCGAATATTTTGTCACCCTTGTCTGTCTCGGAACCAATCACGCCATCTCAAATTGCAAACTTTAACCGGAAGTGAAATCAAAAGTCGTATGGAAAGTCACCGGTCTTGTTGATGGAAAATGTTGGAGAAAATTTCGCATTCACATTTCAGCCAAGATAATTCGCAGACAAACAGCACTTAAATTGTGCCGGCACACCAGACGGGAAACCGCCGCCGTTCAGGCCAGAAGTCAGCTCAGGATATTCCTTCCGGAGCACGGTGGAGAGTGGCGAACCTTCAATGCTGGCTCGTCGTGCTAAAGGTCGCACTTTCGGAGATCAGGCAAAACAAGGAGCCCACAAACTAAACATTATTTCTGCTCTGACACAAGTGGGGCATGTTCCAAGTTGACCTGACATCTAAGACATGGCGACATATCTGACGTGTTCATTTCAAGGTACTGAGGCATCATCCAAGATGGCTGACAACTGCTATGTGACAACATACCCGACGTGCTCATTTGAAGGTACCGTGCCATCATCTGAGGCGACTTTACATCTGGTATGTGGCGACATACCTAGCGTGTTCATTATTTGAAGGCACGAAATAGACGTGCTCAGTAGTGATAGTGATTCGGATGCAATGCTGGACACCGGGTTGAGTGGGGTTGGACGGGGAAGACTGGTCCTAAGTCTGTGCAGGGTTAAGGGTCAAGGTCAGCTGATCACCGCCAGGTGTCGGCCAGTGTCCGGGCATTTGTACACAGCGCGTGCGCAGGCGGGGGGCGGGGTACATTTAGCTACAGCAGCCAACTTAACATTACGACCCACCGAGCAGAACCAAACTCGAAACAGTGGCAACAGTCACAACACACACACACAAGACTAACAGTACGGATCCCCTGACGCAGGGTCGGCTGGGAGGAAGAAGGGTTTGGTGGGCGATTGGAGGGTACCAGCACCGCTGATCGGAGCGAGTGTTTATAGCGAAGTCCAAAAGAGATTGCTGGAATAGGGTGTTTCGAATGTTCCTCGTACTGGTTGAAAGAAATTTGCCAGCCAAACATGCTTGGAAAATAGTTATGCAAGACGTCAGCGTTGTAAATCTCAGCAACATAGAGACGGGACTGTCAGAGTAGCACAGACAGGACGGACTGCTGCACCATGTTGAGACGCTCAGAATTCCCAGAAAGACGGAATTGCTCGCCGTAGCCAAGAACGTTCATCCATCGGAAGGGTTACCCTGTGTTTGGTGTGCGGCAGGATCTGCGCCAATCGTGTCAGTTGTCAACGCCATCGGAGACCGACACCGTCGCCTCTCAGGGCCAGCCGACCCCGCAAAGTGCGACACAAGCACGCTACATGGCAGACCAAGACGAAACTCAACAGGCGCAACTACATAATGTACACGCACGGCAACAGAACAGAAAGTGGCCGCGGCGGCGCGGCACAGCTGGCATCAGCTGGCGGCACAACCGGGGCCGGCTGGCGGCACAGCTCGAATCAGCTGGCGGCACAGACGGGGCCGGTTCGTGGCACAGCTGGTATCAGCCGGTGGCACAGCTGGTATCAGCTGGCGGCACAGCTGGTATCAGCTGGCGGCACAGCTGGTATCAGCCAGTAGCACAGCTGGTATCAGCTGGCGGCACGTGCCGGTGACAACAGAGCCAAACGTCAACAGTGACGCCGGACGCGGAGGGACGCTACTTCTGGCCGCGCCCCGATCCGCAGAGACGGTCCACAGACGGGCACGTGACACGGACGGCGGTCATTCGAGGTCACACAAGGTCACACACGCCACCTAGCCAATCTAGGGGAGAAAAGAGGAGCGGTGTTAATTACACACAGACACAAGGCGGTCAGAACGAAACAACAGTCGCTGAACGCGCAAGCTGTGATGACGGTTAATGACGTTGAAACTAAAATATAGACCGATGGTAGGTGCAGTGACTGGTGCTAAAACGAGTAATGCACAGACAGCAAGCAAACAAAAATACAAGTGACCATCAACAACAATGACAGACATAAAGCAAGCCCACATAAGTCAGGTCGGCCCAAAAACAACCCACGGGGCACGCCACAGGGAAACAGGGACGACTCAAACAGGGAACTTTTATGTATGCATACACATCTGGACATCACATCAAAGGAACTTCAGCGATTAGTTGTCAAGTAAATCGGTTCCGTCTATTCGTTGAGCCGACGCAACACACGAAAAAAAACGCCACTATGCAACAAAATACTGCTATTGCTTTGCGACTGTATTTTATGATTGAAGTGATGCACAGTACAAATGGCATGATCTACAGGCGATGTTCACACTCATTGCTACGCCACCTCACACCGACCTCCACCACCTGGTTTGCTATGGTTGTACTGAACACGACCATGTCCGGGCCGGCAGTTCAGAGCCATCTATCGAGTCACACGCATAACACAGTTTGAACCGATTCTCCGGATGACGTTTCTGCTTTGTACCGTAGCGGCGTCGGCTTCATCCGGTGCCTCACAGAGGGCAGAGCAATCGCGTCACCATCTGCAGGCTGCACACATGGCTAGCCGCATCTCGCTGTACAGTGCCCACGGGGTCTTCGCGCGGCGCAGCGCGCGGGGTCACACCTGGACCTCAGAGACCAGCGGACCCATACACACGGAGATCCGGATATCTGGAGACTCTGACCATCGGCCGTCAGCGGACTGGACCCGCCCGCGGACGGAGTCTGAGCCTCCCACGGGGTCGGCCACGCGCTCCGCCACTCCCCAGCCGGCCACGCCCCCTCCATTCACCCCAACAGTCGACTGTGGCCGTCCACCGACCCCACTGACCCCACCGACCCCACTGAGCCGATCGCTCGCACTCGAACTGCCTCACCAAGCCCCCTTCAACCGTTCTCACTGTCGGCCACGCGCCTGTGTCGCTCACGAAGAGTTCACCCCACCCCCGGCTGGGGCATCGCCCGGGTATATCACAGCGATCCGCGCCACCACGCGACACTTACTTGAACTACAGGCCGCACGTGGGTCGGCCCGCCGGCCGACTAGTACGGCTTGGACGCGTCTTTGGAGCGCTTCAGCTGCACCTTGAGCCGCTTGGTTCCGATCTGGAAGCCGTTCATGGCCTGGATCGCCGCCTGCGAGCTGCTCTGGTTGTCGTACGACACGAAGCCTGCCAGGTGGTGCAGACGGGTCGGCAATAGCGCAGCGACATTTGTCGTGTCGCTAATGGCGCCCAGCGACACTCAGCGCGCCCGTGCGCCATCACGCCAAGCGCTCAAAACTACAGGACTAGGCAGCACACACGAGACTCATATAATTCATCCTGCCGCCCGCACACTCGACATAGGACTTGGTCAAAATTGCCAAGCGGTCGCTCGTCTGCCGCCTGGTTCATAGCATTGTAAGGCATGCGGAAGTGGATATGATATGCCTGTTAGGTGGAGGTCTTCCTACATATCGGCAGGTTGTGTCGTCGAAGACGATGGGACAGCCGCGAGTGGGTTAACTGATGTGGATATGTTTCCTTATCCCTCCCTCACCTGGCTTTTGAAAGTTACTCGACTCCGTCACCGTATTTGTAGCTACGAACTAAGTTTTTTGTTTGTTTCGTACACGCATTCCTCACTACATTGTTACTCACAGTGTGTTCCTCACTACAGAGTGCCTCACTACAGGGTCACTCATAGTGTGTTCCTCACAGAGGGTTACTCACAGTGTGCACCTCGCTACACTGTTCCCCACAGTGTGTTCGTCACTACAGCATGTGCCTTATGGTGTTTTCGTCACTACAATGTGTGCCTCACGGTGTGTTCCTCACTACAGTGTGCCTCACGGAATGTTCGTCACTACAGTATATTCTTCACGGTGTGCTCATCACTATAGAGGTCCTCGCAGCGTGTGCAACGATCTAGTGTAGATGTAGGACAGTTAAGCGACAACAGGTATTCAGTCAAATGGTGGTTGTTCAATGGTATAGGCTGCCTGCTGATGCTGTGTGCCGCAGTGAATGTATTTAAAATAGGGAGGACAATTTTGGGGTGTTGGAGAATCTTGTTTTTCAGTTCTAGTTGGTGATGGACGGGGTAAAATTTGTGCTAAGTGGGTGTGCACTGTACAGGCCCCATTGAGCAAGCATGGATGTGGTCTAGAGATTATTGGTGGGACACTCGATCCACGAGTGTGCTACGCGTGATGGAGTAAATAGGACTGGATATGTAAGGTAGATAGGTATCGATGGGGTGTGGGAGGTTGGATGGCTTCTTTTGAATTTGAGATGTGGTTTTGGCTGGGGTGATGAGTGTCTTTTTTTCCAGGTTTATGACATCTTCCCTTTACAGACTTAACCTTCCCGGATGGATCCTTGCGGCTCTCATTACGTCCGCACACGTTACGACTTGATGACTTTACGATCTCACCGAAACACTTGGAGAGGTTGGTCTGTTTGTCGATGAACACCTTGGCCGATATGACATTGCCGAAGGGCAGGAAGGTCTGCGCCAGGTCCGAGTCGGTGAACTCCTGCGGCAAGTGGTAGATGAAGAGGTTGCAGCCGTCCGGCCCCTCCATCTGCCGACCGGCGGGGTTGCTGGCGGCCGCCAGCGCGCTCTGCGTGTACGCCGGATACCCTGCGAGACGGATGGAGAGAGGCACAGGTCAGCCAATCTGGCGCCGCAGGGGAGCGGCGCAGGTCAGCCAGTCTGTGGCCGCAGGGGAGCGGCACAGGTCAGCCAGTGTGGGGCCGTAGGGGAGCGGCACAGGTCAGTCAGTCTGGGGCCGCAGGGGAGCGGTACAGGTCAGCCAGTCTGGGGCCGTAGGGGAGCGGCACAGGTCAGCCAGTTTGGCGCCGTAGGGGAGCGGCACAGGTCAACCAGTCTGGGGCCGCAGGGGCGGGGTCAGCCAGTGTGGGGCGCGGGGAGGGTAAGTCAGCCAGTCTGGGGCCGCGAGAGCGGCACAGGTCAACCAGTCTGGGGCCGCAGGGGAGCGGTATATGTCAGCCAGTCTGGGGCCACAAGGCTGGTAGCACAGGTCAGCCATAGGTTAGTCGACATATCGGTGTATGGCGGGTACTGTGGCAACACAGGCGGCGGGTACTGTAGCGACACAGGCGGCGGGTACTGTAGCGACACAGGCGGCGGGTACTGTGGCGACACAGGTGGCGGGTACTGTGGCGACACAGGTGGTGGGTACTGTGGCGACACAGGTGGCGGGTACTGTGGCGGCACAGGTGGCGGGTACTGTGGCGACACAGGTGGCGTGTACTGTGGCGACACAGGCGGTAGGTACTGTGGTGGCTGGTACTGTGGCGACACAGGTGGTGGGTACTGTGGCGACACAGGCGGCGTGTACTGTGGCGACACAGGCGGTAGGTACTGTGGTGGCTGGTACTGTGGCGACACAGGTGGCGGGTACTGTGGCGACACGGGTGGCGTGTACTGTGGCGACACAGGCGGTAGGTACTGTGGCGACACAGGTGGCGGCACTGTGGCGACACAGGTGGTGGGTACTGTGGCGACACAGGTGGCGGGTACTGTGGCGGCACAGGTGGCGGGTACTGTGGCGACACAGGTGGCGTGTACTGTGGCGACACAGGCGGTAGGTACTGTGGTGGCTGGTACTGTGGCGACACAGGTGGTGGGTACTGTGGCGACACAGGCGGCGTGTACTGTGGCGACACAGGCGGTAGGTACTGTGGTGGCTGGTACTGTGGCGACACAGGCGGCGGGTACTGTGGCGACACAGGTGGCGGGTACTGTGGCGACACAGGCGGTAGGTACTGTGGTGGCTGGTACTGTGGCGACACAGGCGGTAGGTACTGTGGCGACACAGGTGGCGTGTACTGTGGCGACACAGGCGGTAGGTACTGTGGTGGCTGGTACTGTGGCGACACAGGCGGCGGGTACTGTGGCGACACAGGCGGCGGGTACTGTGGCGGCACAGGTGGCGGGTACTGTGGCGACACAGGCGGTAGGTACTGTGGTGGCTGGTACTGTGGCGACACAGGCGGCGGGTACTGTGGCGACACAGGTGGCGGGTACTGTGGCGACACAGGCGGTAGGTACTGTGGTGGCGGGTACTGTGGCGACACAGGTGGCGGGTACTGTGGCGACACAGGCGGTAGGTACTGTGGTGGCTGGTACTGTGGCGACACAGGTGGCGTGTACTGTGGCGACACGGGTGGCGCGTACTGTGGCGACACAGGCGGCGGGTACTGTGGCGGCACAGGTGGCGGGTACTGTGGCGACACAGGCGGTAGGTACTGCGGTGGCTGATACTGTGGCGACACAGGTGGCGTGTACTGTGGCGACACGGGTGGCGCGTACTGTGGCGACACAGGCGGCGGGTACTGTGGCGGCACAGATGGCGGGTACTGTGGCGACACAGGCGGTAGGTACTGTGGTGGCTGGTACTGTGGCGACACAGGTGGCGTGTACTGTGGCGACACGGGTGGCGCGTACTGTGGCGACACAGGCGGCGGGTACTGTGGCGGCACAGATGGCGGGTACTGTGGCGACATAGGCTGTAGATACTGTGGCGACACAGGCGGTGGGTACTGTGGTGGCTGGTACTGTGGCGACACAGGCGGCTGGTACTGTGGCGACACAGGTGGCGGGTACTGTGGCGACACAGGTGGCGGGTACTGTGGCGACACAGGCGGTAGGTACTGTGGTGGCTGGTACTGTGGCGACACAGGTGGCGGGTACTGTGGCGACACAGGCGGCTGGTACTGTGGCGACACAAGCGGCGAGTACTGTGGCGACACAGGTGGTGGGTACTGTGGCGACACAGGCGGCGGGTACTGTGGCCACACAGGTGGCGGGTACTGTGGCGACACAGGCGGCGGGTACTGTGGCGACACAAGCGGCGGGTACTGTGGCGACACAGGTGGCGTGTACTGTGGCGACACAGGCGGTAGGTACTGTGGTGGCTGGTACTGTGGCGACACAGGTGGTGGGTACTGTGGCGACACAGGCGGCGGGTACTGTGGCGACACAAGCGGCGGGTACTGTGGCGACACAGGTGGCGTGTGCTGTGGCGACACAGGCGGCGGGTACTGTGGCGACACAGGTGGCGGGTACTGTGGCGACACAGGCGGTAGGTACTGTGGTGGCTGGTACTGTGGCGACACAGGTGGTGGGTACTGTGGCGACACAGGCGGCGGGTACTGTGGCGACACAAGCGGCGGGTACTGTGGCGACACAAGCGGCGGGTACTGTGGCGACACAGGTGGCGGGTACTGTGGCGACACAGGCGGTAGGTACTGTGGCGGCTGGTACTGTGGCGACACAAGCGGCGAGTACTGTGGCGACACAGGTGGTGGGTACTGTGGCGACACAGGTGGTGGGTACTGTGGCGACACAGGTGGCGGGTACTGTGGCGGCACAGGCGGCGGGTACTGTGGCGACACAAGCGGCGGGTACTGTGGCGACACAGGCGGCAGGTACTGTGGCGACACAGGTGGCGGGTACTGTGGCGACACAGGCGGTGGATACTGTGGCGACACAAGCGGCGGGTACTGTGGCGACACAGGTGGCGTGTACTGTGGCGACACAGGCGGCGGGTACTGTGGCGACACAAGCGGCGGGTACTGTGGCGACACAGGTGGCGTGTACTGTGGCGGCACAAGCGGCGGGTACTGTGGCGACACAAGCGGCGGGTACTGTGGCGACACAGGTGGCGTGTACTGTGGCGACACAGGCGGCGGGTACTGTGGCGACACAAGCGGCGGGTACTGTGGCGACACAAGCGGCGGGTACTGTGGCGACACAGGTGGCGGGTACTGTGGCGGCACAGGTGGCGTGTACTGTGGCGACACAGGTGGCGGGTACTGTGGCGGCACAGGCGGCGGGTACTGTGGCGACACAAGCGGCGGGTACTGTGGCGACACAGGTGGCGGGTACTGTGGCGACACAGGCGGCGTGTACTGTGGCGGCACAGGCGGCGGGTACTGTGGCGACACAAGCGGCGGGTACTGTGGCGACACAGGCGGCGTGTACTGTGGCGACACAGGTGGCGGGTACTGTGGCGGCACAGGCGGCGGGTACTGTGGCGACACAAGCGGCGGGTACTGTGGCGACACAGGCGGCGGGTACTGTGGCGACACAAGCGGCGGGTACTGTGGCGACACAGGTGGCGTGTACTGTGGCGACACAGGCGGCGGTACTGTGGCGACACAAGCGGCGGGTACTGTGGCGACACAGGTGGCGTGTACTGTGGCGACACAGGCGGTAGGTACTGTGGTGGCTGGTACTGTGGCGACACAGGTGGTGGGTACTGTGGCGACACAGGCGGCGGGTACTGTGGCGACACAAGCGGCGGGTACTGTGGCGACACAGGTGGCGTGTACTGTGGCGACACAGGCGGCGGGTACTGTGGCGACACAGGTGGCGGGTACTGTGGCGGCACAGGCGGCGGGTACTGTGGCGACACAAGCGGCGGGTACTGTGGCGACACAGGCGGCGTGTACTGTGGCGACACAGGCGGTAGGTACTGTGGTGGCTGGTACTGTGGCGACACAGGTGGTGGGTACTGTGGCGACACAGGCGGCGGGTACTGTGGCGACACAAGCGGCGGGTACTGTGGCGACACAGGTGGCGTGTACTGTGGCGACACAGGCGGCGGGTACTGTGGCGACACAAGCGGCGGGTACTGTGGCGACACAGGTGGCGTGTACTGTGGCGACACAGGCGGTAGGTACTGTGGTGGCTGGTACTGTGGCGACACAGGCGGCGGGTACTGTGGCGACACAAGCGGCGGGTACTGTGGCGACACAGGTGCCGTGTACTGTGGCGACACAGGCGGCGGGTAATGTGGCGACACAGGCGGCGGGTACTGTGGCGACACAGGCGGCGGGTACTGTGGCGACACAAGCGGCGGGTACTGTGGCGACACAGGCGGCGTGTACTGTGGCGACACAGGCGGTAGGTACTGTGGTGGCTGGTACTGTGGCGACACAGGTGGTGGGTACTGTGGCGACACAGGCGGCGGGTACTGTGGCGACACAAGCGGCGGGTACTGTGGCGACACAGGTGGCGTGTACTGTGGCGACACAGGCGGCGGGTACTGTGGCGACACAAGCGGCGGGTACTGTGGCGACACAGGTGGCGTGTACTGTGGCGACACAGGCGGTAGGTACTGTGGTGGCTGGTACTGTGGCGACACAGGTGGTGGGTACTGTGGCGACACAGGCGGCGGGTACTGTGGCGACACAGGCGGCGGGTACTGTGGCGACACAGGTGGCGTGTACTGTGGCGACACAGGCGGCGGGTACTGTGGCGACACAGGTGGCGTGTACTGTGGCGACACAGGCGGTAGGTACTGTGGTGGCTGGTACTGTGGCGACACAGGTGGTGGGTACTGTGGCGACACAGGCGGCGGGTACTGTGGCGACACAAGCGGCGGGTACTGTGGCGACACAGGTGGCGTGTACTGTGGCGACACAGGCGGCGGGTACTGTGGCGACACAGGTGGCGGGTACTGTGGCGGCACAGGCGGCGGTACTGTGGCGACACAAGCGGCGGGTACTGTGGCGACACAGGCGGTAGGTACTGTGGTGGCTGGTACTGTGGCGACACAGGTGGTGGGTACTGTGGCGACACAGGCGGCGGGTACTGTGGCGACACAAGCGGCGGGTACTGTGGCGACACAGGTGGCGTGACTGTGGCGACACAGGCGGCGGACTGTGGCGACACAAGCGGCGGGTACTGTGGCGACACAGGTGGCGTGTACTGTGGCGACACAGGCGGTAGGTACTGTGGTGGCTGGTACTGTGGCGACACAGGTGGTGGGTACTGTGGCGACACAGGCGGCGGGTACTGTGGCGACACAAGCGGCGGGTACTGTGGCGACACAGGTGGCGTGTACTGTGGCGAAACAGGCGGCGGGTACTGTGGCGACACAGGTGGCGGGTACTGTGGCGGCACAGGCGGCGGGTACTGTGGCGACACAAGCGGCGGGTACTGTGGCGACACAGGTGGCGTGTACTGTAGCGACACAGGCGGTAGGTACTGTGGTGGCTGGTACTGTGGCGACACAGGTGGTGGGTACTGTGGCGACACAGGCGGCGGGTACTGTGGCGACACAAGCGGCGGGTACTGTGGCGACACAGGTGGCGTGTACTGTGGCGACACAGGCGGCGGGTACTGTGGCGACACAGGTGGCGGGTACTGTGGCGGCACAGACGGCGGGTACTGTGGCGACACAAGCGGCGGGTACTGTGGCGACACAGGCGGCAGGTACTGTGGCGACACAGGTGGCGGGTACTGTGGCGACACAGGCGGTGGATACTGTGGCGACACAAGCGGCGGGTACTGTGGCGACACAAGCGGCGGGTACTGTGGCGACACAGGTGCCGTGTACTGTGGCGACACAGGCGGCGGGTAATGTGGCGACACAGGTGGCGGGTACTGTGGCGGCACAGGCGGCGGGTACTGTGGCGACACAAGCGGCGGGTACTGTGGCGACACAGGCGGCGTGTACTGTGGCGACACAGGCGGTAGGTACTGTGGTGGCTGGTACTGTGGCGACACAGGTGGTGGGTACTGTGGCGACACAGGCGGCGGGTACTGTGGCGACACAGGCGGCGGGTACTGTGGCGACACAGGTGGCGGGTACTGTGGCGACACAGGCGGCGGGTACTGTGGCGACACAAGCGGCGGGTACTGTGGCGACACAGGTGGCGTGTACTGTGGCGACACAGGCGGTAGGTACTGTGGTGGCTGGTACTGTGGCGACACAGGTGGTGGGTACTGTGGCGACACAGGCGGCGGGTACTGTGGCGACACAAGCGGCGGGTACTGTGGCGACACAGGTGGCGTGTGCTGTGGCGACACAGGCGGCGGGTACTGTGGCGACACAGGTGGCGTGTACTGTGGCGACACAGGCGGTAGGTACTGTGGTGGCTGGTACTGTGGCGACACAGGTGGTGGGTACTGTGGCGACACAGGCGGCGGGTACTGTGGCGACACAAGCGGCGGGTACTGTGGCGACACAGGTGGCGTGTACTGTGGCGACACAGGCGGCGGGTACTGTGGCGACACAGGTGGCGGGTACTGTGGCGGCACAGGCGGCGGGTACTGTGGCGACACAAGCGGCGGGTACTGTGGCGACACAGGCGGTAGGTACTGTGGTGGCTGGTACTGTGGCGACACAGGTGGTGGGTACTGTGGCGACACAGGCGGCGGGTACTGTGGCGACACAAGCGGCGGGTACTGTGGCGACACAGGTGGCGTGTACTGTGGCGACACAGGCGGCGGGTACTGTGGCGACACAAGCGGCGGGTACTGTGGCGACACAGGTGGCGGGTACTGTGGCGACACAGGCGGTAGGTACTGTGGTGGCTGGTACTGTGGCGACACAGGTGGCGGGTACTGTGGCGACACAGGCGGCGGGTACTGTGGCGACACAAGCGGCGGGTACTGTGGCGACACAGGTGGCGTGTACTGTGGCGACACAGGCGGCGGGTACTGTGGCGACACAGGTGGCGGGTACTGTGGCGGCACAGGCGGCGGGTACTGTGGCGACACAAGCGGCGGGTACTGTGGCGACACAGGTGGCGTGTACTGTGGCGACACAGGCGGTAGGTACTGTGGTGGCTGGTACTGTGGCGACACAGGTGGTGGGTACTGTGGCGACACAGGCGGCGGGTACTGTGGCGACACAAGCGGCGGGTACTGTGGCGACACAGGTGGCGGGTACTGTGGCGACACAGGCGGCGGGTACTGTGGCGACACAGGTGGCGGGTACTGTGGCGGCACAGACGGCGGGTACTGTGGCGACACAAGCGGCGGGTACTGTGGCGACACAGGCGGCAGGTACTGTGGCGACACAGGTGGCGGGTACTGTGGCGACACAGGCGGTGGATACTGTGGCGACACAAGCGGCGGGTACTGTGGCGCCACAGGTGGCGTGTACTGTGGCGACACAGGCGGTAGGTACTGTGGTGGCTGGTACTGTGGCGACACAGGTGGTGGGTACTGTGGCGACACAGGCGGCGGGTACTGTGGCGACACAGGCGGTAGGTACTGTGGTGGCTGGTACTGTGGCGACACAGGTGGTGGGTACTGTGGCGACACAGGCGGCGGGTACTGTGGCGACACAGGTGGCGGGTACTGTGGCGACACAGGTGGCGGGTACTGTGGCGACACAGGCGGTAGGTACTGTGGTGGCTGATACTGTGGCGACACAGGCGGCGGGTACTGTAGCGACACAGGTGGCGCGTACTGTGGCGACACAGGCGGTAGGTACTGCGGTGGCTGGTACTGTGGCGACACAGGTGGCGGGTACTGTGGCGACACAGGTGGCGGGTACTGTGGCGACACAGGTGGCGGGTACTGTGGCGACACAGGTGGCTGGTACTGTGGCGACACAGGCGGTAGGTACTGCGGTGGCTGGTACTGTGGCGACACAGGTGGCGCGTACTGTGGCGACACAGGTGGCGGGTACTGTGGCGACACAGGTGGTGGGTACTGTGGCGACACAGGCGGTAGGTACTGTGGTGGCTGGTACTGTGGCGACACGGGTGGCGCGTACTGTGGCGACACAGGTGGCGGGTACTGTGGCGACACAGGTGGTGGGTACTGTGGCGACACAGGCGGTAGGTACTGTGGTGGCTGGTACTGTGGCGACACAGGCGGTAGGTACTGTGGTGGCTGGTACTGTGGCGACACAGGCGGCGGGTACTGTGGCGACACAGGCGGCGGGTACTCTGGCGACACAGGTGGCGGGTACTGTGGCGACACAGGCGGCAGGTACTGTGGCGACACAGGCGGTGGATACTGTGGCGGCGGGTACTGTGGCGACACAGGTGGCTGGTACCGTGGTGCATCGCTTGTGTACCTTTGTACCGGTGCACCACTGGTGCAGTGCGGCGCATCGCTTGTGTACCTGTGTACTGATACACCACTGGTGCAGTGCGGCGCATCGCTGGCGTACCTGTGTACTGGTGCAGCGCCGAGTACGAGCCGAGCGTGTCCAGCACAGAGCCGGCCGCGACGCCGTTCAGCGAGCCCACCGAGCCGCCCAGACTCAGCGACGTCACCGGCAGCGACGCCACGGGGCTGGACTGACCCAGCGTGCCTGCGGGCGCGCTCCAGGTCAGCGGTCACGGCTCTCGACTGTCCGGCCGCAGCCGGCGATAGCACCGGTGTGGGAGGCGTGACGGTGCTGACGCCGACCCGCCAGGTGGAGTCGAAACAGACGCACACGCCCTGACGCCAGCCACATCGCACGTGACAACGCATGGGTGAGCCGTGCAGGCGGGCTCACCGGGCGGTGGAAATGCGCCACGTCGTCGTGTAACCCATACAAAATGCAACGTGAAGTGTGGTGACACGGGTTACATGGATGAGCGATGAACACAATGATTAGTCATGCACAGTGATACCACGTTTGCTGTTTAATTAGTGGTGCGTTACGAGTGTGAGCAGAGGTCACGTGCGGAAGACACGTGACACACCGAACACATGTCGCCGAGCAAATGTCCAGGCACACCATACCTCAGAGCAATTGATTACAACATAGCTCAGATGAATTAATTCTGGAGACAGCAACTCAAATCTACCACTCCATCCACCAATCACCCTCCCTCCGATAGTTAGCCCAGAAACCCTCCCAATTACTGTTCGATGCGCAAGACAGAGCACAGAAAATGCAGTAGCCGAGCAGAGCGGGTCCACACAAAGCCAGCAGGCGGCCTCCGCTCTACCTACCACAAGACAGGCCGGGGATGCCTACACTGTTAGAGTTCATAGCTGCCAGAGAAGCCAGGTTGACCGTGGTCAAATCTACAAACGAAGAACACGCGAGGTCAGGCAACGAGTCACCGGAGGTCATACGCGAACAACACACAAACAAAAAGGTCGGCAAAAGTCGGTAGGTACAATGGACAAGGTGCGATGCGAGGGTAGACCAGTTACGATACAATATTCTGCATGCATCACCAGAAGCCTGTTCAAAAGAGCATGTGCCGACCAGCAGACACAGTACATGTAGCTCATGTCACAAAAGCTCATGCCCTCGACATTCACATATAGAGACGAGTACACGGACATAAGCAGCCGACTGTACTGCGCGCAACCACAACCGCAGCCAAAGACCAGGTCATCAAGCAATCGAGCTGAGGGCAGTAGGAAGCCACCATGGTTTAGCTTTAGTCCGCTCTTGACATTACTAGCTGCACACCTCCCGATCGTTTCATTCAAACTAAGTCCTCGCAATATGACTGTGAATGTCTTTCGTGAAGCCGACCAGTGGCCGAAGATACATGTCCGGCATCACTTGCATCACCCAGCATCACCCGGCATCACCCAGGTCGCATCTAGCGCACAGTGCCGACCCAATACGGAGCCAAGCACACACACACACACCCACACCCACACCGCACCCCCGCATACACAAAATAACACGCCTGACAAGAAGCACTGCAACAGACTGCAAGACCAGACCACACTTACAGGGCGCAGGTCTGGACACCAGGCCAGTCCCTGAGCCCAGAGAACGTGCGAACAAAGCCGAAAGGAGGTGTGGACACAAGCGCCGGCCGCCACTCACTGGGCACCGACGCCTGGAAGTTACCGATGAGCGACTGCAGACCCGCCGACAGGTCATGACTAGAGCCGCCGTTGACGTGACCCAGTGTCACGGCCGACCCGGCCGGGTGAAGTCCGGCGACACTGTGCAGAGCTGGACCTGGGAAGGCGCGCACTGGTCACTGCCGTTGCCCACTGCGAGGCGGAGGCGAGTGTCGGGTGTGCCGACAGCCCCCAACACACCCGCCGCTCTCCACTAGCGGACGGCTGGCGTTCGGCAGAGGCGAGGCCTCGCCACGATCCTGCAACGGACAGACTCTGACACGAGCGGCCTCCGCGAGGCGCCAATTATTTCGTAACGCAGTCTGGTCTGCCCTTCCGACACGGTGCTAATTCAGCTTCGGTTGCAATTATGTCGGAACTGCAACAGCCACCGTGGTGACAGCTCCGTATCTGATCGGCACGCCGAGCGCCTCACCAGAGAGCGTGTGACGCGCTGAGGTGAACAACCAAGGGAGCCACACCTACAGCAGACAATTCCCACTAATGAGGTGACACTACTTCCGCCCCCGAGGGAACAGTGTTGCCCGGACAGTCCGCTCCAGCTCTGCTGACGTGAAGCGTCACCTCCGCCCCCAAGGGACCAGTGCTGCCCCGACAGCTTACTCCACCTCTGCTGACGTGAGACGTCACCTCGGCCCTCGAGGGACCAGTGCTGCCCCGACAGCCTACTTCACCTCTGCTGACGTTAGACGTCACCTCGGCCCTCGAGGGACCAGTGCTGCCCCGACAGCCTACTTCACCTCTGCTGACGTGAGAAGTCACCTCCGCCCCCGAGGGACCAGTGCTGTCCCGACAGCTTACTTCACCTCTGCTGACGTGAGACGTCACCTCGGCCCTCGAGGGACCAGTGCTGCCCCGACAGCTTACTTCACCTCTGCTGACGTGAGACGTCACCTCGGCCCTCGAGAGACCAGCGTTGCCCTGACAGACGCAGCGGACAGGTGTTCTTCCTGTCGGTAGCGATGGACCGCGTCGTTTGTCTTGGTGTTGGTGTATTTTCGGCGCGGTCTCTGTTGTTTCCACAGCAGACGAATCCTTTGGGGATGGCGGGCATCTAGGCCGTCGTGGACGCAATCTCCCGCCATCTCGTCCTCCCCGACACGTTACCACAGTCTGGTGACGTCACCCAGGCATGGAGTGACGTCACCGATTCCGTGTACACTGCGGCGGCCGTCGCTGGAGCGGTAGCATTGGACGGCAGTTGGAGACAGCGTCAACCGTACCGTCCGGGGCGGTGCTGATCACCGAACTGACCGAGATAGCGTCAACCGTACCGTCTGGGGCGGTGCTGATCACCGAACTGACCGAGCAGAGCCTGTGCGTGGCAGATGACGTCATCACTAGTCAGTGACCCATACCGCCGGGGGTGGTACGGGGCTTTAGGGCTTCAGTTTCAGGAAAGTCCCCATGTTTGAGCACTTTCCCGTTGGGGCAGGACATGTAACTCTGTGATGGGACAGCCCACTCTTTAATGGAGCTGGTAACCATGTGAATGAACTATTCGTCCCGCAATATGACTGCTGACACTCCGGTGAAACAGCCGACCACGTAATGGGACTGGTGAATATGCAATGGGACTGGTGATCATGAAATGGGACTGGTGACCGTGCAATGGGACTGGCAACCACGAAATGGGACTGGTGAACATAAAATTGGACTGGTGAACATACAATGGGGTTGGTGACCATGAAATGGGACTGGTGAACATAAAATTGGACTGGTGAACATACAATGGGATTGGTGACCATGAAATGGGACTGATGAACATAAAATTGGACTGGTGGGCATACAATAGGACTGGTGACCTGAAATGGGACTAGTGACACCATGCAATGGGATTGATGGCGGTCTGGTGCACCCGGAGACTCTGGGATGGGACTGTTGACCCTGTAATGAGACTGGTGCTATTCTGGTGATATTGGTGACCCTGTAATTGGACTAATGAGCAACTGGTGCGACAGGTCACCCTACAATGTGACACCCTACGATGTGACACCCTACAATGTGACACCCTACAGTGTGACAAATGGCCCTGCGCTGGAGCAAGTGACTAGTGCTGGGAGTGGTGGCATTGTGACGGGAGTGGTGGACTTGTGACTGGAATGGTGGCCTTGTGACGGGAGTGGGTGGCCTTGTGACTGGAATGGTGGCCTTGTGACGGGAGTGGTGGCCGTGTGACAGGAGTGGTGGCCCTGTGACGGGAGTGGTGGTCTTGTGACGGGAGTGGTGGCCTTGTGACAGGAGTGGTGGCCTTGTGACGGGAGTGGTAGCTTTGTGACAGGAATGGTGGCCTTGTGACGGGAGTAGTAGCCTTGTGAGGGAGTGGTGGCTTTGTGATGGGAGTGGTAGCCTTGTGACAGGAGTGGTGGCCATGTGATGGAAATGGTGGCTTTGTGATGGGAGTGGTAGCCTTGTGACATGAGTGGTGGCATTGTGACGGGAGTGGTGGCCTTGTGACGGGAGTGGTGGCCTTGTGACAGGAGTCGTGGCCTTGTGACGGGAGTAGTGGCCTTGTGACGGGAGTGGTGGCCTTGTGACAGAAGTGGTGGCCTTTTGATGGAAGTGGTGGCCTTGTGACGGGAGTGGTGGCCTTGTGATGGGAGTGGTGGCCTTGTGATGGGAGTGGCGGCCTCGTGATTGGAGTGGTGGCTTTGTGACAGGAGTGGTGACCTTGTGACTGGAGTGGTGGCCTTGTGACAGGAGTGGTGGCTTTGTGATGGGAGTGGTGGCTTTGTGACGGGAGTAGTGGCCTTGTGATTGGAGTGGTGGCCTTATGATGGGAGCGGTGGCCTTGTGATGGAAGTGGTGGCATTGTGATTGGAGTGGTGGCCTTGTGACAGGAGTGTGGCCTTGTGACAGGAGTGGTGGCCTTGTGACGGGAGTGGTGGCCTTGTGACTGGAGTGGTGGCCTTGTGACGGGAGTGGTAGCCTTGTGACATGAGTGGTGGCCTTGTGACGGGAGTGTGGCCTTGTGACAGGAGTGGTGGCCTTGTGACGGGAGTGGTGGCCTTGTGACTGGAGTGGTGGCCTTGTGACTGGAGTGGTGGCCTTGTGACGGGAGTGGTGGCCTTGTGACATGAGTGGTGGCCTTGTGATGGAACTGATGGTCCTGTGAGTGGACCAGTGGTCCTGCAATGGAACGTGTGACCATGTGATGGGTCTGATCACCTGTAGCCCAGCGATGGGACGGATGACATTGTGATGAGGCAGATGGCTCTGTACCGGGGAAGGTGACCCTACAATGGAGCAGGCGATACCGTCATGGGACCGATGACCCTGTGATGGGACTGATGGCCCGGGGTGAAGCAGCTGGCGCTCTGATAGAACAGGGCGCAATTCTGCGCTACCACATCTTTGCGCGTACGTATTATTGTAGCTCGTGCATTTTTGCGCCCACGTAGATACCTACTCATGCGCTTGTGAATATTTATGCCTACGCACGCTTGTGCTGATGTAGATTTACGCTTACGTACTTTCCGACATGCACAGTTCTGCGCGTACTTACTATTGTGCTTAGATGCGTTTGTGTTTAGATGCGCTTGTGCTTACTTACACTTGCGCTTGCGTACTTTTGCACTTATGTACGTTTGCGATGGTGTACTTTTGTCCTTACGTACATTTGTGTTCGGGTAAATTTTATATGGATGCATTTGCGCCTACATACATGTGCCATACACCTCCCATACGTACATCTGCGACTACATACATATACTTATGTACATTTACGTACGTACATCTTCCATACGTACATTTGATTTACGTACATTATTCTGGTCACTATTTCTCCCCCTCGCCCGTCTCACACAACTCACGCACGAGCGGACATCCCTAACCGCCTGAGTACGGCCTACGCCCTGTTGTGGGCGCGGTCCGGGTCCGGAATGTTCAGATAGTCGGCGGTCGGCGGGCGGCACTCATCACACCACAACGATGCGGGCTGCGACAACCAACAATGCCGGGACCGTCTATTGTCGGCCCCGCCGTCGCGTATTGTCGGCAACGCTGTCCCGTATTGTCGGCACTGCTGTCTCGTATTGTCGGCACCGCTGTCCCAAATTGTCGGCACTGCTGTCCCGTATTGTCGGCACTGCTGTCCCGTATTGTCGGCCCCGCTGTCCCGTGTTGTCGGTACTGCTGTCCCGTATTGTCGGCACTGCTGTCCCGTATTGTCGGCCCCGCTGTCCCGTGTTGTCGGTACTGCTGTCCCGTATTGTCGGCACTGCTGTCCCGTATTGTCGGCACCGCTGTCCCGTATCGTCGACCCCGCTATCCCATGTTGTCGGCCCGGCTGTACCGTATTGTCGGCACCGCTGTCCCCTATTGTCGGCACCGCTGTCCCGTGTTGTCGGCACTGTTGTCCCGTATTGTCGGCACTGTTGTCCCGTATTGTCGGCACCGCTGTCCCGTATCGTCGACCCCACTATCCAATGTTGTCGGCCCGGCTGTACCGTATTGTCGGCACCGCTGTCCCGTGTTGTCGGTACTGCTGTCCCGTATTGTCGACACCGCTGTCCCCTATTGTCGGCACCGCTGTCCCGTATTGTCGGCCCGGCTGTACCGTATCGTCGACCCCGCTATCCCATGTTGTCGGCCCGGCTGTACCGTATCGTCGACCCCGCTATCCCATGTTGTCGGCCCGGCTGTACCGTATCGTCGACCCCGCTATCCCATGTTGTCGGCCCGGCTGTACCGTATGCATGGGACGGTGGAGTTGTGGACGGAACAGGACGCAGTGCTGCTGAACTATGCAGTGGGTGGTCGGACACCAGGAGTGTGGCTGTAGCGATGGTCGGTATGTCACAGCACGGCAATACAGCCGCCTGGGACCACCGTACGTCCACCGCACCCGTGGCTCCACCACCTAACACGTTCGCACCAGCGGCCCCAGCGGGCGGCTACCTACCGTGCCCGTTCTGCAGGCCGGACGAGAGCAGCGGCGACGTGGAGAGACCTCCGAGGCCGGCCATGGACAGCGGAGCCAGGCCGCCGCCCGCCGAGTTCAGCTGCTGCAGCAGCTGCAACGCAACACACCGTCAGTTAGTTATTTGGGCTTTAGGACGCGTCGACAACGATGGCTATATTGAGCCGAGGAGCACACACGGTCAGCGGTGCGGCTGGAACACGTCGCCGCGTTTGTCGGCGCAGACCGGGCGCGGCGCGACATCTCGGACGAGCGGGAACGGATCTCAACACCTGCGCCGCCGCGGTTGGAACTGACGCGCGACACTCTCGGCGTGCTTGCGACAGACGTTGGCAAGCGCGACGGTCTGGCCGCGACACTCGTGGCGCACGCGTGACGGGTGGCGTCGCAGATGGTGCGGCGCCGGCGGCACTTCTGACGAGGGGTGTAGGGGGGGGGCGAGCTGTTGGCCGAGGAAGCCGCATTAACCAGCCAGTCATTAATAAAGGCCGGCGGCAGCACCGGTCAGGACGTAGATCTCGACCGAGATCGGAGAGGCCTGACGCGCTATTTATACCTAAGTGCGCCAGCCACAGGCGCTCCTGTCCGCTGATGGCCGTCCGACACGTCCACATCTGTCGAGACCAGTATGGAGACATCTGTCGGCCGGTCCTAACGAGCGGTCTGGAGACATCTGTCGGCCGGCCCTAACGAGCGGTCTGGAGACATCCGTCGGCAGGTCCTAACGGGCGGTCTGGAGACATCTGCTCGCCAGCCCTATAGAGCGGCCTGGAGACATCTGTTGGTCAGCCATGTAGAGCGGTGTGAAGACATCTGCTAGTCATAACAATCGATCTGGAGATATTCTTCCGTGGCTCTCCAGAAATACTTGGAGATATCTGCCTGGCCTCTCCAAGAAAACTTATAGACATCTGCTGGAACTGTTCAGAGAAATTTGGAGACATCTGCCGGGCCTCTCCAAGAAAACATGTCTGCCGGAACTGTTCAGAGACATCTGCCGGACCTCCCCAGAAAAGCCTGGCAATATCTGCTTGACTGGGCAGCGGACGATAGCGCTTCCACCTGCTCAGAGGCCCGACATCACACGTCATACATCAGACACACGGCGGCTGCCGGCCACTGGGATGTGCTGCCCTCCCACCAGATCCGCCGTTCCAATGCACGACCATCCAGTGCAACAGGGCTGTGGCGAGCCGCAGACCGCGCTAAGCCGGCCAGCTGCGGAATCTGCCGCCGCGTATTAGCCCGGCTTATGTGGTGCGGCGGAGCCAACTGGTGCTGTCTGCGGCGTGTGGCGGCGGCGGCGGCGGCGGCGGCGGCGGCGGCGGCGCGCAGGCGGCGCTGACGGCACGTGGTGATCAACTGGCGACAGTTGGTGTGAATGCCGAGTGGCCAGGTCGTCTGCAGGTCAAAGGGTGGCTCGGTCGCGGCGTTGTTGGCCGCCGGCCACCGCCAGAGACGCCCGGCTTTGGCGGGAGTGTGGCTGGAGTGGGACGGGTGCGATCATCTTCATCGGGGGCCGGCTCACCATCCGGCCGTGTATTTCCGCCGGCTGCAGTGGCGTCCTCTGGCAGCCGTTCAGCAGGGCCAGACTGGTTGCAGTGGTGTCGTCTGGCAGCCGTTCGGCAGGGGCGGGCCGGCTGGCACGCGACCTTGGACAGCAGCTGATGACCTGTCACGGCGACAATGCTGTTGGTCGCTGACGACCGTCGTCAAGGCAACACGACTCTTCGCCGTCACAACCTCGGCTTTGGCCGATTTGTGGCTTGAGTGGGACGGGTGCGATAATCTTCATTGGAGTCGCCCAGCTGCGGCTACGGCGACACGTTGAGGCAGACGGTGGAATGGTCCGACGGTGAGACGGTGAGACGGTGAGACGGTGAGACGGTGAGACGATGAGACGGTGAGATGATGAGACGGTGAGACGGTCAGATGGTGAGACGGTGAGATGGTCTGACGGCCAGACAGTGAGATGGTCAGATGGTCAGACGGTCAAATGGTCAGATCGTTAAACGGTCAGATGGTCAAACGGGCATATAGTCAGATCGTGAGACAGTCGGATGGTCAGACAATGAGACGGTCAGGTGGTCAGATGGTGAGACGGTTAGACGGTCAGATGGTGAGACGGTGATACGGTCAGATGGTCGGACGGCGAGACGCTCATAATGTCGGACGGTGAGACAGCAGAATTTCGGTCGAGACCAGGACGTTTTCTCAAACGCAGCCTGACGCAGAAATGAGCGACCATCCGGTTGGTGTGAAGACACGGGTCACCAGTGAGCGGCCATCCGGTGGTGTGGAGACACGGGTCACCAGTGAACGGCCATCCGTGGTGTGGAGACACGGGTCACCAGTGAGCGGCCATCCGGTGGTGTGGAGACACGGGTCACCAGTGAGCGGCCATCCGTGGTGTGGAGACACGGGTTACTAGTGAGATCCCCAGTCAGCGACCAAATCGGCGCGCTGAAGGTGGGCTGCCGACGCAGCCACCGCGCTGGATGGTGACCGACATGGTGGGTAACAGAGTGGGTGACGGGGTGGGTGATGGGATGGGTAGCAGGGTGGGTGGCGGGGCGGGCGATAGGGTGGGAAGTAGGATGGGTGGCGGGGCGGGCGATAGGGTGGGTAATAGGCTGGGTGATCTGCCGGGAACGGTGGAGGATGGGTGACTCGCTGACGTTCTGAAGGGTTGGTGGCGTACGGCGCGCTGGATGGTGGGTGACCCGCTTGCCGGAAACGCTGGAGAGGTAGCTGGGTGTGTGCCGGTGTTGGAGACAGGGTGGGTGGTAGGGTAGGTGATGGGGTGGGTGGTAGAGTAGGTGACTGGGTGGGGAAACAGGGTGGGTGGCAGGGTGAGTGGCAGTGTGGGAGGCATTAAAAGTTCCCCGACTCAAAAGTACCCCGTTTCGTAAGTGCTAAAACATGTCATTTTGTTTCCTAAGTGCTAAAAGTTGCCGGATAACTTCTAAAATAACAGAGACAGTGTGAGCTCACAAGTACTCTAGCTCACAAGTACTCCTTTTCATACGTGCTAAAAACAGTTCTGAACTATACCGCTCGATGACAACGTTAACGCCCAACGACACCAGAATTTACCTGCGTGCTGACAGATGGCAGGAGCATGTGGTGGCTGCATTGCTCCAAAAAGGTTAGGTTGTGTTGGGATAGGTTAGGTTAGGTATTCAGCCTGTTTGGAGCAATGCAGCCACCACATGCTCCTGTCATCTGTCGGCACTCAAGTAAGCTCTGGTGCCGTTGGGAGTTTACGGTGTCACCTAGCGGTATAATTCAGAATTATTTTAGCTCTAAGGAAACGAGGTACTTATAAGTTGGGGTATTTGTGAGCCCACCCTGTCTCCATAAATTTCGGAAGTCATCTGGCAGCTTTAGTACTTATGAGCCGGATAACCTGCTTGTGAGCTGCGGTGCTTGTGATATGGACCCGACAGGATGGGTCGCAGGGTGGGTGACCCGTTCTGCCGGAAACGCTCAAAGCAGATGGCAGGGTGGGTGGCCAGCCAGCACAGTGGAGGGTGGGTAACAGGGCGGGTACCGGGGTGAGTGGCAGGGTGAGTGACCGGGTGGATGCCGGTGTTGGAACAGGGTGGGCGGTAGGATGGATGCCGTGGTTGTGCAGGGTGGATGGCAGGGTGGGTGACAGAGCGGGTGGCGGGGTGAATGCCGAAGGTGGTGATAGGGTGGATGCCGGGGGTGGGTGACAGGGTGGATGCCGAGGTGGGTGACAGAGCGGGTGGCGGAGTGGTTGGTTGGTTATTTGGGCTTAGGGCGAATCGACTGCTTCGGTCATACAGCGCCCACGGGTGGCGGGGGTGGATGCCGAAGGTGGTGGTAGAGTGGATGCCGGCGTTGTGACAAGGTGGTTGACGGGGTGGATGCCGGGTTGTGACAGTGACAGGGTGGATGACAGGGTGGATGCCGGGGTGGTGACAGGGTGGATTCCGAGGGTGGTGACAGGATGGATGCCGGGGTGGGTGGCAGGGTGGATGCCGGGGTGGATGCCGGGGTGGATGCCAGGGTGAATGCCAAAGGTGGTGACAGGGTGGATGCCAGGTTGGGTGACAGGGTGGATGCCAGGTTGGGTGACAGGGTGGATTCCGAGGGTGGTGACAGGATGGATGCCAGGTTGGGTGACAGGGTAGATTCCGAGGGTGGTGACAGGGTGGATGCCAGGTTGGGTGACAGGGTGTATGCCGGGGGTGGTGACAGGATGGATGCCGTGGTGGGTGACAGGGTGGGTGACCCGCCGGTGGCCTGGAAGTGTCGCACAGGACGCCAACCAAAACAACGGCCAATCGCGAGTTGGTCTCATTGTCTACCGTTCATCAGCGGTGCAAATAAACCGCCGTCGCGTCGCGGGCCGGATGTAAACAGAGCGCCACCTGGCGCCACCAGGTGGCGCCAGGTGGCGCTCGTCGGGCGCGTTCGCCGCGCCGCGGGGCATTGTTTACTCCGCGCCCTCCAATATCGCGGCTGCTTATTTTCGGAGACCGCTTATCGCGTCGCATAAGATCTGGAGTGAGGAGGCCGCGCGCCGCCGGCCGGCCGCCGGGCGGGCTCGACCCGCGTGATCTCTCGCGGCCGAGGACGCTCGGCGCGCCGACAAGTGCGTGCCGCGGCGTCACTCGCGCCACCACCGACCGACTATTTTCGGAGTCGGAGCGGAGCGACAGTGGGACGGCCGTCGGAGCGGTGGCGGAGTTGACGATGGCCAGGCTGGCCGCTGGGCGGGGTGATGAGGCGCGCCGGAAATGCCGCACATACGACACACGCGACGCGGCCGGGTCGTCTCCGGTGGCGATGGGTCACCGTCTGCTGCCAGCACGGCGGTCTCGTGTCACATCACTCACAGGTGGCATAACGTGCGGCTTCCTGCGGCGTGTCTACACACTTGCACGGACATCATCATATCTCTGTAGCGCAGCTTTCTCACTAGTTACGACAACGAGCCTGCGATCTGATGTTGGAAAACGGAGAACGCTGTAATTCAAAACACAATTGCATGTGGAGTGGCGTCGGCGGATATTTCGGTTGAACCTCGAGAAAACCGCACAGAACAACACATCAAGAGTCGTGGCACTTAACAGATCCGAGTTGTGTTCGCGGAGTGCCCCAAAGTGCCCCAAGTGTCCCAAACTGCACCCTGACAGAATATGTGCACCCAAGGGGATCGAGAGGTCAGGCACTCTTAGGCTTTTACATTTTTGTTCTCGGAACCTGGAAACCTTATAATATTCCCTCCCACTCAGAAACCGTCTTTTTCTGAACACAAGCACTATTCAGTGAAAATGAAGTCCAAACCCTACTCCCCTGAACCCCCGATACCCTTGGGTGTTCCCGTTGTTGCAGTGTCACGGTGCACCCATGTCTCGATCCCCATGCTCATGTCTGTTGTCATGTCTCAGTGTTCAGTGATTCTGTTGTATCGGTGTCAAGCGACAGATTGCCCTGACAAGGCAAATAAATGCTGATATTTGCCGCTGAAAAAATAAATAAAGGGGAAACTTTTGTCGCATAAACGAATGTTGTCCGCAGCTAAAATGTGGCATCCTTTTCAGAGGAATGTGATCTCATCTCGGAAATTGCATAGCACCTCCATGCACTTTCACGTAAAATCGATACAAACCCCCTCATCCACGACTTCCAATCCCTGGCGTCGCTTTGCCACCGGGCAGCGCAATTCCCAGTCAACCATCCTTCGAGAAACCTACATTAGTCGTCGGAGGGCAAACAAATTGTCGCCAACACCAACTACTACCTCAGCGAAACACGGAAGTCTGGCCACGACGAGCTGCGACCAGCCACGGCGAGACGGCCGACCGACACGGCACGCCACGGCCAGATGGATGGGCGTCCGATTAGTCAGACACGAGGTGAATGTCGGGCACGGACGCGGGAACCGCCGGCTCACGTGCCGGAGGCGGGGGTGTTGCCGAGCCAGCCGTCGTCGGCCAGCTGTGACGCGTGGCCGGCCAAGTGAGAACGATAGCACGCGGTCGAGTGGTGAGGCGATAACCCACCCGGGGTGTGCAGCATCGGCTGACACGGGTCATTTGTCCATCACCATTTGGCGGACAATTAATGCACGCCCTGACGGGCATCCCGTCGACCGGATAAGACGGATGGAGATAACGGGATGGAGTTGACAGCATGCACAGTGGGAAAATAATGGAGAAGTAGACGAAGTGAAAAATAGACTGCAAACGGGCCACCGTCAGGGCAGGCAGAGGAGTGAACTGAAGGCAGAGAGGGCAGGAGGAGGGAGAAGGAGGTACGGAGCGGTGGGATAGGAAGAGGGTGGGTGAGTGAGACAGGCAGTGGAGTGAACTGAAGGCACAGAGTGTAGGAGGAGGAAGAGGGAGTTACGGGTCGGTGGGACAGGAAGAGGGAGGGTGAGTGAGACAGGCGGTGGAGTGAACTGAAGGCAGAGAGGGTAGGAGGAGGGAGAGGGAGGTATGGGGCGATCGGATAAGAAGAGGGAGGGTGAGTGAGACAGGCGGTTGAGTGAACCGAAATCAGAGAGGGTAGGAGGAGGGAGATGGAGGTACGGGGCGATAGGATAAGAAGAGGGAGGGGGAGTGAGACAGGCAGTGTAGCGAACTGAAGGTAGAGAGGGTAGGCGGAGGGAGAGAGAGAGAGAAAGGTGGGGGAGGGGGGGGGGGGGGGGGGGGTACGGAGCGATGGGATAAGAAGAAGAAGGGTGAGTGAGACAGAGTGAGAGACATCCGCCTTGTGATCGACACGTACAGAACACTCTCACACTCAGCGGCTCGGTAGAGTCAGGTAGAGCCCAGTAGAGTATCGTCCGGTAGATGCACGCACGCGACGGTGCCCACAGTACCGAAAGGCACTATCACTGGCTACGGTCCGCCAGACACTGAGTACTCACCGCAAGATACTGAGGGTTCAATGCTGTGGCGCTGACTCCGGAAGTGCTCCACAGATTGGTGGCTAGACCCTGTATCCGCTTGGCGTCCTTTTCTTTTTGCGTGTCAGCGAACTTAACTACCAGCGGCGCCGAGCAGCCCTGCAAAAAAACACACAAGAGAGCAGGTCAACGGCACAGCTCGCAGACGCCCATCTCTGCCGAGCGCGCGCTGACAACTTACTCAGAGGATGCCGTCGTCGACGTGTAAACAATGATCACAACGACGCAAATAGGTCGTCCATTGGTGGGCTGTCCGTGCGGAATGTCCCGGCCGGGGAGGGACCCTGGGGCGGTGACAACATACTGCCAGCAGGTCATTGGTGACGACATACTGGGGACAGGACGCTGGTGACAACATACTGGGGACAGGACACTGGTGACAACATACTGGGGACAGGACACTGGTGACAACATACTGGGGACAGGACACTGGTGACGACATACTGCCAGCAGGTCATTGGTGACGACATACTGGGGACAGTGCACTGGTGACGACATACTGGGGACGGTGCACTGGTGACGACATACTGGGGACATGACACTGGTGACAACATACTGGGGACAGGACACTGGTGACGACATACCGCCAGCAGGTCATTGGTGACGACATACTGGGGACAGGACACTGGTGACGACATACTGGGGACATGACACTGGTGACGACATACTGGGGACAGGACACTGGTGACGACATAATGGGGACAGGACACTGGTGACGACATACTGGGGACATGACACTGGTGACAACATACTGGGGACAGGACATTGGTAACGACATACTGTGGGGACAGTACACTGGTGACAACATACTGGGGACAGGACACTGGTGACGACATACTGGGGTCAGGTCATTGGTGACGACATACTGGGGTCAGGACACTGGTGACAACATACTGGGACAGGACACTGGTGACATACTGGGGACAGGACACTGGTGACGACATACTGGGGACAGAACACTGGTGACAACATACTGGGGACAGGACACTGGTGACAACATACTGGGGACAGGACACTGGTGACGACATACTGGGGTCAGGACACTGGTGACGACATACTGGGGACAGGACACTGGTGACGACATACTGGGGTCAGGACACTGGTGACGACATACTGGGGACAGGACACTGGTGACGACATACTGGGGACAGTACACTGGTGACGACATACTGAGGACAGGACACTGGTGACAACATACTGGGGACAGGACACTGGTGACGACATACTGGGGACAGGACACTGGTGACGACATACTGGGGTCAGGACACTGGTGACAACATACTGGGGACAGGACACTGGTGACAACATACTGGGGACAGTACACTGGTGACGACATACTGGGACAGGACACTGGGTGACGACATAATATGGACAGGACACTGGTGACAACATACTGGTGACAGGACACTGGTGACGACATACTGGGGACAGTACACTGGTGACAACATACTGGGGACAGGACACTGGTGACGACATACTGCCAGCAGGTCATTGGTGACGACATACTGGGGACAGGACACTGGTGACGACATACTGGGGACAGGATACTGGTGACGACATACTGGGGACAGGACACTGGTGACGACATACTGGGGACAGGACACTGGTGACGACATACTGGGGACAGGACACTGGTGACAACATACTGGGGTCAGGACACTGGTGACATACTGGGGACAGGACACTGGTGACGACATACTGGGGACAGGACACTGGTGACGACATACTGCCAGCAGGACACTGGTGACGACATACTGGGGACAGTGCACTGGTGACAACATACTGGGGACAGTGCACTGGTGACAACATACTGGGGACAAGACACTGGTGACAACATACTGGGGACAGGACACTGGTGACAACATACTGGGGACAGTACACTGGTGACAACATACTGGGGACAGTGCACTGGTGACAACATACTGGGGGGGACAGGACACTGGTGACAACATACTGGGGACAGGACACTGGTGACAACATACTGGGGACAGGACACTGGTGACGACATACTGGGGACAGGACACTGGTGACAACATACTGGGGACAGGACACTGGTGACGACATACTGGGGACATGACACTGGTGACGACATACTGGGGACAGGACACTGGTGACAACATACTGGGGACAGGACACTGGTGACGACATACTGGGGACAGGACACTGGTGACGACATGCTGGGGACAGGACATTCGTGACAACATACTGGGGACAGGACACTGGTGACGACATACTGGGGACATGACACTGGTGACGACATACTGGGGACAGGACACTGGTGACAACATACTGGGGACAGGACACTGGTGACGACATACTGGGGACAGGACACTGATGACAACATACTGGGGACAGGACACTGGTGACGACATACTGGGGACAGGACACTGGTGACAACATACTGGGGTCAGGACACTGGTGACGACATACTGGGGACAGGACACTGGTGACGACATACTGGGGTCAGGACACTGGTGACGACATACTGGAGACAGGACACTGGTGACGACATACTGGGGACAGGACACTGGTGACGACGTACTGGAGACAGGACACTGGTGACGACATACTGGGGACAGGACACTGGTGACGACATACTGGGGACAGGACACTGGTGACGACATACTGGGAACAGGACACTGGTGACAACATACTGGGGACAGGACACTGGTGACGACATACTGGGGACAGGACACTGGTGACGACATACTGGGGACATGACACTGGTGACGACATACTGGGGACAGGCACTGAGGTGGTGACAACGGACCGGGAACAGTACACTGATGTGCCGAGGCGTCACAACACACCCGACAGGCCGCCCACCTCACCAGCGGCACAACACACCCGGTACAGGCCGTCCCCACCCTCACCAGTCGGCACAACCAACCGTGCACTCGCCAACCACCGCTGGGCAAGAGCGGGCGGGCCACGCCTGCCAGTTACAACGGACACCTAATTCCGGCAGGCCGCTCCACCTCACCAGTCGTCATAACATGACGTCCCTGACAGGCCGCCCACCTCACCAGCGTCACAACACACCCGGCAGGACGCCCACCTCACCAGCGTCACAACACACCTGGCAGGCCGCCCACCTCACCAGCGTCGCAACCCACACCTCTGGCTAGGCCGCCCACCTCACCAGCGGGCCTGATTGGCGTCACAACACACCCGACAGGCCGCCCACCTCACCAGCGTCACAACACACCCGGCAGGCCGCCCACCTCACCAGCGTCACAACACACCCGACAGGCCGCCCACCTCACCAGCGTCACAACACACCCGGCAGGCCGCCCACCTCACCAGCGTCACAACACACCCCGACAGGTCGCCCACCTCACCAGCGTCACAACACACCCGACAGGCCGCCCACCTCACCAGCGTCACAACACACCCGACAGGTCGCCCACCTCACCAGGGTCACAACACACCCGACAGGCCGCCCACCTCACCAGCGTCACAACACACCCGGCAGGCCGCCCACCTCACCAGCGTCACAACACACCCGGCAGGCCGCCCACCTCACCAGCGTCACAACACACCCGGCAGGCCGCCCACCTCACCAGCGGCACAACACACCCGGCAGGCCGCCCACCTCACCAGCGTCACAACACACCCGGCAGGCCGCCCACCTCACCAGCGTCACAACACACCCGGCAGGCCGCCCACCTCACCAGCGACACAACAACCGGGCAGGCCGCCCACCTCACCAGCGGCACAACACACCCGACAGGCCGCCCACCTCACCAGCGTCACAACACACCCGACAGGTCGCCCCGCCCACCTCACCAGCGTCACAACACACCCGACAGGCCGCCCACCTCACCAGCGGCACAACACACCCGGCAGGCCGCCCACCTCACCAGCGTCACAACACACCCGGCAGACCGCCCACCTCACCAGCGTCACAACACACCCGGCAGGCCGCCCACCTCACCAGCGTCACAACACACCCGACAGGCCGCCCACCTCACCAGCGTCACAACACACCCGGCAGGCCGCCCACCTCACCAGCGTCACAACATACCCGACAGGCCGCCCACCTCACCAGCGTCACAACACACTCGGCAGGCCGCCCGCCTCACCAGCGTCACAACACACCCGACAGGCCGCCCACCTCACCAACGTCACAACACACCGGACAGGTCACCCCGCCCACCTCACCAGCGTCACAACACACCCGACAGGCCGCCCACCTCACCAGCGTCACAACACACCCGACAGGCCGCCCACCTCACCAGCGTCACAACACACCCGGCAGGCCTCCCACCTCACCAACGTCACAACATACCCGACAGGCCGCCCACCTCACCAGCGTCACAACACACCCGACAGGCCGCCCACCTCACCAGCGGCACAACAACCGGGCAGGCCGCCCACCTCACCAGCGGGCCTAGGCGTCACAACACACTCGACAGGCCACCCACCTCACCAGCGTCACAACACACCCGGCAGGCCGCCCACCTCACCAGCGGCACAACACACCCGGCAGGCCGCCCACCTCACCAGCGTCACAACACACCCGACAGGCCGCCCACCTCACCAGCGTCACAACACACCCGACAGGCCACCCACCTCACCAGCGTCACAACACACCCGGCAGGCCGCCCACCTCACCAGCGGCACAACACACCCGACAGGCCGCCCACCTCACCAGCGTCACAACACACCCGGCAGGCCGCCCACCTCACCAGCGGCACAACACACCCGACAGGCCGCCCACCTCACCAGCGGCACAACAACCGGACACTGCACAACACCGCTGGGCCAGAGCGGGCGGGCCACGGCGCGTCTGTGGAGGTCGGGTCACATGTGCGCTGAAGTCCGGAAAGGAGCAATGCATGCAAGCGATGGACCAGGTTAAATTACAGAACCGTGCGACCGACAACGAAAGGAAAACGGCGCCAGCATGGTTCATCCAACACAGTTTGTTTTGAGAGGAAACTGTGATCTCATGGTCCGTCGGCCAGAAGGTGGAGTTTGCAGTGTCAATAGGTGTGAATATGCGGGTCCGATCGTAGCAGCTGGTTGGTTATTTGGGCTTAGGGGCGCATCGACTGCGTTGGTCATACAGCGCCAAAGATCGTAGCAGCTGTGGCCACTATCAATATACTACACCTTTTTGCGTTCAATTTCGCCACCTGTGCATCAATTTCAGCGATAAGCCCATCCATTTTCGACAGTTCGGCATAGCGCATCCGATTTATAAATCACAGCTCCACCTTCGGCCCAGCAGCATTCATTTTGGCACTAGTGCAACCTATTTCGGCAGAACTGCATTATAATTCAGATTTGCAGTTAATATTGCGGCATGTGTGGATAATTCAGTGATAGTGCGATGAATTTCGGCAGAGTGCAAGCAAGTTCGACGCGAAAAATACCGCGCGATGAGACTTGTATTTGTCATATTTGGTTAAAAATGAACCCACTGTCCAATAAAAGGGCAATTTGTGACGTTTTGTGCATGCAATTGTATATCCAATACATAATGCGACATTGGCCAGCGGCTAGTTGCCAAGCGGCGCGTCTCAGCATGGTAGCGCACTCAACCAATCAGAAGCCAGTAATATTTCTTTCAAGCCGAGCATACCGCAACCACAAGGTCAGGAGATCACAGCTCGTCAAGACGTCGTCGTGCCACGTGCCGAAGGACCTGCGAGGAGGCGGTACAGGAACCCAACCGAAGGGGAAAGATGGGCAATCATTTATGCTCATCTTTTTGGGTACTTCCTGCCGGCCTGCGCAGCCCGTGAGAACATTATCGACTAAGTGACTGTCGCCCACGGACTAGGTGACTTTGATGTACACCCTGTGCTCTGGCATGTAAGTGCACGGCATGTGCCTTTCATTGCGATCACTTCGCTGTTTGTACCCTTCGTTGTAAGACGTTCATGCGAAATTAATGACATTTTCAAATGCATGTTATTTGTATATCTGGATATTTATACATATGCACAAGTTTAAAGTGCATACGGTTTCAACATAGCCAGCAATGCTATTTTTTACACAACAGAAATACATATTGTCCAATAAAAGACTACATTTTAACGTTTATGTACAAAATGCGAAATCGGCCAATAGGGTGTTTCCTTAGACATCACTTCCAAATATAAAACGAGGGTGGAGGAGGGGGTTAAAAGCCACCCTGTAGTCAGTAGTGTTCGGTTCAAGTTGACGAATCAGAATGTGTAGAAGTAAGCCGTTATCATAAAAAGCCAACTAGCATTGGAGGTAATACGCAGATGCATTTATATTGACCACACTTTTAATTTTTGAGCCGTAATTTGTGCGCCGAATTTGGTTGCACACAGCCGAAATCTGTTGTTGCCGTGCTGAAACAAGCCTGCATGCCGAATACCATGCTCATTTCACCGAATTATAATGCACTATGCCGAAATTGATTGCACTATTTTTGAAATGCACGCTACCCGGCCGAATTTCTCCGTCTTGTGTCATATTCGAACGCAACGTGCTGAAACGCCGAAATTGGATGCGCTTAATACTGAAATCCGTGCAGCTTGTTCAAACTTGCACGCAAAAAGGTGTACCTGTCTATCCAAGGACGAGGACGTTACACAGACGTAGCATTGGCAGTGGAAAATAAAACGAGCAGACGTTTGTATGGGTAAATTACATCGGTGGTATTATTGGATTGATATGTAAACACATTTCGAAACATTCTCACATACAATTATTGAGTTATGCCATAGATGCTTACGCAAATAATTTGCTCAATCTTCCAACCAACAGTCACACATGTCCTCATTTGTCGTTGCCACTGAAGCATTTATATTGGTACAGCATCCGTCGGACGTTTTCCAAGAATTGTCAGCCAACACACGCGGGAGAAGAAGAAGGGAGACTTTCGGGGGAGGGGACATGTATGCATCAGATTAGTTACATCAGAGCATGAGGGGGGATTGCTCAATAACAGGTAAAAAGAGGTTCTGAGCATGAGTTCAGTGCAGGGATACTCGGCAAGTTATGAGGGGATACAGGTTATAATGTAGGACTATTCCAAGCAAGAAAAAACAGCTATCGTGTTTCATGTAGATGTCAGAAGTGAAAGGAGTTGAATCCTTATGATTAGATATCATCATGAAGAATGAACAAGGTTGAGGATTGGGGCCATCAGATCAGAATAGAACACTGGCAAGTTGATGCAGAAAGAGATAAGTAGGAGAATGCATGGGATAACTTTATTGTTGTGGGGCACTTTAGCATGGAAGGGTTTGAGAGACGAAACTAAAAGTATCATAAAATCAGGAAGGGGCTTCATGGCATGTTTTAAGGGAAATTTATTTTTCAAATGATAGATGAACCTACGAGGGGAACTTAAATGTTAGATCTAGTGCTTAGAAATGGAAAAGTGAACAAGATGTAAGCACAGGAGAGACCTTCGGTAATAGCGATCTCGATCCCTACAGGGATCACTAGATATATATAGATCCCTGTAGGAGATAGCGTATAATATATTGGTGTCATATTCAGCGCTATAGCACCACAGTTACCAGCTGAGCGAAAGGCAACGTGACGTCTTTTGTAGGTCATTTCCCCAGGGGTGAAAAGGGGTACCAACTGAAAGTGAAATAAAACGACACGTCTGACCACACTCATTTTAACTAACATCTGGTTCAACGATCACAACCTCCCGGTAGCAGTCAAAACATGTTATGCTGTTTCTGCTCAACTCCATTGCACCACCTGATCAACGACCCCTGACAACGGGTCATCGGCCGACTTCACTTTATTTGTTAATCACACCCCAGCCAGAGACCTCACGTCCATCGTCGGACCACGAGTGATGTTGTCCAGGCTTACCTCCATCGTCTGCGCCTGGTGCATCGCCTTGATGGCGGCGATGGCGTACTGCCGGGAGGCGAACGTCACGAACGCACAGCCTGCCGACAAGAAAGTGGAGGTCACGGAGGAGATCACAGAGGCGGTCACCGAGGCGGTCACCGAGGCGGTCACCGAGGCGGTCACCGAGGCGGTGGAAGCAAAGGCAGCTAAGGAGGCGGTCACCGAGGAGGTTGGAAGCAGAGGAAGCTTAGGAGGCAGTCACAGAGGCGGTCACCGAAGCGATGGAAGCAGAGGTGGCTGTCGGTGACCACCTTGGTGTTGACGGACTGACCATCACCAATGGATCGGTCAGGTCAGGTGAGATCACTCAACCACTCGGTCATGCAAACCACATTCTGTTTTCGTCGCGCGCACCACCAGGGTGCATGTTCTGGGTGCTATCGTATTGTCAGTGGCGCCAAGACCTGTCGGTATCCTGCCAAAACGTGCCGACGTGCCGCCATGGCGGGCCGGCACCCCCACAGGAGCGTGCCGACGTAATGATACCGCCACCACGCCAAACGTAACGTGCCCGCCACCCCCGGCCACGGGGAGTCCACGGAGTGGGATAGGGGGTGGGGGAGGCGGAATTGACGAGAGTGCGGAGGCAAACACAGCACGGCCGTCCAGTCGCATGTGTACCGAGGCGGCCACTGCCTCACGCACTGCTGACATGTGGTACCGTTCTTGGTACAGCGCTTTGGGTAACAATTTCAGTCAGGCAAGGCCGGGTCGGGCCGGGTGGGGCCGCTCAGATGAACTTGTGTACCACAAACATGGGAGTATAGACTCGTTTGAATCTAGCCTTCGCTCGTAATAATCCCTCCGGGAGCTGAGATAACCCTTCCGGGCGGAAGATCATGGAGGAAGATCAGGGACTTCATCTAACCAGGAGGTAAAGGATGACACAATCATTGGGAAGCAGAGGATCACACAATCACACAGGAGGTAGATGCTAGCATCGCCCCACTGTGAGAAGACTGAGGTTGGGCATTATCCCGCCAGGAGAGAGAAAGTAGCATAACCTCGCCACGAAAGAGAGTAGCACACTACTGTCAGGAGACAGAGGCTATCATGCGCCTGCCGTGAGACGAGACATAGCAGAACCCTGCCAGGAGACAAGGCATAGTGTAATCCTGCCGGGAGATAAGGCATAGCATAATCCTGCCGGGAGGAAGAGGGTAGCAACAGTACAAGGCACCTGGGGATGTGATGGACGAGCGAGGGCAAACGTTAAAAGCGCAGCGCACTCGAATCTCCGTGTATGCATGTGGAATTCCCTTGCGTGCCGATACAGCCACTCACTTGTAGGCATGCATGCAGAGATCAAATCATTTTGGATGCGCTGCATTCACCAAATTGCGCCAATAAAGACGGATACACAGGGCGCCATACTTCCATACAGCTGAGCTCGAGACCCTGGGGTACACACGATGTAGCGCCCTAAAACCGCTTTACCTATTTACCCCCGGGACGGTTGGAAAGCCCCTGCTTTGGTGTGATATACATCGTAAGCTGTTCGTTCGCGAAACTCCTTCCTTAGAACAAAAGTTAAAGTACTTCAGGATGAACTTTGTGAAGAAAATTGGTAGACTCCAGAACGAAAAGAGCATATCTGGCTCTAAGTGGGACAATTCAAACTTGAAATGCAAGATTAAAACGTGATGCGTTGTTTTCGGCAGCGGTAATTCCTCCACAAACCTGTTCTTTGAGCAAACGTTAAGAACACTTCATGCAGAACATTTGTATCAACATCGGTACAAAATAAAATCGAAAGAGCACGTCGGACTATGAGTGAAGCAACTGGAACGCGGAACGCCGTAGCAGAAGCATTATTACGGTTCCAAATGCGTGGCAGTCGGGCCCGGCCGGACGGCTCAGTTAAACTTTTGTAAGATGAACATGGGAGTAGCATCGTTTGGGCCTCACGCTCGCTCATAGCAAGCCCACCGAGGGAAAGAGCTAACATAATTATATCGGGAGGAAGATACTAGCTTGATCTCACCAGGAGGCAGAGGATGACATAATCCTGCTGGGAGGCAGATGATCAAGTAATCACGCAGGAGGCAGAGGCTAACATAGCCCCTTCAGGAGGCTGAAGCTGAAATAACCCTGCCAAGTGACAGCGTAGCATAACTCCACCAGGAGACAGAAGTAGCAAACCTCCACCAGGATATAGAGGTAACCTAAGTCCGCCAGGTGACGGGGGTAAAATAACTCCACCAGGAGACAGAAGTAGCAAACCTCCACCAGGATATAGAGGTAACCTAAGTCCGCCATGTGACAGGGGTAACATAACTCCACCAGGAGACAGACAGAAGTAGCAAACCTCCATCAGGATATAGAGGTAACCTAAGTCCGCCAGGTGACAGAGGTAACATAACTCCACCAGGTGACAGAGGTAACATAACTCCACCAGGATATAGAGGTAACCAAAGTCCGCCAGGTGACAGGGGTAACATAACTCCACCAGGAGACAGAAGTAGCAAACCTCCACCAGGATATAGAGGTAACCTAAGTTCGCCAGGTGACAGGGGTAACATAACTCCACCAGGAGACAGAAGTAGCAAACCTCCACCAGGATATAGAGGTAACCTAAGTCCGCCAAGTGACAGAGGTAACATAACTCCACCAGGAGACAGAAGAAGCAAACCTCCACCAGGATATAGAGGTAACCTAAGTCCACCAGGTGACAGAGGTAACATAACTCCACCAGGTGACAGAGGTAACATAACTCCACCAGGAGACAGACGTAGCAAACCTCCATCAGGATATAGAGGTAACCTAAGTCCGCCAGGTGACAGAGGTAACATAACTCCACCAGGAGACAGAGGTAACATAACTCCACCAGGAGACGGAGGTAAAAGGAGACAGAGGTATCATGACTACACCAGGAAACTGAGGTAACATAACTCCACCAGGAGACAGAGTCGAAGTCAAAGTCTTGTATTGGGCTACTTCCACGTGGTGGCTGTTCTGCACCCAGACAATATTGCGTGAGCATATCAGGTAAGGAAAATTGCATCAGAAATATTTCAAGAGCATACAGCTTATGCAGACCTATACCTGCATAGTAAAACTAGCGGCTCGGCGCCAATGCACTTATGAATGCGGAGCGACTCGATGCTTGTCCAGTGGTGGTGGTAGCCTGTTCCAGGCGACCGCGGCGCGGCATGAGAACCCTCGCTGGGTCTGCGTGAGTCGAGATTGTGAGATGAAGCTCGCCGACTGACCCAGCTCTGGTCTCCTTCTGCGATGCTTGTGACCGCCAGGTAAACATCTTACGAACAGCTTCCGGGCATTGCTCAACACACATGGATCTGTGGTAGCATAACTGCACCAAGAGACGGAGGTAGCCTAACTCCGCCAGGAGACAGAGGTCTACGTCATATCAAAAGGCCGCCGCGGAACTATGATTGTGCGGTGTGTGGACTCATCAAGAGCCTCTTCCGTGCGCCCGAAGGGCACACGAAGTGTTGCAGGGCGTCCGATACGAAGCACACCAGCAGTGGCCCACGACGGCAAGCCATCCCGCTTGTGAGGCGCGCACTGCGGCCACCACCCCATCCATGTCGAAACTGTCGCCCAGTGCACGTCAAAATCATCACCGGATCACCTTCAGACCACCCACCCGCCAGCATCAGAACCGTGGCGAGTGGGTGTCAGGGCCGTGACCGGTGTGGCGTCAGAGCCGTCACAGGTAAGGCGTCAGTGTCGCCACCGGTGTTACATCAGTGTCGCCACCGGTGTTACATCAGTGTCGCCACCGGTGTTACACCAGTGTCGCCACCGGTGTTACGTCAGTGTCGCCACCGGTGTTACGTCAGTGTCGCCACCGGTACGGCGTCAATATCACCACCGGTGTGGCGTTAATATCACCACCGGTGTGGCGTTAATATCACCACCGGTGAGGCGTCAATATCACCACCAGTGCTACATCAGTGTCACCACTGGTGTGGTGTCAGTGTGGCTGCCGGCAGGCGGCAGGCGCCTCCAGTGACGCGTCAGCCGAGCCGACACGTACGGCGACTGGTAACTGGTAACTGGTAACTGGTAACTGGTGGTGCCGGTTTGACGGCTTCGCCACGCCGCGGCCGCTCGCCGGATTCCGGCTAATATGCTCAAATCTCTTGGCTTGGCCCAGTCGGTCTGACGCGGTCCAGCCCGGCGGGTTTGGCGGGGACCGATCCGGCGGGTCTGGTGGGGTCCGGTCCGGTCTGGTGGGGTCCGGTCTGATGGGCTCCTGTCCGGTCTGGTGTGTTTCGACCCGGTCTGCTGGGGTCCGGTCCGGTCTGGTGGGGTCCGGTCCGGTCTGGTGGGGTCCGGTCCGGTCTGGTGGGGTCCGGTCCGGTCTGGTGGGGTTCGGTCCGGTCTGGTGGGGTCCGATTCGGTCTGGTAAGCCCCAGTCTGGTGGTTCTGATGTTTGTCCGGTCCGGTCTCGTGGGGTCGGTCTCGTGGGGTCCGGTCTTGTGGGGTCGGTCTCGTGGGGTTCGGTCTCGTTGGGTCGGTCTCGTGGGGTCCGGTCTCGTGGGGTCGGTCTCGTGGGGTCCGGTCTTGTGGGGTCGGTCTCGTGGGGTCGGTCTCGTTGGGTCGGTCTCGTGGGGTCCGGTCTCCTGGGGTCGGTCCGGCCGTTGCGGTGTAAACCTAGGCGCTGAACAAATATCCAGCCCACAACGCGGCATATTTGTACTGCCCTTGAGAGGCGCGCAAACCGGATTGCGTCGTAGTGCCAGCTGCGGATGAGCGTCCAAATAGCATAGCTGTCTTGCGTCTTGACCTTTATTTTCAATGAGTTGAGAGCTCTCATTGAGGAACGAAAGAGCTCATCTTACACACAAAACAAAGGGAACCCTTTTGCTGTGTGTGCTGTGTTGTTCAGAGTAGTCCATGGAAACTTGTTCCTTACTACATATGGCATTCTACATGAATAATCACAGGATTGGCATGCCGAATTGTGAAAAGGCCGATAATTGTGCTGGGCTCCGAGAAGTACCACGTCATCCAGAAAGGATACATGGCCACACCAAAATAACAGCAGGAATTTCAGCTCCACCAAATGCAATACCGAGTCTGATAACACCAAATATTGGACCAACTGAACCTCAAACACTCCCGAAACTTCTCCAGTGAGCTGAAATGAGACCAGTTTTGGCGCGCTCGCGCGCCGGATAGTTCTGGTTTCGTATGGTGCTAATCCAAAAATGTCTTCCTTCGTCTAGTGTATTTTTCCTAATGGGGGGCGTGGCGCCCCCACCCTCCCCCTGGCTGCGCCTCTGAACCACACACAAGAAGAGACCAGAGGACACGAAGAGGTCCGCAGCGCCTGTGTCAGGGGACGTCATCACACAGCATGGTACAACGGCGACACGGCACGTGCACTACCATCACATGGCCATCGGACACGGCCTTCGCCACTGGTGGACGGCTTACGTCATCGCCTCCGCCAGGTTCGCATCTCAGTCGGGACTGGGGCGTAAGCCCGTGCTGGCTACCTGATAGCACCGGCACTGGATGTCGGGTCGGCGAGATCGGAACCAAAGTGCCGAACTAACCGAAGACAATTCAACCATACCCGGAAATATAAATAATAATAAGTGAAGCGTTAAATAACGGATCGAGATGAAGGTTACTCTAATAAATCATCAGCCTTGGCTGATCTGCTATGACCTACCCCCCCCACACACCCCACACACACATTTGGACCAGGAATTATGAAGTCATCACTCAACACAACACTTCACCATGTCTTGTCCCATGCCCATACCCATGATCCATCTACATCATTATACATCCCATGCCCATGCCCATGATTGCATGGGTATGAAAATGTTCGTCATTATAACACCGGCAGCACGATAAATAACTTCGCGGTGTAATTTTCACTTCCAGAGGTTCCTCTGTGGTTCATCACGGATGCATGAGTTTACCACCACGACGAATCAGCTGGGGCCGAGGTAGTCCGACATGAAGCACGAGCCACAACACCGATAAATTATGCATGACTAACTGCAGGTTTGGGACTGCTCCATTACCAGAGTACTCATGCACGACAGGTGGGGATGGTGGAGCGGGTGGGAGGGGGGGGGCATTCAATAGCACAGGCATTTCGATCGACACGTGCTGATGGACTTCTGTTTGAGACCTGGCGCGTCTGTGGTTCTCGCTGGACCTTGACAGCTGATATTTCTGACCGCAAATCAGTTTGTGTCAGTTCGTTGCTACCGTCTGCTACGTCAATGCTGTTTATGTATTTAATGCTCACAACAGAGCTGCTCCGACCACACCGTTACGCGACATTACTGCTTCAGACACCAATGCACCAGACATAACTGCTACGTGGCATTGCTGTTTCCGAGATGTGGAAACCTTCGCTGGGCCGGTGGGTTGGGGGTGGTCAGCTGACTTCTTCTTCGGGTTTTTCGATGATAGCAAAAAACGAATGAGCTCATCGAGCTACAGTCTCGTGTACCTGTTCCTACATCGCTTTAATGTCTGGGTCTATCTTGAGTCAAGGTCAGGCAAGGTCAATGCCCTTGGTCAGGTCAAAGACGTGAGCATTTACAAAAATAAATACATAAATAAATAAATCGGTCGTACCTATTCCCGGAACGCACTGATTTGCTTTAAGCTTGCAGAACTTGTAGTTCGTGGCCCAATTCACAATTGTTATCCTTCAGATTTTCCAGAAAATGCAGGGCCACTGAATTCAGTTCAGCCAGCTTTGACTCTCTTTGGGACTTGCACTAATTATATGGATATTTGTATGCAATTGTAAAGCTCAGATATGTGCTACGACATGACCCATTCCAAATTATATCATGATATGTCCAGAGAATCAGTGACTTTGGGTCAGGTTACGACCCAGGCTTAGGGATGCATGTTGGTAACAAATGCACTACTGCTGCAATACTATTCTTATGCGAATACAGCCTGCACTTGTGGTTTCCTAAGCTGTAATTGACGCGGATCTCCAGTTCAACACCAAAATTACATTAAATTCAAGGCCACCCGAAGTCAAACAATGCCAATGGAAGCTGGTGGCATAATGCCTTGGTGTGGATGCGTCCTCTGACTTCGAATAGACTATTGTGATGCCTGCACGCTTCATTCGCATAAACTGTACAACTATGCGCGAGGCCTGAGAGCACGAGTGTGTATTTTTGTGTGCGTGTGCGTTTGCGTGTGCGTGTGCGTGTGCGTGTGCGTGTACTTGTGTGTGTGTGTACGTATCTGCTTATGCGGTATTTAATGCTTGTGCTCTTAGGCGGCGTTCCATCTGGGAAGTGCATGCTGAATTTACCTGCGGGATCTCATTTCATCTCAGATTAACGTATTTTGGTTTGTTTGTTCTGAATTCGCCTATGAAGAGCATTGCATTTGTTTTGGCATGCCAAAGTATTGCATCGTTCGAAGTGCTGTGCACGATTAATTCGCGGTATCCAAGGCTACAATGGACGTGAAATTCGAAATCAGTACGAAAAAATACCCCATGAGACCCCTAGAATTAAAACGCTTAGATCGTATAATTCGCAGCCTTGGATGACCTTGAAAAGGTCGTCCAAGAAAAGGACTTGGGCGACAGCCTGCGCTGGCTACCTGATAGCACCGGCACTGGATGTCGGGTCGGCCAGACCAGAACCAACAGGCTTAACTAACCAAAGGCAATTCAACCATACTCCGGAAATACGAAGAAAGACATGTGAAGCGTTAAATAACGGATCAAGATGAAGGCTATTCTAATAAATCATCAGCCTTGGCTGATCTGCTATGACCCCCACACCACCCATTGACCCGGGTGAAAATGGAAAACAAAATAGGTCCTGAAGGATATCGACCCGAGTATTTTACGTAACATTCCAGGCTGAGGAAACATCATTGCTAGTTGTGTGGTGCATACCACCTGGCATACTCTTGTGTGAAATTGGGCTCGTATGTCTTCAAATGTATTTAATGTTCCTCCTATAATTCCGCACTCTTGGATGCTTAAAAAGCATTATCTAGAACACTATCTAAGTATGTAGAGGAAAATGCATGTTGCATCCTGCTCAGTGATACAGCGTGGCAGTCGTGTCGAGGAAGTCGTGTCGAGGCAGTCGTGTCGATGGAGTCGTGTCGAGGCAGTCGTGTCGAGGCAGTCGTGTCGGGGAAGTTGTGTCGAGGCAGTCGTGTCGATGGAGTCGTGTCGAGGTAGTCGTGTCGAGGAAGTCGTGTCGATGGAGTCGTGTCGAGGCAGTCGTGTCGAGGAAGTCGTGTCGATGGAGTCGTGTCGAGGCAGTCGTGTCGAGGAAGTCGTGTCGATGGAGTCGTGTCGAGGCAGTCGTGTCGAGGAAGTCGTGTCGATGGAGTCGTGTCGAGGCAGTCGTGTCGAGGAAGTCGTGTCGATGGAGTCGTGTCGAGGCAGTCGTGTCGAGGAAGTAGGGTCGATGGAGACGTGTCGAGGAAGTCGTGTCGATGGAGACGTGTCGAGGCAGTCGTGTCGAGGCAGTCGTGTCGGGGAAGTTGTGTCGAGGCAGTCGTGTCGAGGTAGTCGTCTCGAGGCAGTCGTGTCGAGGCAGTCGTGTCGAGGAAGTCGTGTCGATGGAGACGTGTCGAGGCAGTCGTGTCGAGGTAGTCGTCTCGAGGCAGTCGTGTCGATGGAGACGTGTCGAGGAAGTCGTGTCGATGGAGACGTGTCGAGGCAGTCGTGTCGAGGCAGTCGTGTCGAGGAAGTCGTGTCGAGGCAGTCGTGTCGAGGCAGTCGTGTCGGGGAAGTTGTGTCGAGGCAGTCCTGTAGACAAGCAATGGCAGGCAATGTCCACGACAAGGTTCACGACGGAGCATATCAGTTACCGTCAGAAACGAGAAGCCATCTTGTTTCCCATGCCAGAGGGGACGAGTGGTCTAGGGGTAAGATGCTCGTCTCACAATCGAAAGGTTGTGGGTTCGAGTCTCACCTGTCGCTACTCTTCGCCCGCGACCGATCGGCGTGAGAGATTGGCGACGCTACATGACTCAACGGTCGACGTGTCGTAAAACCAATAACCAACAACCATGCCAGCCAGGATTTACCGGCTGTAGCGTCAGCCACTGGCGGGCGGTCCACGAGCTCGGCCTCGAGGGCACCAGGTTCAAGTTAGATTGCCTATCGTTAGTGTCACATCTATCCCTTTACTAATCGCACAGCGGAGAAATGCGACGACAAGTGTCTGGTACGGCCAAGGTACTAGTGGACACATTGGACGGAGAAATGCGACGACAAGTGTCTGGTACGGCCAAGGTACTAGTGGACACATTGGACGGTACTAGTGGACACATTGGACGCTCTGAAACGAGCGTGTTCGTCAAATATTTGCGATCCGGTTTTCGTGTTATCTGGATTGGATTGTGGCTTCACGACACACTCAGCAGCTGGGGCCATATGGCGTCGCCTGCCTCTCATCCTAGCAGGAAGGGCGGGCATCGCGGGGAATCGAACCCCGCATCGCTGGCGTGCTAGACGTTCAGCTTAACTACGAAGCTACCGACGCCCTTTTTCGTGTTATTTCCACGAAATGCACTGCGCGTTCTGTTCCCCAGCTAGTGCGGTTGGGGAAACTGGCAGATTATCACGAGCAGTTCCACTGCTGTCGTTCCTGAGTTTGGCCAGCCTGCCACCAGTGAGGTGATGTCGGCTCTTGGTGGTGTTGTGATGCTGTATTGTGTAGTCTGAGTTTGGCCAGCCTGCCACCAGTGAGGTGATGTCGGCTCTTGGTGGTGTTGTGATGCTGTATTGTGTAGTCTGAGTTTGGCCAGCCTGCCACCAGTGAGGTGATGTCGGCTGTTGGTGGTGTTGTGATGGTGTATTGTGTAGTCTGAGTTTGGCCAGCCTGCCACCAGTGAGGTGATGTCGGCTGTTGGTGGTGTTGTGATGGTGTATTGTGTAGTCTGAGTTTGGCCAGCCTGCCATCAGTGTGGTGATGTCGGCTGTTGGTGGTGTTGTGATGCCGCATTGTTTAGGTTGTCTTGTGTGTCGTGTTGTGCATTTGTGTGTAACTGTGAAGAGCTGATGGAATGACGAATGAGCTCTGACTTGAGGATAGCAGGCGAGAAGAGATGATGAGAGCTGATTTGAAGATAGCATGCGAGAGGAGATAAGCAGAGGTGAACGAGATGCCGGAGCTGATTTGTAGTTAGTTAGTTATTTGGGTTTCAAGGGCGCATCGACTGCACTGGTCATGTAGCGCCCAGAACTAGTTTATTCATTAAAACTCGGTAGTAAAATCATGGTAAAACCGCGTCATGCTGAGATGTAACTCCCCGCATACTGTCTCAGTTAAAATATGTTTTCGCAGTCAGCCGTTCAAAAATATGACATGGTGCGATCGACAATTGTTCCGGTTAAGGCGGTCGTCTATCCCACACGTCCCGGTGTGGAGATGGGTACCTCATCAATGGCGACTCAGCGCGGGGACGGGACTTGCGATTCGTTTCGGTCGGCGGCTAGATATGCATCTGCTTACGGCTTGTAGGCGGTGTGACGTGATGAGGACAGCAGAAGACGTATTTGAGCTAATTTGCCAGTCAGGACGGTGCCAAATTGGGGTTTGGGGAGCAGGGGCGATTGAGGCCAGTCATCGCGAATGTTCCCATCAAGAATTACAAAAATCAACACATATGCACTCTTTGGAACGTAGTATTTGTGTTCATCTCATCTCGCTTTTTGCGTATATTTCCTTTCTTTTTGTTTGTCCTTTTATTTTTTGAACATATCTTATTCTTTCTTTTCTCATTTTTGCGTATCCTTTGCCTTTTTCTTTTCCTGGTTTTATTCGTTTGATCTCTTCTTTTTAATGCATCTTCTCTTTTTCCTGTTTTCATAAAGTTTATGAATACAGCGAATAGTTGAAAGAAAGTGGAAGATATGATGGTGCAATGTTGGGTAGTCGTCGCTGAGAAGAGTTGGTTGGTTATTGGAGCTTAGGGGCGCATCGACTGCGTCGGTCATGCAGCGCCCATAACATCGTCAGTGAAACAGTGAAATGCAAGCAACATCATCAGTGAAACTCGCTGAGAAGAGTGGTGATGCTTAAAGTTCGTAGTGCAATAATTTGTGATATGTTGCCTGGAGTTGGTGCATTTGGAACAATGTGCACTTGCGTGATTTTGCGCCAATAGCGATAATGTGTTGTTGTATGTTTATGTGGCGGATTCTTGAGCATGCCGAATATATAACGCATTGTGTGGGTATATGCAGATGCTGTGTCTGGCAGACGGGCACGCAGGATAACTCGAAGCGATGCTGTACCAGGATACAGCACAGCCGCGATGCCCGTCTGCTGTGGTATGTGTGTATCTTGGAGCCGTAGGTGTGGAATAGAGATGCCTCTTTTGGGGAAAATGAAATCGGGACCACACCGGCCCAGAAAATACGGATGTGGGACCAATAGCTCGGCTGAGCTATTTTCGCGTCGGTAAATAGCTCAAGTGTGGCTGGTGTCATTCATATTCCATATCCATACCAACTTTCTGTTCTGCTACAGAGTGAGTCTGCGAAGTGGTTTGTGGCGTCTGTATGTTGTCGAGTGTTTCTGGCGTGCGGTGTCGTTTGTGTCTGTGTCGTGCGTGGTTCCACGCGCGGACCGCCCTGTGGAACTCATCGTCCCACGAGGAAGTCGCGCTAGGTGTTGGTGTTGCGTTGGTGTTGTGTTGGTGTTGTGTTGGTGCGCTGTCGTGCGTGGCATGTTTGCAAACTGAAGCTGAGAGAGCTGGGAATTCGAAGTTGCGTGGGCGGATAGAGCTGAAAGAAGTTAGTTATTTGGGTTTAAGGGCGCTTCGACCAAAGCGTAATCATTTAGCGCCCTTGCCCGCTGAAAGAAGTTAATCCAGTCGGCGTGTTTAGGGTTCCGCCGGCCGGAGGCGCAAGGGGCGGGACGGTGGCCAGTATTTGGGTCAAGGTAATGATTATGGGCAAGGCGGTCGCCGAAGTAAAGATCAGGGTCACGCTCCCAGTGTGCATGGGGAGAGGCAGATGGAGGAGGAGGCGATTGTGGCGCCCCGTGTTCCGTGTGATGCGTGTGAATGTATGGGACTGTGGCGCCCCGTGTTCCGAGTGATGTGTGTGGGTTCATTGGATTGACGGGAACTTGTTGCGCCAGTGCTTCATGCTGTGGGGTTGTATTGGTTTGCTTGTGCGAAGCGTGTACTGCCCTGTGTTCTGGATATGTTGTGTGTGTGCCCAAAGGGGGGGGTTGAGCATTGAAGCCGCCGCAGATGATGTCTGGAGTGGTAATTTAGGCCTTATTCCATTCCGAAAGGTTTTCTGTGTTTCGCGCGGGCGGGTGGTAGATTCTGATGAGTGTGTATGCGGTGTTGTGCATGTGCATCTCTGTGATTAGTATGCTCTCAGTGACGTTGAAGTGCATCAGGCGGTGTAATGTGGTGCTCTTAGTGCATGTGCATATACCATCTGACTGGCATGTAATGTGTGTATCTTGTCTGTATAGCGCGCATCGTTATGAGTTGAAACGGTATGGGTTAGTTGGTCTAAGGTGTGCTTCTTTAATACATAGTGCTGGTTGGTCTAAGTGAAGTGTGCAATGCTTGAATTCGTGCCATTTCCGCGTTAGTCCGTGTGTGTTTCATTGCATGATAGTGTTCAGTGTCTGGGTGTTCCTCGAGTGGTTCGCTTGCATCGTCGTAGTGTTGTGGGTTTTGGGGTTTGTTGGTTTGGCCACTTTGTGAGTGGCCCATCTTGTTGGTGCGATAGATGGGCGCATTGGTGTGCATTGGTGGACCGTGTTATGTGTGGGGGTGTCTGTCAGCCTGATGCACGTGTCTGTGTGGTGAAATGTCCGAGTCAGTGGCTGAGGTGTCGAGGTGCGAGTGTGGGTGCTTGTAAGGTGGGGGTGGCGGTGTCTGTTCCGGCGCGTGTGGGTGCTGGGGAGGTGGTGTGAATGGCGACTGCCGTGTTGTGCGCCGTGGGAGTGGGGGAGGTGTCTGCGTTGGGTGTTTGGGTGTGATCGGGTGGGGGTGGCGGTGTCTGTTCCGGCGCGTGTGGATGCTGGACAGGTGGTGGAATGGCGACTGCCGTGCTGTGCGCCGTGGGGTGGGGAGGTCTCTGTGCGGGTGCTTGTAGGGTGGGGGTGGCGGTGTCTGTTCCGGCGCGTGTGGATGCTGGGCAGGTGGTGTGGATGGCGACTGCCGTGCTGTGCGCCGTGGGAGTGGGGAGGTCTCTGTGTTGGGTGTTTGGGTGTGTCGTATTGTGGTGTGCTCTGTGATGGTGTGGATGTTGGTAGAAGTGGGGCTTGTGGGGTGAGTGACGCAGATGGTTTTTGTGTGTATGCTTCGTTGTGAGGTGAGCTCGTCGTGTTGCATGCGTGACCTGTTGTGTTTGTGGCAGGTGGATGTGATGTTTGTGTTGTGTCGAGGCCGGGTGTGTTGTCCGAGTGTGGCAGGTGGCTGTATTGTTTGTGTTGTGTCGAGGCCGGGTGTGTTGTATGAGTGTGCCACGTGGCTGTACTGTTTGTGTTGTGTCGAAGCCGGGTGTGTTCTCTGAGTGTGGCACGGTGGCAGAGCCGCGTATTCTGTTTGTGCTCGGGGCGGTGGTGATGCTGTTGTATCGCGTTCTGTGCGTCGTGCGCGTAACGCAGTCCGCTGGCCCAGAATCCACACGCTTGTCAAGCGCAGCGTTCGGCCCTGAAGGTGAACGAGGCGGAGGATGTGTCGCTCCGCCTCCCAGTGAGGCGTGTCGCGCGCACAGTCCGCAGGAGGCGTGGACCGGCCCCGCGGCCGACACAGCATCGCACGCCGCTGGTACATGCATCTGTGTTGTGGAAGCCGGCACAAGTGCCGAATGTTGATGTGGTGCCACGCCCCCCCCCCCTCCATCCCCCTACGGTGTGATCGCAGCGTTAAGAGGCCATCGCGGCAGGGGTGCACTTGGTGTGACTGTGTAGTACAAGCTACCTCCTTTGATGTGAATTGAAGATGTGCGGATGTTGAGGATGATAATGAGCATGTGAATATCGAGTTTTGTGTTGTGGAACAGAGGATTTCAAGACGACAGCAGACGCCCTGGTCCCCTAGCTAGAGAGCCGCGTCCTCTGCCGCCATCCAGGCCCACCCCCGAGCGTGTACTGTGCCCTGTGCTGTGTTGAGGTCCTCTGCCCCCATCCAGGCCAACTCCCGAGCATGTAATGTGCCCGGTGCTGTGTTGAGTTCCTCTGCCGCCAACCAGGCCAACTCCCGAGCGTGTAATGTACCCTGTGCTGTGTTGAGGTCCTCTGTCGCCATCCAGGCCAACTCCCGAGCGTGTACTGTGCCCTGTGCTGTGTTGAGGTCCTCGTCCGCCATCCAGGCCAACTCCCGAGCGTGTAATGTACCCTGTGCTGTGTTGAGGTCCTCTGTCGCCATCCAGGCCAACTCCCGAGCGTGTAATGTACCCTGTGCTGTGTTGAGGTCCTCTGCCGCCATCCAGGCCAACTCCCGAGCGTGTAATGTACCCTGTGCTGTGTTGAGGTCCTCAGCCGCCACCCAGGCCAACTCCCGAGCGTGTAATGTACCCTGTGCTGTGTTGAGGTCCTCTGTCGCCATCCAGGCCAACTCCCGAGCGTGTAATGTACCCTGTGCTGTGCTGAGGTCCTCTGTCGCCATCCAGGCCAACTCCCGAGCGTGTACTGTGCCCTGTGTTGTGTTGAGGTCCTCTGCCGCCATCCAGGCCAACTCCCGAGCGTGTACTGTATCCTGTGCTGTGTTGAGGTCCTCTGCCGCCATCCAGGCCAACTCCCGAGCGTGTACTGTGCTCTGTGCTGTGTTGAGCTGCATGGCTGATGTGATTGTGACCGGTGCGTGGTTGATACAGTGTTGTGCGGGAAGCGTTATGGCATCGACGTTGTCGTTGGCCTAAATCAGGAGCGTCCTTGAGTAAATTTGTCGTGCGTTTATGGGCACTGCCGTGAGTTTGGTGAGAACTTCCTCCACCGCCCAGGGATCAAGAGAGCTCATGGACCCCAATCATCCTGGCGGCAGAGAAAGAACTCACCTGTAGGTGTGTCTGTGTTAGTGTTCATGTTGCACTGTGCACAAATATTGCTGGTCAGTGGTGAGTTGAGAGCGTATGCGTGCCGTGTATTGCGTGATATATGATGTAGCGAAATAATGTAGAGGTGAGCGAGTGTGAGTCAGTACATGGTCCCAGCGGGGAAAGGGATGGGCATGACGGTATGGGTGTAACCACGGATTCGAAATTGGGGGTGGGGGAGACAAACCAGGGACGTAGTAAGTTTTGAACAGGATAGATGGGCCTAGCCCCGCCTCCCCCCCCCCCCCCCCCCCCCGAAAAAAACCTTGGATTTCAGACACTTCTTTTTCAAGGTCATTTTTAGCCACTTCAATTAAATGTGCAATGTATTTCAATTTTTCACATTTACCATTGTTAAAAATGATGTTTTGGGGACTAAAGGTTCCGCCAAAATTAGCAAGTTTCACTAGTTTCCACTGCCTATGAACATCTAGTTTTACGTCGTATGTGTCGGACCGGATTTCACGATCATCATACCGCAATGCTGTAAGTATGATGTTGCCCTATTGTAGCAAGAAAAACATAAAATATTGGATGATGGTTTTATGGTAGCAAATATGGACATATAATTACCTTTCCCATGCTTTCCTGTTTTACGGGGACACATTTCGATGCAATGACAACCCGGGCGAATAAAGGGTGTGGCACTGAGGGCATGTACCCCCGACGTGGAAGGTGGCGTACCTCAGGCGGGGAAAAGACGTTCCTCTGAAAAAGGTTCCAGTGTACTCGCTCGAATTTGTCAGCCGGAGGCATCCCTATGAAATATAAAGGCACCCCTTGGAAGGAAAGGCACCCCTTGGATGGAAAGGCGCCCCTTCAGGAAGGGCCGACTGCAACCCGCCCCCTCGAATTTTGCAGCCAGAGGCTCCCCTCCAGGTGCTTTCTCAGTGGCGCCGCTCCAAAGAAATGGCGCCCTTCCAGACAAGTGCCCCCATGACAATTCCTGGATCTATCCCTGATTACAACATTGCTCTCTTACGGTTATGAAGGGCGTCTAGTTATAAAATTGTGCGCATTCGCGTGTGGCTTCTCTTGCAAATTTGATATCTTCCGTTGAACCATTAAGAGGAAAGCGGACAATTTGAAAACGTTCTATATTTTAATGTCCGGAACATCAATGTGGTAGCGTAAATTAAAAACCAGCGATGAGAACACCGTCCGAGCAGGTTATGACGGATTTCTTGGGGGAGCCCCTAGACATATAGGATACGAGTGCTTGCTATCACAATGGCTGCAAACAAAAATAGATATGACCTTCCTATTCTTACTACACTCAATCATTGTACACACGCCGGACCTTCGACACCTTTGAAATTATTTCGATATCTCAACATTCCAATACCGTACGGCAAGCCGTGTCGAATGACACCCGTATAATGCAAATTGAAGTCATAGCCACGAAACGCGAGGACTCTGAAAATGAAACTAACCTTTGACCTTAAGGCTTAATCTGACGTGTCCCTGGTTGAAATGTTACTCGAGAGTTGCTTACTGGCTATCTCTTGATACCAAGCATGGGTGGCTTTGGGATAAAACGAAGAAACGCAGGGCGACCAAAGAAATAAGTTCGACCTTTGACTTTGGAAATTAATGTGATTTCTGAACAGTTTGCTAGAGCACCACACGGCACGTCGAATGACTCCACTTGATGAAAATTGAAGACATAGCGACGGGGCGCGAGGACTTCGAACAATTTAAGCTAACATTCGGTCTTGTGGTTTGACATTGACATGTCCCGGTTTGAAATGTTACTCGAGTTGCACCACGGTCTATTGCTTGATACCAGATGTGTGTTGGTTAGGGCGAAGAAGAAAATGCGAGGCGACCAAAGAAATCGGTTTGACCTTTGAATTTATAAATTAGATAGATATTCGGTAGCATTATAATACGGCACAAGCCACGTCGAATGACACTCACTTGGTGCAAATTGAACCCATAGCGACGACTCGCGAGGACTTCGAAAAATTCAAACTAGCCTTTGACATTGAGGTTTAACCTTGACATATCCCGATTTAAAAATGTTACTCGACAGTTCACCATGGGTTGTCGCTTGATAGTGGATCTGGGTAGGCTTGGGCGAAAACCACACAAAAAAATGTGAGGCGACAGAAGAAATCAGCTTGAATTTTGACTCGTCGAGATTATTCGAAATATCAACTTTCTGATACTGCACAACAAGACAACACGAATAACAAAAGACATCCATTTTCTGCAAATTGAAGCCATAGCGACGAAACGCGAGGACATCGAAGAACTCAATCAAACTTTTAACCTTGACATATCCCGGTTTGAAATGTTACTCGAGTGTTCACCACTGGTTATTGCTTGATACCAGATTTGGATAGGTTTGAGAGAAAACGAAGAAATTTAGGCGACCGAAGGATCAGCTTGGCCTTTGTCCTGAAAAATAATTCGATTGCTTGGCCTTCTGATACTGCATAGTAAGCCACGTCGAATGACGCCATTTGTGGAAATTAAAGCGATAGCAACCGAACCTGGCGTTCGGTCGATATCGCTTCAATATCGCCATCTAATAAATCAAGCTAACCTTTGACCTAGAAGTTTGACCTGGACATGTACCGATTTGAAATGTTGCAAGATGGTTCACCACAGGCTATTGCGTGATACCAGATGTGGGCAGGTTTGGGTGAAAACGAAAAAAAAAATGGGAGGCGACCGAAGAAACCGGTTTGCGTTGAACCTTGACCTTGAACCTATTTGCGACCTGAAACGGTCTTGGATCCACACAGTCTTGGACACTTTGAAGTGCTGGTGTCCTGAACTACCCGTTGTAAGTGTCATTGCGATGTGCACCTACACAAGTCCCAACACTAATCCAGCAATAAAACATCCCATGTAAATTTTTCTTGAGAGACCCTCACGAGCGACCTGCGATGATCGCCACCAGGGGGTGTGCCTCGCTGTTTGGACCTGCGCAGTGTGGACCTACCTTTGCTGTGGCCGTTCTGGTGGACCTGCGCAGTGTGGACCTACCTTTGCTGTGGCCATTCTGGTGGACCTGCGCAGTGTGGACCTACCTTTGCTGTGGCCGTTCTGGTGGACCTGCGCAGTGTGGACCTACCTTTGCTGTGGCCGTTCTGGTGGACCTGCGCAGTGTGGACCTACCTTTGCTGTGGCCGTTCTGGTGGACCTGCGCAGTGTGGACCTACCTTTGCTGTGGCCGTTCTGGTGGACCTGCGCAGTGTGGACCTACCTTTGCTGTGGCCGTTCTGGTCGCGCAGCACGGTGCACTCCTCGATCTGGCCGTACGTCTGGAAGAGCGCCCTCACGTCGTTCTCGTTGCACTTTTTGCTGAGCATGCCGACGAACAGCTTCCGCTCTGAAACGGAAGTAAGACCGTGGTACAGACCGACAGTGTGGTACAGACAGACGGTGTGGTACAGACCTGTTTTGTGGTACATACCTGTCTTGTGGTACAGACCGGCTGTGTGGTACAGACCGGCAGTGTGGTACAGACCTGTCTGGTGGTACAGACCTGTCTGGTGGTACAGACCGACAGTGTGGTACAGACCGGCAGTGTGGTACAGACCGGCGGTGTGGTACAGACCGGCAGTGTGGTACAGACCGGCAGTGTGGTACAGACCGGCCTTGTGGTACAGACCGGCAGTGTGGTACAGACCGGCAGTGTGGTACAGACCGGCAGTGTGGTACAGACCGGCAGTATGGTACAGACCGGCCTTGTGGTACAGACCGGCAGTGTGGTACAGATCGGTCGTGTGGTACAGACCGGCAGTGTGGTACAGACCGGCAGTGTGGTACAGACCGGCAGCGTGGTACAGACCGGCAGTGTGGTACAGACCTGTCTGGTGGTACAGACCTGTCTGGTGGTACAGACCGACAGTGTGGTACAGACCGGCAGTGTGGTACAGACCGGCCGTGTGGTACAGACCGGCAGTGTGGTACAGATCGGTCGTGTGGTACAGACCGGCGGTGTGGTACAGACCGGCAATGTGATGCAGACCGGCAGTGTGGTACAGACAGGACTTGTGGTACGGATCGGCCTAGTGATGCGCTGGCAGAGGCGGGAGAACCAGCTGGCAAGCGTGTTTGATGTAACAACATGGAGAAGAGAGTGGTGACGGTGATATTGGGGACACAGATTGAGGTGTTGAGAGGCCCCGCGTGGTGCCATAACACCGAGAAGGGAGCGATGAGGGTGATATTGGGGACACAGATGGAGGTGTTGGGATGCCCCGCGTGGTGCCATAACACGGAGAAGGGAGCGATGAGGGTGATATTGGGGACACAGATGGAGGTGTTGGGATGCCCCGCGTGGTGCCATAACACCGAGAAGGGAGCGATGAGGGTGATATTGGGGACACAGATGGAGGTGTTGGGATGCCCTGCGTGGTGCCATAACACGGAGAAGGGAGCGATGAGGGTGATATTGGGGACACAGATGGAGGTGTTGGGATGCCCCGCGTGGTGCCATAACACCGAGAAGGGAGCGATGAGGGTGATATTGGGGACACAAACACAGTTCGGTGCTGGGATATTTCACTTGGTGCCAGAACCCTCGACTAACGAAAGCACTTCGCAATCTTTACCTGCTGGGGGAAGGTCACAAACCCTTTCGCAATTTCGCCTCTAATTGAGCTAGATGCATACACCAAAAGCCAGAGTATTGCGTGATTCAAGCACAATTGAATGACATCGAACCTATCACCGTGAGGTCAACCGTTCACCCCCTAGATTAAATCAAGGATTAAGATTTCGAGACAACCAGATTGATGCTGACGCCAACCACAATGTCTAAAAAATCGGGTAAACCACCAAAATGGCCGCGTGTGTGTAGATCTGGACATAACCTGTGGGCTGGCATCCCACACTTCCTGATCGGATCCTTAGCTAGGCAGTCAAATAGGATCAAAGGTACCCCTGGCCATGTAGATCTCGAACGTTCCGTAAAATAAGTCTCACTAAACGACAGTTCAGATGGCTTCGTGACAGAAATGGACGCTGAGCTCCAATTTCTGTCGTAATGGTCATTCGGAGGAATTCCTGGATCGAGTCATCCAAGATCATTAACCAACATGGCCTCGGATAACCTTTTTATATTTCAAACCACTCTAGGGTGATGTGTATACTTCAAAATTTGGGTCCTTTTCAACTAGGGAAAGCAAAAAATGGACATTTGAGCACAACTTCGAACATGGAATCAAGGACTTGGCCTAATATGGCACCTTCCCTATGAGGCACAACGTCTCGCTTGACATGTCATTAGACAGACAAGAACCGAGGGAAAACTTCGGTAATTACTTCGTACGCATATGTGCGGCAGATTTGTTAAACTTTGCAAAAAAATCTCGCAAATATACCAACCTGTGACCACATTTGATCTTTGAACTCACCACTGAGGTCAAACAATGGCCCCACAGGTCATGCTGTGTGTCCGTTGCCAGATCGTGTAAGAAGCTGGTTTTTGTTTTGCTTATCTGGCTCGTTCTGCTTGGAATTGTCCGGGGGTCGTACCAACCCTCTCCAGTGCATTTTGAAGGTGACAAGCAGCTCAATGCCCGCAAGGATTAGCGACCTTACATGACCAGGACTATGTGATGGGCTCCCGTGGGCACAAACAAACATCGTGTATTTTCCGGGGTATAAAAAGTGTACATGAATTTGTAGAACAAGAGTACGTAAATTTGTAGAAAAGAGTACGTGATGGAACCTAAAAGTGCAACATAGGTCAATGATCCTGTATGCCCTTGAAAAGGTTTAATGACTTCATGTACATTAGATAAGGTAAACTAACTTTCTGGCTGTATTTGGTTAATGATGCATACATTTTCACATACGGATGAGCTTTAGTTCATTAATACCGATATGTGTGCACACACATCGATTTCCATGCAAGCTCACGCGAACGTCGATTTAGCACAACTTCGACCGACATTCCCTCAACATTGACGTCATGTTCATGTGACCTGACATAATCCGAATTTCCTCGCCCCCAAATATGCACAAATGATGTACTATCCACCATCCGAATATTCAGAACGCTATCGCACACCGTTCGCGCGCACAGCTTAAGAACTGACTGGAACGAAAGGGTGGCATCCCCCCCCCCCACCCCCCCCCCTCCCCTTGGTAGGCGAGGGTTAGCACGGAGAAGGAAGCGATGGCGGTGATGCTGAGGACGCAGATGAGGGAAGAGATGAGATGGATGTATTAGCACAGCTCCTGCTACATCTTCACAAGACACCATGATCAAGGTCATAGCTATGATTAAGACAGGACATATTCGAAGGCCTTTACCCTGATGCAGACCGAGCCTTGCAAGTGCATATTTCAGGGAGACGGATTGGAGAGTGGGTGGAATCTGCATCACCTTCCACCGATGAAGACTCGCCAGAAAGATAATAATACAAGCGGATCATCGATATCAAGTCCTGCGATTTGTTTTCTCATGATTAAGATTACACCTCAAGGCGAGGACAGGTTTATCTAGCCACGGAGACGGTCCGGTGGGATATACGCCATCCATGAGACGCGAGACCATCAAACATCGTTATCATCCATCTTATCACAACAAACAACAAATCACGAAGAAAACATACGGCTTCGAGACAGCCTGCAAATCTGGTGCCAATGCCTACAATCTAGGAGTTACTTTTTGCCTCACCTCCTCCCGCCCGACGCCCAAAGCAAGGGACATGTGGTGAACTGGTCAATGCTCGCAGATATATATATATATATATATATATATATAATAGGCGGCGAAACGAGGGGATTGGCACTGGGACATCGTGCACCCCAGAGCACAACCCGGATTGGAAATCCGTACGGAATTCCGTTTGGTACGGATAACGGAGCGGATTGGATAGATTTTGACAAATATAAACGGATATAGAATGGATAACGATTGGCTCCACAACTTTTCCCGTGGACATGAAAATTGAAGAAGTTCATCACATTTTATTCTGCTTTCCAATCAAAACGCTACCTAATAAAACATTAGCATTATCTGATGCTAATAGTTATTTGTTTGTTTTTTACTTGACGGACAAACGTATGTTGCGCTAACCAGCAACTATATTGTCATACATGCTTTCACTGGCAACTTAATGACAAATACATGCAAAAGAAGCTTGAGCTGAATTAATTTCATTATCCTGTCAATGTTCAGTCACGATCACGATGTTCAATCACGATGTTACCTCACGATCCGATGACAGAATGCGGTAAGCAATACAAGGCATGCATTGTAATTATTATTGTTCAGGAAAACAATGTCATTGCCTTCTCTGGTCAATTAAATGAGCTGGTAAATTGGCAGTACAAGGAAATTTCTGATTTCTTGGAATACGCAATGTTGATGAATGGCTGATCATGATGTGACCACTCATTTCCTCTGCAAATGCACACTTTTCAGTTGGGAGGAAAAATAACATCCAAAGGTGGCTTGGAGTTGGGTAATGTAGCATGAAAAGTAATGCTCAAAAATAAATGGAAAAAGGTAATATAACCTAACCTAGCCTAGCCTAACCTTCCATGCAAGAAAGGAACTTCCTTTTTAAAAAATTGCACATTTCCAACAATATTTGTTCTCAAAAATGTTCTACTGAAAAAGTATAACCTAATCTAACCTAAACAGACACTGGCGGACATGTTGCTTGCAAATGAAACAGGTACTCATGAAATTATCCCTGTGACGTCAACTGAACTATGATCACACCTGCGAGTGTACTTCGATTGGGAATCAGTATGGTAACTGCAAATTTCATTTAATTATATGACTTTACAGATGATCAAACTAGTAGGGCCAACCCACTTTCAAGGCTAATTGTTTAGCATTAACATCACGAGAGCTGCCGTTATGCTGTGATTTATGGGCACATTCGATGAGCCATCATTTCATAAGCTAACAAAATAAAATAACGAGATACTTATCAGATAAACACGATTCGTTTTAGATCTTACTAACAAAGATACGCTCTTTCTTGTTGAAAACGAGCTAACTGTATGCATAAAACATGCATGATATCGTAAAATATTCGTCGAACTACGCCTCAACAGCAAGCCAGTACCGTTTATATCAAATGGCGCTAGCGATATTTCTTCAAAGCATAGGAAGAAATCATAACATTTTTAATATGTAGGGATCTAGAAAGGCAATCGAAAACCAACATCGCCAAACGGAATGTTCAATTAATAATGTTGCAAACTTATATTATGCAGGGCAATTCAATTATTGTTCTGCTTGTTCACTTTGAAAGTCAACCAGAACGAAAAATATGCAACACTTGCAAAGACAATGCTTGATCTGTCTCCGACTGCTTCGAATTTGACCATACTGCCCTATATATATATATATATATATATATATATATATATATATATATATATATATATGTATATATATATATATATATATATATATATATATATATATATATATATATATATATATATATATATATATATATATAGGGCAGTATGGTCAAATTCGAAGCAGTCAGAGACAGATCAAGCATTGTCTTTGCAAGTGTTGAGGGGCGCCCCGGAACTACAATGGGAATATGGGTCTTTATGGCCTCAAGCAGAAACCAAATGCGAGCTAGACAGAAGAAGTTTATGACAGACGAATAATGCCGTGGGCATGTGTTGGCTAAGACAAATATGCTCATTACCATTAATTGGTGGTAAGTTGTATGTACAAATACATGCAAATTTCTGGCCCTACTCGTCGAGCGCTTTCCGATGGAACCTCTTTTGTTTTCTTGCGACGCTTAGTTTGGAGAATAGAATGGGCTTATACTGACCCCCCCCGAGACGCAACCGAGCGGTGAGCGACACGAGAACAGCTCATTAAGCGAGGTCCAGAAGCTTTAATAACCGAGCGGTGGGAAACTCAAGAACACCCCGTTAAGCGTGTCCCAGACGCTTTAATAACCGGGCGGTAGGCGACTCGAGAACAACTCATTACGTCTGGCCCCGTCAGAAGCAAACAAGCCCCGCTAAGGGCAATAAACGTTGCACAAAACTCCCACAGACGTTCGCTGATATCCGGGAGCAGCGCCGATAGTTTCCGGATGCAACCACCAGCCCCCGAAAATGATCAAAAAGCACCGAAGCACGTGCGCAGGCTGACATGTCAGCCTGGAACGGTGAACTACCGGCAACCGTCAGCTAAGACCAGCAGCGTCGCACGTGCGCGCAGTGTTGTCGACTTGCTCGCTCGTGTCGGATCGAAATAGCCGCCTCCATTGTTGTCGACACGCCAGGCGAGAATGGATGGCTGGCCCTTGCCACGCCGGCGGGAAACCATTGAGCCGATGCGAGCGCGCGCTACCATCGCCACCGAACAAATTGTTGTCGCCACTAACAGCCACATTGCGGTCGGTCTCAATCGCAGGCACGCATGCACAAGGACGAGAGAACCGGAGGGGGGGGGGACATGGGAACCGCCCCTCCCCCTCCCACACCTTAGACAAGGCTAACATTCACCCTAATCAAATACAGGGGCGTTGCATAGAAATAATCAACTTCAAAATGTCCCTTCCCCTTACCACAGCCAAGCGTGGACAGGTCACACGACACCGCGCATGCATGCACGTGCAGTGAAGATTGACACAGCACAACAACACGTATTCAGAGCATATACGGAACGTTTCTTCGCAATGCACAAGTTCCAGTAGCATGGCGCAGAAACTGTCGTACACGCCGCTACCTTTACCGGACTGTACCAGCGCTGCGCCGGGCCTCCTGCCGCACGCGATGGCCGCTGATCTGGGTACCGATACGACCCCCCCCCCCCACCACCCCACCCCACTAACCCCGCCCCAGTCTCGTTCAGCAAACAGCGCTCTTCCACGCGCCTGAAAGTCGAGCCGGACCGCCGGCAAAACATCACGGAACGCCGCCCAGCCGCGTGACGTATCATAACCAGGTGTGTGTGTGGGGGGGGGCGGTGGGCGAGAATCCCTCAGCACGCCCGAGGTGGCCGCCGCTGCCATACCGTGGCGGAATAAAACGGCCCGGTGGCAGCCAGTCGGCGGCGGGCAGGCGGCGGCGCCGTCCCGGCGGCCGCGCAACCAGACCCGCTCTCCGAGTGACGTGGGGGCACGCCTGGTGACGTCACCCGGCCGAGCGGCACGCCGGCCGGGGCTGAATCTGGCAGCGCAGCCGAACAGGACGCCGGCCGGGGCTGGATCTGGCAGCTCGGAGGAGAGCTGCCCGGCACCCACAGGACGCTGGCCGAGGCTGAATCTGGCAGCGCAGCCGAACAGGACGCCGGCCGGGGCTGAATCTGGCAGCTCGGAGGAGAGCTGCCCGGCACCCACAGGACGCTGGCCGGGGCTGAATCTGGCAGCGCAGCCGAACAGGACGCCGGCCGGGGCTGAATCTGGCAGCTCGGAGGAGAGCTGCCCGGCACCCACAGGACGCTGGCCGGGGCTGAATCTGGCAGCGCAGCCGAACAGGACGCCGGCCGGGGCTGAATCTGGCAGCTCGGAGGAGAGCTGCCCGGCACCCACAGGACGCTGGCCGGGACTGAATCTGGCAGCGCAGAGCCGAACGACACGCAGGACGGGGCTGGATCTGACAGCTCGGATGAGAGCTTCCCGGCACCCAGTGCCTACCCCTGAGATCTGTTTGAAGACGATCAATGGCAGATGTCTTTCAACTATGAGAGGTGTAAGGTTATGCATCTGGGGCCTGGAGGTGAGACTTTCAGATATGCAATGGGAGGGAGGGAACTAGATGTTATTGAAGAGGAAAGGGACTTAGGTGTGTTGGTTTCAAGAGACCTTAAAGCAGAAAAACAATGTAGCTCAGCTAGGAACAGGGCACTCAGAATGCTGGGACTCATTAATAGAAGTGTGATATATAAGAGCAAGGAAGTCATGAAAAACTGTACTTAGCATATGTGCGACCCCACTTGGAATATTCTGTACAAGCATGGAGCCCCTACCTAGAAAAAGATATAGACATGTTAGAAAGAGTGCAGCGCAAAGCAACCAAACTCATCAGCGGAATAGGTAACTTAGAATATGGAGAAAGGCTTGTGGCATTAGATATGTACTCCCTCAAGTATAGGAGATTAAGGGGGGACATGATTGAAATGTACAAAATTGTTAAAGGACTAGATCAGGTCAATTTGAATGGTGCTCTTCAGTTTAGAGCATCACATAGGGGTCATCAATTCAGATTAGACAAGTTCAGGTGTAGGACAGTTAAGCGACAACAGGTCTTCAGTCAAAGGGTTGTTGATCAGTGGAATGGGCTGCCTGCTGATGTTGTGGGGAGTTCCTCATTGAATGTATTTCAAAGTAGGGTGGACAATTTTTTTAGACAGGAAATTCTTGTTTTTGAGTTCTAAATTGTGATGGATGGGGTGAGATTTATGTTAAGTAAGTGTGCACGGCACAGACCCCTTTAAGCAGGCATGGATGCAGTTTGAAAATTATTGATAAGGCATTCAATCCACATGTGTTAAGAGAGATCAGGCCTGGATAGCTAGGGTAGATAGGCATTGATAGGTGGTGGGATATTGGAGGACTGGTTTCTTCAGGATGTGGGATGGTTGGGGGTGGGTCTTTTACCAGGCTTATTGTATCTTCCATTTACAAACTTAACTGGATGAGCCTTTAGGTCTCTTATTAAGTCGAACCGCTTTATAACTTTATATATGGTGTACCTAGCAATGGATTCAGCACCTTCCTTCGGGATGTGATACCGATGAGATTGCCTGTGGTAGCACGTGGGTGTGATGGGAGGAGTTTGTGATTGTTGAGTGTGCTGTGCAGTGGCGGGTGAATGGTGCTGGAGAGGCTGTGATATAGCTCCCTAGGAACTTGAGATAAGGGATTTATTGGGGTGAGAGTATGTACATTTATAGTACCTTTTCTAGATAGGCTTAACCCAGATGGGCCCCTGTGGCTCTTATTAAGCCTTAACACTTTATGACTTTATGACTTTATGACGCGACAGAAACAGATGATCACAGACAGGCTGGCCTGTCGCAGGTTTAGCAGCCCCACCCAGCTTTCCGACCGACAGGTGAGTAGCACTTGAAGCGGGCCATACCTAAGGGGGAGATTAGCAGCTCAGAGGCTGTCTAGGGAACTGCTGCCAGTGTCTCCCGGCAGTCCGCTGAAGTCTCGCTCAGTGTCTCACCGCCACTAAGGAGCATCTCGCAGAGCTCCGGCACAGATGGGAAGCTCGCTCAGTTTCTCAACACAACTTGAGTCTCCTTCCAAGTTCTGGGATAGTCGAGAGTCCCTCTCAGAGCTCTGAGACACTCTCTTGGAACTGTCATTGTGTTGCGGCAGTCCCTTTCAGAGTGCCGGTACAACCGGGAGTTCCTCTCAGACTGACGGGACAACCGGCAGTCTTTGTCACGCACCGAAACGGCTGTGAATCCTTCTCCGAGTCTGGGGGAATTCGGTGACCCCTCTCCACGTCCAGGGGTAGTTGGAAGTACGAGTTCAAAGTAAGTTGATTGCCCCTCTCAGAGTCCAGGGGAAGTCGGAAGTCCGTTCTAGCATGGCTGGAGATCCCGGATGGATCGGGGGTCTGAAGCCCCTTTGGTTTGGTAACCTGCTAATTTTAACTTGTCATTTTTTCCTATTCAATCAGAAGATATGTCTCGAAAACTAGGACTTGGGCACGTGGCTTCGTGAGAGATCTCCAACCCTGCCTATCAGGGTCCCAGGGCAGTCATCAGTCACTGTCCGAGTTCCAAGGAAGTCGTAGTCCCTCTCAAAGTCTCCGATGGTGACGAGTCTCCCGGGTTTTCGGCCTGCTGGATTTCCGGGCTCCTGGGTTTTCGGCCGGTGTGCCGACGGCTGTTTGTGCCGAGTGAACAATGGCGGGGTCAGCGGCGCGACGCAGAGGACTGACTCTCTGACAAACAGCCGCTGCCCTCTGCACCCCCGGCGAACGGTCACTGCCCTGGAATGTTGTCTATCGCTGAGTTGGAAGGCCAGAGCACGGCCTTTCTCGCATGGCGATGCCAGCGCTCTGAATGTGTGGCCGCTCGAGGTCCTCAGTGAAGATTCTGACGGATATTTACCCTGGACACCGCAGAGATGTCACGTAGCAGCTCAAGGTCCTCAGTGGAGATTCTGACGGATATGTACCCCGGACACCCCATAGATGTCACGTGGTAGCTCAGGGTCCTCGCGGTGAAGATGCTGGCCGATCCTGGACACCGCAGAGATGTCACGCATCAGCTCAGGGTCTTCGGTGAAGATTATGACCGATATTTACCTTGGACACCGCAGAGATGTAACGCAGCTGCCACCAGACGTCGCCAGCGGTGCAACCGAGGAGATGGGGCGGGATCCCCCTTAAGATCTAAAAATACGCTACATCAAACGAGCAATTTCGAGAATCTCTTCGCACAAAGCCAGAAATTTGCGGCGCGTTTCGATCACTGAAAGCGAGGTTTGTTTTTATCACATTTTCATTGGTTGGGTCCCCTCTTCAGAAAAACCTGGCTGTGTCTCTGGTCGTCGCTTTGGTCGTTTGGTACTTCGGTTCGATTGTCATAAACCATTGTGAAATTAATCATGCATGCTGGGACACGGTAGAAGTTTCTTACAACATTAATTGGAGATACTAGAATATGCACTAACGGAACCTTCGATCATGAGGGTGAATTCCGCACAGACGCGTGTATGTAAGTACAAAGAGAGCTCACGGGGCACGGGGCTCGAACAGAAGCATAGGGAGCTCCAGTACACGTACAGTTATGGAGACAGCCCCGTGAAATTGCTCTTTCCTTGTGCTACGAACACTATCGACATTAATAGCGCCACAACTAATGATGGATCAGGGAAAGTCATGGACTGGCATACCCACTCATGCTCTATTAGGTAGGTGTGTCCTCCATATTTCTCAAAACGCCATCGTACATTGTAGATATTTCCCTCAGTTTACCATCGCCCGTGTCTGTGAGGGCGCTGTCAGGAACTAACTTCGTCCGGCTTGCCGTGCTAATGAAAACGCTCCGCAAAGCCATCGATCGGTTCTATGCGACTCCTGTGCTTCCGAGCGCCATTAGAGCTTCAACATTTACATCATCATGTACAACACGGCAAGTCGGGATTGCCAGGCGACATGCGGCCATTTCAATCTGCTTAGTGGCATTGTTTGTGGTTAGCAGCCACGGAGCGACAGTCCTCGAAGTGAGTGAACGACCTTTCCTGGTAAATCCGGCTGGGAATATATCCTTCAACATCATCGAATCCAAAATTATCGTAGGAAGGAAATGTACAGTTGTATTCGCAAATCAGGCGTTCAAATTGCCTTCTGTCCTGCATTTTCATGTCATTGATGCTGGTTTTGCGCAGCCGGCATCTTGATCCACCACTGCCCTTTCCACATGGCCGAACACTGCAGTTAGCTCCCAATCATCGGTGAACACCTGATCTCAATGTTCTCACCACGAATGTCGTGCTATCCCCAGGTGGCACAGGTACGATGTCGCGCCATCCCAGGTGGCACAGGTGCGATGTCGCGCCATCCCCAGGTGGCACAGGTGCGATTGTCGCGCCATCCCCAGGTGGCACAGGTGCGATGTCGCTGCCACCCCAGGTGGCACAGGTACGATGTCGCGCCACCCCAGGTGGCACAGGTGCGATGTCGCGCCATCCCCAGGTGGCACAGGTATGATGTCGCGCCATCCCAGGTGGCATAGGTATGATGTTGTCGTGCTGTCTCCAGGTAGCACAGGTGTAATATTGTCGTGCTATCCCAGGTGGTACAGGTCATAAAGTCATAAAGTATTAAGGCTTAATAAGAGCCACAGGGGCCCATCTGGGTTAAGCCTATCTAGAAAAGGTACTAGAATGTACATACTCCCACCCCAATCAATCCCTTATCCCAAGTTCCTAGGAAGCTATATATCCCAGCCCATCTAACACCACTCACTTGCTACCGCCTAACACCCTCAATAATCACAAGCTCCTCCCATCACACCCATCGTGCAACCATAGACAACCTCATCAGCATCACATCCCGAAGGAAGGTGCCGAATCCACTGCTAGGCACATCCCACAGAAATTCATAAAGCGTTCAGACTTAATAAGAGACTCACGTGCTATTGCATAATACACTCAACAATTACAAACTCCTCCCATCATACACATTGTGCTACCATAGACAATCTCATCAGTATCACATCCCGAAGGAAGGTGCTGAATCCACTGCTAGGTACACCCTATATAAAGTTATAAAGCATTTAGACTTAATAAGAGACTCACTTGCTATTTCATAACACAGTCAACAATTACAAACTCCTCCCAACTCCCACTCCTCCCTGTCGATCAACCTTCCCTGGAATACAGAAAAACAATCCCCCTATTCTTATAATGATTGTCTATGCCGTTTTTAAAGATGTTCAGTGTGTTGCTACTGACAATGGTTCCTGGCAGCTGGTTCCAGTGTTCTACTACCCTGTTGGTGAAGAAAGACTGTCTTAACCTTGTCCTGCTGTGATTAACTTTAATTTTGAATTGATGACCTCTAATTGCATCATTTCTGTTAAATTCAAACATTTCCCTGAGATATCCCTGTTCCTGACCATGAACAAATTTAAAAACCTCGATGAGATCTCCTCTCAGCCTTCTATATCTAAGTGAAAACATGTTCAATTTCTTCAGTCTTTCCTCATATTCCAGGTTGCCTATACCATTAACCATTTTTGTTGCCCTCTTTTGTACTCTCTCTAAAAGCCAACAATCTTTCTCATAACTAGGGGACCAAGCTTGGACACAGTATTCCAAATGTGGCCTGACATATGCACAGTAAAGCTTCCTGATGACCTCCTCACTTTTGTATGACACATTCCTCTGTATTGCCCCAAGCATTCTTAGTGCCTTCTTCCTGGCTTCTTTGGTCTGTTCTGATGCCCCCAATTTTGTGTTCAAAATAACACCTAAGTCCTTCTCCTGCTGAGTCACAGATAGTACTTGGCCACCCATCAAGTATGGAGCCTTCATATGCTGCCTACCTACATGCATGACTTTGCACTTATCAAAATTAAACTTCATTTGCCATTTTTCGGACCACTTCACTAGCTCGTCTAAGTCTTTCTGCAGCAAAACCTGCTCATTTTGCCCTGTTATTGCCCTAAAGATCTTCAAATCATCCGCAAATTTCAAAACCTTACTGCTTAGGCCACATTCAATGCTATTCACATATATAATGAACAATAGTGGCCCCAGTACCGACCCCTGGGGGACTCCACTAAGAACATTTTGCCATGATGACTTTGTACCATTTAGCATCACTCTCTGCTGTCTATCTGAAAGCCACAACTCTATCCATTTTAGGATGCTACCTGCAATACCATGGACCTGAAGCTGCATCATTAACCGTTTATGGGGTACCTTGTCAAAGGCCTTACTAAAGTCAAGATATGCTACATCAACCTGATTTCCCTGATCAAATTGTTCTGTAGCAAAATTCAAAAAAGTCCAAGAGATTTGTGAGGCACGATCGCCCTTTTCTAAACCCATGTTGAGTATCTTGAATCAATTTGTTTCCTTCCAGAAAACTAACTATTCTATCCTTGATAATTGATTCGAGTACCTTGCAGACTAGGGATGTGAGGCTTACTGGCCTATAGTTTTCAACTTTCCCTCTTTCTCCTTTCTTGAAAATAGGAACTACATTTGCCCTTTTCCAATCTGTTGGAATTTCATTTTGCAGAAACTGATCTACAAAATATTATACTAAGTGGAATTGCCAATTCCTTTTCAGCTTCCCGCAATACCCTAGCATAAATTCCATCGGGTCCTGCTGCCTTGTTTGTCTTTATTTTTCTGATATAATTGAAAACAATATCACTATCAATGAAATCAACATCGTGTATCTGATCCCCTGTCACTGAACTGTGGTTCACGGTTGGCAGATTAGTCAGGTGCGATGTTGTTGTTCTATCCTCAGGTGGCACAGGTGCGATGTTGTCGTGCTATCCCCAGGTGGCACAGGTGCCATGTTGTCTTGCTATCCCCAGGTGGCACAGGTGCCATGTTGTCTTGCTATCCCCAGGTGGCACAGGTGCCATGTGTCTTGCTATCCCCAGGTTGCACAGGTGCGATGTTGTCGTGCGATCTCCAGGTGGCACAGGTGCGATGTTTTGCTATCCCCAGGTGGCACAGGTGCGATGTTATGCTTCCCCAGGTGGCACAGGTGTGAATACCGCAGAACAAGTCTTCGCTAAGTCAGTGAGGCGGACAAAGCCAGTCACAAACAAATAGCATCACTGCACGATAAATTTAGATGCGACCAATGCGCAGGGTTTTCGCATTTCTTGTTCTCTTTTCTCAGATGAAAAACCGCAAAGTTTATTAAATTATACACATAACAGCAAATGTAATTTCCACTTTCGAAATGACCGTTGATTTTATCTCTACGTTCTCAAACAATAGTTGAAATTGGCCATGCACTTCTGCCTAAGCTGAGCAGATTACGCTGCTTCCAGCAGATTGCTTTCGTGACGTGGTTGGCGCTCGTCTGGAAGACAGGTAGATCGTAAGTTAGCTTCGAAGAAAAAAACCCAAATATCTTCCATTATTTTTCGGGTTCGTCCACTTCTGCAAGGCACAGCTAAATTCCTCATCACCTTCAAAACTCAGCCAGCACCACTTATCACATCCTGCTGCACTAACATTTTCCGATGACGTTTTCCGATGACATCCTTCCCTCCTGGAAGTCCCAAGTTCCCCACAGGGGATCCCGCGCGTTAATTGCCACGTCAGGCATTGGCATGCCAAATATGTAGGCATTGGCATGCCAAATAAAAAAAAATGGAAGCATATTTGCTCCCACTTTATAACATGGTATACCATATCTGCTTGTGAGTTACACAGGTAGACGATAGCATGCATACTTTTGCTATATGTGCCTAAGCCGTTTTCGGGCATCTTGGTGAGTCGTAACGAAACTTACACTCAGGCATATATAAGTCGTAACGAAACTTACACTCAGGCATATATAAGCCTGACTAAAGCTCATCATCCACGCCATCAATTTGGAGCTGTATCAACGACCAGATTAATTAATGGTGTTCTCATCTAGTTTAGACTGTGCGACTGGAACACAATAATCATTGGCATTAGATATGGTCATGTTGCAAAAGTGTGAGAAAGTTATAGGTTCAATAGGTGTATTCAATTATGTGAGCCATTGGGTGCCAGTCAACTGGCACCAAATATAAAATTGAGCATTTTTCTTTGGGTCGCGGACGGAGCAGAAAAATTATATTTTTATACTTTACGTTAATTCGTATTTTAATAATTCATCGAGCTAACTATATCACCCTGTACCTCTTCTGAACATTATCGATGGGCGAAGTCGCTTGAAGTCGAAATTAAACAACCTACGATCCGTAGTTAAAATGCTGTGCTAATTTTGAACCTGTACATGATCATTGGAGGAAGCAAGCTTCCAACCCCAGGGCTATTACAACACTTCCAACCTCAAGGCAGATATTACAACACTTGTGTTCATGAACACCCAAGCAACAAGCAAGAAGGAGGCAGCATAAGCGACTGTACAGGACGTTTTATACTTCCAGGACATGGCATGTATCAATACCGTAATACGATGGTACTGTGAAAAACTCCACACGGTGTGGACTGAATGGCGGATGAATGAATGAAAAACTGTAATGTTATACTTTCTTTGGCGCCCTCATCTTGATCGACACATGAAACTATGCATAGATTATACATTTGCATTCATAAGCTGTCACACAATATCTACAATGCATCACATGACAGCCGCGAACTTACCGAAAACCGCGTTCAAATTGCAGGACTTATGTAAATGGGAAGCGTGACTATCGGGTTAATATTGCATTTCTTTCGTCGCCGTACATGGTTATCACAACACTGGGCGATCGCACAGTGTATGTAAAATTAACTTTTCATGCACGCTTCTTTGCTAACTTTGCTAAAGGGCCGTCAAGACATCAATGCCTATAGGCTGAGAAAGGCCCACATGCGTAGCTTTAAAACGAACGTAGCTTTTAAACTATGGGTCACGCTTCACTTCACTTTGATTGTAACCGACTTGTTTTGTTCAGACGATTCATAGGATACATATGTTCTTATAGTTATCTTCAATAGTGCTGGAGATACCACAATAGCTCAAATTGTAAAACCATAGATGGGATATTTAGGCTTCGTGCGCGATCCCTTAAGAATCAAAGTTCCACTCTCTTGGTGCCAATGAACCCCAAATTGTTCGCATAATGCGGCAAACCTGTTGAAGCTACAACTGTTCATACTTTTGGCAAAATGAGCATTTCAAATCGGCATGTCCGTAGACTACACGCCTACCTGTCCTTTCTCGCGACAGTCAGAGCTAATCAGGAATATGAACAGGTATATGATCGGGATATGATCAGGTATATGATCGGGGATATGATCAGGGATGCAATAACCACCACCAAGGAGCTCCGCAGGAATGCAAATGCAGATGGATGTCCCCCTCGTCGGCTGTGGATAAGCCTGAAGGTGAAACAAACGTCGTTTACCTTGTTTCGAGTACACCTGGTACGGGGAGAAGCCGATCGGTGTCTTCAGGTGATAGGGGGTCACCTTTTTTGCCTTCATGGCAACAGGTGCCGGCTCCACGGACATGGCTGGTGTCGGACGTGCGGGTCGACTGACGCCGACACCAGGTCACAGGTGCCCGGTCAGTGACCGGTCAGTGACCGGTCGGTCACGTGTGCGGCGCCGAACCGGCTGAATAGCGCGCGGCGACAGGTTCTCCTTCCGGCGAGACAGGTGTTCTCGGCGACAGGTGCGCGCGAGCGCGGGCTGACCGGCCCTACGGAGGCCCCGTCCACTGACGCGACGACGCAGCGTACTCCCGCGCCGGCTCCGACTCCCGCTTCGGTTCCCGCTTCGGCTCCGGCTGCGGCTGCGGCTGCGGCTCCGGCGGCACGCGCTCACCGCTCCACTGGCCGGCAGTCACCCCGCGGACGCGCGACACACCTGGCGCACGGCGGCGCCACAACTGCCGTGCCGCGCCGCGAGAGCGCAGCCTGGCGCGCCGGACGCGGCGGCGGCGTCCGGAAGCGCGCGGCGACCGCGACGATCGGACGGCGGACGGCGGACGTGACCGGTCGGGACGCCGGGGGCGTGCCGAGTCGCCGCCGCCGCTGGCCGCAAAAATTGGCGCCCGACCAGAGCGAGTGGTGGAGCTGCGGCGGCGGCCGCGGCGGACGAGCTCAGTCACGCACGGGCCAGACCTGGCTGCGACTACACTGGCGCACCTGTCGTCGCAGCCGCCGGCCCGGACAGGCTCCACCCACCCACCCCTGCCCCTCCCCCCACCTCCTGCCGCGCAGTGTCACCTGGGCGCGCACGATGTCCAGGACAGTTTTGGTGCTGGGGCCCGTCTGCTGCCCGCCGCATGTCCGACCCTTGACCACATGCGTGGTCAGATGGGCGGATTGTGCATGCCTTCGGTCGCATAGTGGTCTGGGATATTCATTCATTCCTCCTTCCTTGCATTAAGTCGCCTTTTCTTGCATTATTCTCCAATTTTCCAGTAGGCGGGCTGGTCGTCGGCACCGTTCGTGTGGCCTGATACCGCGTACCGCGCACTACAACAGACTGGACTCCAGTGCTGCAGGTGACCGCAGGCTGAGCTCTAGTGTCGCAGACAACCGGAGACTGGACTCGAGTACTGCAGCCGACTGTAGGCTGGGCTCTAGTACTGCAGCTGACTGTAGGCTGGACTCCGGTGTTGTACACTACCACACGTTGGTCTCATATGCTGTGTGCCACCGCGAACTGGACTCCACTGCTGTGTGCCACCGCAGACTGGACTCCTACGCTGTGTACCACCGCAGACCGGACTCCTATGCTGCGTACCACCGCAGATTGGACTCCCATGCTGTGTGCCACCGCCGGATCGACTTCAGTGGCGTGTTCGAACGCAGGCCGAACTTCAGTACGTGCCGCGGCGCCGTATTTTTAGTCGGCGGCCGCCCCCGGGGGAAACGGCGCGCCCGACAGCCGCCCGGCCGGCCAAAGCTTTAGCACGCGCCGACTGTTTATTTTGTGTACCGGTATTAATTGGCAGGATGGACGGGTGGCGTCAGTGGCGCTGAGGCGGCGAGGGCGGCGCACCGGCGCGCCGTGGTTAGTCGCCGGTGTGGTGTGCAGGTACTGCTCAAGAGCAGATGTCGGGGATAGGTCGCTGGGACGCCCAACCACGGCACATGCGGCTGGCCGACACTGAGACGCGGGGGCTTCGGCCGTGCAGTTCGGTATCTCTTCGAGGGTGTATATGTGTTCATAAACGTGCCTTGTGCGCTCACAAATCTGCTGTGTTTACTGAGAAAGCACCATTCCAGATGTTGTTCACTATTGATACATGTGCAACATTTTTATTGTGTTATATAAAAATCTTAATATGCTGCGAATGTAGATGCTGCAGCTTCCGGACTTGCTACAGCTACAGCTGCAGCTGCAGCTGCAGCTACTTAACTGCTGCAGCTACCAAATACTTAGAGCTGAAATCTCCCAATTACTTTGGAGATTTCGCTAAATGTTGGTCTGCTCCTAGGTTTTCTCTCGGGGAATTATGACTTTAACCCCAATCCTAAAAAAAAAACGAAATGTTCCTCTGAACATACCAGATGAAGTGGCCCAAATCAAGTTACAACTTAAAAAGTGTTTGTGTATCGAGTGCTACTAAATATGGTGCTGGTGAGAGAGACATTCCTTCCTATTCGCCAATTTATGGACGGTCATGGTTCCGGTCCATGTTCATGGGCAACACTCCTTCAGCATGGTCCAGATCATTGCATGCCGAACCACAACTAAGGTGTGATTTACCTCGATAAGTTCATCAACGATATGTGGATTGCGGCGGGTGATCGGTTGCCTAGCAACAAATACAATGCATGTCTGATCTGCACCACTTCAGCTTACCCTGACCTTATCATACCCCAGTACCAGAGGGACAGCTGACTCAGAATACCCGAGGGCATATCGGTAGGAAGAGAGCTTGTGTCCAGAACGAGATGTACCAGTTTTGCAGTAGCTGACCGTCGATCTGACCTGACCTGATTAACTCGATGGCGAGACAATAAACGACAAACTGACCGTGGCCTTCCTCGGGGGTAGTTAGACTGGACAATTAGTATACAATTAGTGCTGAGTTTAGAATATATGTTAGTGGTGAGGTAAACCACACTTTTATTACCATTCCTGTGACGCAACACACCACATAATGATAATGGAAATCCGCCACTTACCACGAGCACGTAAGCAAAATTCGCCGAACTAATTCCCAATCCAACATAGACCCGACCGGTGACAGGAGAAGTATGTTGTTTCATCGACGATTGAAAGAAACAACACTGCTAATCACAAAAAGAAAACAGCAATGCACACGCTTTAGCGGCCTGCATTTTCAGTGTTGTTCGGCGTCCTTCTCGTGGTTCGTAAATTGTTCAGACGCTAAATAATGTCTGAAGACACCTTGCCAAGGCGAAGTGAATGATGATTCAGCTGTGTCGCCATGTCTATCGCGCCTGGCTAGGTATCCGGAGCGCTCACAGCGGAACCGCGCCACCTGGGACAGCGATATTTCTGCGAATGTCAGCATAAATCAACAAAAAGTCAAGCCGAAAACGAATGGCGCTACGATTTCAGCGCTCGGGGAGCGTTCCGGCGCTTCATCCGGGCACTTATCCACGTCGAGCGCAAACACCTCCGATACGGGGCGTGGCGTCGCGGCTTCTGGCGCCAACAAAACACACCACCGCAGCGCTGGCTAAAAATGGATCACCAAAAAATTGGGACAACAGAGCACGTCTACGCCGACGGCTGTTGGTCCATCTGGACGGTACGGCACGGAATGTGGAAATGGGGAGGGGTGTGGAGAGTGGAGGGCAGGTGGGCCGTTCGGTGGCAGGGAGGAAGCGCCAGAGGTCAGAGGAGAAGCTAGGTAGTGGTCGCGTCACAGGCAGGAGGAAGGATAACATTGCAACTTCAATGCCGGACTGTGACATGACTTTCAAGTTCAGTGGGCGTTATGACTTCCGAGTCCAGTCGGTGTCATGACGCCCCAGTTCAATCTGTCATGACTCCCCAGTTCAGTCGACGTCCTGGCGCCCCAGTTCAGTGGATGATATGAATGCCGCAGTGGCGTGAGAGTACGACAGGTGCGTCGGTTTTGTGCCAGCTGCGCCGGGTGACTACTGAACCAGTCAGGCACCGTTACTGGGGAAGGGAGCCAGGCAGATAGAGTGAGAGAAGCAGACAGAGAGCGAGAGAACCAGCCAGGCACCGTTACTGGGGAAGGGAGCCAGGCAGATAGAGTGAGAGAAGCAGACAGAGAGCGAGAGAACCAGCCAGGCACCGTTACTGAGGAAAGGAGCCAGAAGAGAGAGAGAGAGAGAGAGAGAGAGAGAGAGAGAGAGAGAGAGAGAGAGAGAGAGAGAGAGAGAGAGAGAGAGAGAGAGAGAGAGAGAGAGAGAGAGAGAGAGAGAGAGAGAGAGAGAGAGAGAGAGAGAGAGAGAGAGAGAGAGAGAAGATATTGGAAATCGGGGAGCGATACAACCATGTGCGAATGATTCGGTATTTTATGGGGATGTTGAAAGGAAGTGTATTAGATACTGTATTGTACATAAACAGAGGATCGTGTTGAAAACTGGGGGCCAGGTCCATCTAGGGTCGATATTACCAGAGCACAAATGATTGAGCGTAAGGGTGGAGGGCTGCAGGTATCTGAACCCTATATTCCACATATCGACTAAGCTAAGGTGTGTTATTAGCTCCATGTATGTTGGAAAATACTTGCATTATTGTGAAGGCCGTTTTGGGCACTATCCAATTGCGCATTTCCAATTTCCCAGCCAATCAATCCCAGCCAAGCCAAGCCTATGCGCGTTAGAGTTCCATTGGATCTCACTTATGTGAAATGTGACACCTTGCACAAATAGTACATATAACTCTCGTAGTTCCTGTTGAGCGGTTGAGTAAACAAATATTTCACTGATTTTCCACTTAAGAAGCCAGCATAAGGCAATACACAGTAGTGCCGAAACTTTTCCAAAGTTAAGGGATGGAGGAAAGAGGAATTTTCAGTTTCATTATTTCCATGCAACGTAAGAGACAATGCTAAGCTTGTCCAAAGTTCAGGTGCCGCTGCCCCTTCTGTTTCTGGCACGGTTCCTACGCCCCTGGAAACAGAAACCGTTTTTCGGTTTATGCATGCTGCTAACGCAATGACTCACGATCCTCGGGCGGTATCGCAGTGACTCACGAGCGCCGGGCAGTATCGCAGTGACTCACGAGCCCCGGGCGGTACCGCAATGATTCAAGACCCTTGGGCGGTATCGTCCGGCCAGTTCAGCATCAGTCGAAAGTGCAGAGAGGACGACCAATGTCACTGCCACTAGTAATTCCCAAAACATGAGCAACAGCTGATTCAAGTGAGTCAAATGCTCGAAAGTCTTATCTCTCAACATGGGGGAATTTTATTTAGAATTTGCACGCAGTGATACATCATCGGTACAGCTGTCACGGAGCCCCACCCGGGGCTCCGTGACAGCTGCAGTGTCCGGGGTTGTGCGACGACCGGATAACAACCCGACTGTACGGACTGCGTGGGGCTGGATAACGGCTCGACTGTACGGGCTGTGTGGGGCTGGATAACGGCCCGACTATCCGGGCTGTGTGGGGCTGGATAACGGCCCGACTGTCCGGGCTATGTGGGGCTGGATAACGGCCCAACTGTCCGGGCTGTGTGGGGCTGGATAACGGCCCGACTGTCCGGGCTGTGTGGGGCTGGATAACGGCCCGACTGTCCGGGCTATGTGGGGCTGGATAACGGCCCGACTGTCCGGGCTGTGTGGGGCTGGATAACGGCCCGACTGTCCGGGCTGTGTGTGGCTGGATAACGGACCGACCGTCCGACCTGTGTTGGGCTGGATAACGGCCCGACTGTCCGGAGCTCCGCCTCAGGCGGCCACCGTCGAGATCGACAGCAGCGGCAGATTTTGCTGCAGTCCTGGTGCCAACACGGCCCATCACACAAACAACCCATCACACCTGAGACCAAACGCTGCCGGCATCCTGTGTCGGCTGGTCGTCCCGCCGCGGGCAGGTTGCTGAACCTCCCGTCAACCGTCAATCGTCAACCATCAACCGCCAACCATCAACCGCCAGCCATCAACCGCCAACCATCAACCGCCAACCATCAACCGCCAACCGACAACCATCAACCGACAACCATCAACCGACAACCATCAACCGCCAACCATCAACCGCCAACCATCAACCGCCAACCATCAACCGCCAACCATCAACCGCCAACCATCAACCGCCAACCATCAACCGCCAACCGCCAACCGCCAACCGCCAACCACCAACCGCCAACCACCAACCGCCAACCATCAACCGCCAACCATCAACCGCCAACCATCAACCGCCAACCATCAACCGCCAACCATCAACCGCCAACCATCAACCGCCAACCATCAACCGCCAACCATCAACCGCCAACCATCAACCGCCAACCATCAACCGCCAACCATCAACCGCCAACCATCAACCGCCAACCATCAACCGCCAACCATCAACCGCCAACCATCAACCGCCAACCATCAACCGCCAACCATCAACCGCCAACCATCAACCGCCAACCATCAACCGCCAACCATCAACCGCCAACCATCAACCGCCAACCATCAACCGCCAACCATCAACCGCCAACCATCAACCGCCAACCATCAACCGCCAACGCGCAAGTAACGACGGCGCCATCGTCGCCGCACCAGAAATGAACACCTATGGCTGCGGCGAAATCGGAGCTGGCTGGTGAAACGTAGACGGCGGCGGTCGTGGCGCGGCGTACAGCAACACCGGGCACGGACAGGGAGGGGGTCGTGGTGCGGCGTACAGCAACACCGGGCACGGACAGGGAGGGGGTCGTGGCGCGGCGTACAGCAACACCGGGCACGGACAGGGAGGGGGTCGTGGTGCGGCGTACAGCAACACCGGGCACGGACAGGGAGGGGGTCGTGGCGCGGCGTACAGCAACACCGGGCACGGACAGGGAGGGGGGTCGTGGTGCGACACATGATGTCAGCTGTGTTTGCCCTCAGCTCGAGTATATGCCATCAGCCCGGGCATGTGCCGTCAGCCCGTGTGTGTGTCATCAGCCCGGACATATGCCGTCCACCCGGGTGTGTGTCATCAGCCCGGGCATGTGCCGTCAGCCCGGGTGTGTGTCATCAGCCCGGGCATGTGCCGTCCACCCGGGTGTGTGTCATCAGCCCGGGCATGTGCCGTCAGCCCGTGTGTGTGTCATCAGCCCGGGCATGTGCCGTCAGCCCGGGTGTGTGTCATCAGCCCGGACATATGCCGTCCACCCGTGTGTGTGTCATCAGCCCGGGCATGTGCCGTCAGCCCGGGTGTGTGTCATCAGCCCGGGCATGTGCCGTCAGCCCGGGTGTGTGTCATCAGCCCGGACATATGCCATCCACCCGTGTGTGTGTCATCAGCCCGGGCATGTGCCGTCAGCCCGGGTGTGTGTCATCAGCCCGGGCATGTGCCGTCAGCCCGGGTGTGTGTCATCAGCCCGGGCATGTGCCGTCAGCCCGGGTGTGTGTCATCAGCCCGGACATATGCCGTCAGCCCGGGTGTGTGTCATCAGCCCGGGCATGTGCCGTCACCCCGGGTGTGTGTCATCAGCCCGGGCATGTGCCGTCAGCCCGGGTGTGTGTCATCAGCCCGGACATATGCCGTCAGCCCGTGTGTATGTCATCAGCCCGGACATATGCCGTCAGCCCGTGTGTGTGTTATCAGCCCGGACATATGCCGTCAGCCCGGGTGTGTGTTATCAGCCCGGACATGTGCCGCGTCAGCCCGGGTGTGTGTCATCAGCCCGGACATGTGCCGTCAGCCCGGGTGTGTGTCATCAGCCCGGACATGTGCCGCGTCAGTCCGGGTGTGTGTCATCAGCCCGGACATATGCCATCCACCCGTGTGTGTGTCATCAGCCCGGGCATGTGCCGTCAGCCCGGGTGTGTGTCATCAGCCCGGACATGTGCCGTCAGCCCGGGTGTGTGTCATCAGCCCGGACATGTGCCGCGTCAGCCCGGGTGTGTGTCATCAGCCCGGACATATGCCATCCACCCGTGTGTGTGTCATCAGCCCGGGCATGTGCCGTCAGCCCGGGTGTGTGTCATCAGCCCGGACATGTGCCGTCAGCCCGGGTGTGTGTCATCAGCCCGGACATGTGCCGCGTCAGCCCGTGTGTGTGTCATCAGCCCGGACATATGCCGTCAGCCCGGGTGTGTGTCATCAGCCCGGACATGTGCCGCGTCAGCCCGGGTGTGTGTCATCAGCCCGGACATGTGCCGTCAGCCCGGGTGTGTGTCATCAGCCCGGACATGTGCCGTCAGCCCGGGTGTGTGTCATCAGCCCGGACATGTGCCGCGTCAGCCCGGGTGTGTGTCATCAGCCCGGGCATGTGCCGTCAGCCCGGGTGTGTGTCATCAGCCCGGACATGTGCCGTCAGCCCGGGTGTGTGTCATCAGCCCGGACATGTGCCGCGTCAGCCCGTGTGTGTGTCATCAGCCCGGACATGTGCCGCGTCAGCCCGGGTGTGTGTCATCAGCCCGGACATGTGCCGTCAGCCCGGGTGTGTGTCATCAGCCCGGACATGTGCCGCGTCAGCCTGGGTGTGTGTCATCAGCCCGGACATGTGCCGCGTCAGCCCGGGTGTGTGTCATCAGCCCGGACATGTGCCGCGTCAGCCCGGGTGTGTGTCATCAGCCCGGACATGTGCCGCGTCAGCCCGGGTGTGTGTCATCAGCCCGGACATGTGCCGTCAGCCCGGGTGTGTGTCATCAGCCCGGGCATGTGCCGTCAGCCCGGGTGTGTGTCATCAGCCCGGACATATGCCGTCAGCCCGGGTGTGTGTCATCAGCCCGGACATGTGCCGTCAGCCCGGGTGTGTGTCATCAGCCCGGACATGTGCCGCGTCAGCCCGGGTGTGTGTCATCAGCCCGGGTGTGTGTCATCAGCCCGGACATATGCCGTCAGCCCGGGTGTGTGTCATCAGCCCGGACATGTGCCGTCAGCCCGGGTGTGTGTCATCAGCCCGGACATGTGCCGCGTCAGCCCGGGTGTGTGTCATCAGCCCGGACATGTGCCGTCAGCCCGGGTGTGTGTCATCAGCCCGGACATATGCCGTCAGCCCGGGTGTGTGTCATCAGCCCGGACATGTGCCGCGTCAGCCCGGGTGTGTGTCATCAGCCCGGGCATGTGCCGTCCACCCGGGTGTGTGTCATCAGCCCGGACATATGCCGTCAGCCCGGGTGTGTGTCATCAGCCCGGACATGTGCCGTCCACCCGTGTGTATGTCATCAGCCCGGACATATGCCGTCAGCCCGGGTGTGTGTCATCAGCCCGGACATGTGCCGCGTCAGCCCGGGTGTGTGTCATCAGCCCGGGCATGTGCCGTCCACCCGTGTGTATGTCATCAGCCCGGACATATGCCGTCAGCCCGGGTGTGTGTCATCAGCCCGGACATATGCCGTCCACCCGGGTGTGTGTCATCAGCCCGGACATGTGCCGCGTCAGCCCGGGTGTGTGTCATCAGCCCGGACATGTGCCGTCAGCCCGGGTGTGTGTCATCAGCCCGGACATGTGCCGTCAGCCCGGGTGTGTGTCATCAGCCCGGACATGTGCCGTCAGCCCGTGTGTGTGTCATCAGCCCGGCCATGTGCCGTCAGCCCGGGTGCATGCCGTGAGTGCGATCGCATCAGATCGCATCAGACCAGATCGTCAGTATGTCAAGCACACCGGCCGCAGCTCGGGGACTGCACCGGACCCATCCTGACTCTCCGATGGTGCCGAGTATTATGCTCGGGTGGTGCTCGGCTGGTGTCCGAGTGGTGTCGGGCATTCTCGGCTACGCCAGGGTGACCAGTCTGAGCCCGCCTCTGACAGAAGCCCTGGCTGGCGGTACAGTCACGTTGTACCCGCCGCCACCACCGCGCCGCCACAGCCGTGTGACCAGCCTGGACCCGCCTCTGACAGGAGCCCTGGCTGGTGGTACAGTCACATGATACCCGCCGCCACCACCGCGCCGCCACAGCCGGGTGACCAGCCTGGGCCCGCCTCTGACAGGAGCCCTGGCTGGTGGTACAGTCACATGATACCCGCCGCCACCACCGCGCCGCCACAGCCGGGTGACCAGCCTGGGCCCGCCTCTGACAGGAGCCTGGCTGGCGGTACAGTCACGTGGTACCCGTCGCCACCGCGCCGCCACAGCCGCAGCCACAGCCGTGTGCATGGTCACGGTGGAAACAAAAACGGCAACGGCAGACCCGGCTGCCGACCAGGTGCCAGCGTCCGACGGCCGGCGCTGGCGGGTGCTGACCTCGTGCCCGTCCATGGACAGAGAGGTCACCGTCCGTCCATGGACAGAGAGGTCACCGTCCGTCCATGGACAGAAAGGTTACCATTCGTCCATGGGCAGAGGGGTCACCGTCCGTCCGTAGTCCAAGGACAGAGAGATCACCGTCTGTCCATGGACAGAGAGGTCACCGTCCTTCCATGGACAGATGGGTCACCGTCCGTCCAAGGACAGAGGGGTCGCCGTCTGTCCATGGACAGGGAGGTTAGCGTCCGTCCATGGACAGAGGGGTTACCGTCCGTCCATGGACAGAAAGGTCACCGTCCGTTCATGGACAGAGAGGTCAGCGTCCGTCCTTGGACAGAGAGATCAGCGTCCATCCATGGACAGAGGGGTCACTGTTCGTCCAAGAACAGAGAGGTCACCGTCCGTCCATGGACAGGGAGGTCACCGTCCGTTGCACAATCACCTGAAAGGGTCACCAATAAAGGTCGCCTGGTGCTCATCCTTCGCTTCCGGCTCGGAAACCGCCGAAAACCAAGCGGTGTCCACCAATATCAAACGCACACGTCATTATCGAAGTCGTGCTGGCGTACTCACCACGCAGCCACCCACTGGATGTTCCTCAGCCATCTGGGTGCGCTAGCCACCACGTGACACCTAGCCATAGCAGCTCTGTGGCTGCTGGAGGCGGGAGACTGGGGAGGGGGAACCTCCCCAGCCACCTGGGTATGCAACAGTACACGACACCTGACCTTAGCAGCTCTGCGGTTTGTGTGGTGGGGGTGGGGGCGAGGGGCGGGGCCGCCTCTCCTAGTCGCCAGGAAATACCACACCACGGATCGCCGACTCTCTATGGCGGACAAACGGCGACGTTTAAAGCGTGATAAACGGCCCAACTGAGCGTACAGGCGAGCGGGGCGGGGCCGGCACGTGTCTGTTGTGGCGGGATGCGGCCGGGGCTGGTGGGACGCGATGCTGGTATTGCTTCCCGGGATGTATCGGTCGGTTCCTCCCTGTATAGGTGGCCACCCTCTCATCCATTCAGCCGACGGCGTATGGGACACTTCTGAGCACGCCCGGGATACACGCATGGGGCACTCCTGAGCACGCCCGGGATACACGCATGGGACACTCCTGAGCACGCCCGGGAGACACGTACGGGGCACTCCTGAGCACGCCCGGGATACACGTATGGGGCACTCCTGAGCACGCCCAGGATACACGTACGGGGCACTCCTGAGCACGCCCGGGATACACGTATGGGGCACTCCTGAGCACGCCCGGGATACACGCATGGGGCACTTCTGAGCACGCCCGGGATACACGCATGGGGCACTCCTGAGCACGCCCGGGATACACGTATGGGGCACTTCTGAGCACGCCCAGGATACACGTACGGGGCACTTCTGAGCACACCTAAGATACACTATGGGGCACTTCTGAGCACGCCCAGGATACACGTACGGGGCACTTCTGAGCACACCTAAGATACACTATGGGGCACTTCGAGCACGCCCAGGAGACACGTACGGGGCACTTGAGCACGCCCAGGAGACACGTACGGGGCACTTCGACACGCCCAGGAGACACGTACGGGGCACTTGAGCACACCTAAGATACACTATGGGCACTGAGCACCCAGGAGACACGTACGGGGCACTTCGAGCACGCCCAGGAACACGTACGGGGCACTTCGAGCACACCTAAGATACACTAGGCACTTGACACGCCCAGGAGACACGTACGGGGCACTTCGAGCACGCCCAGGAGACACGTACAGGGCACTTCGAGCACGCCCAGGAGACACGTACGGGGCACTTGAGCAGCCCAGGAGACACGTACGGGGCACTTGACACACCTAAGATACACTATGGGCACTTCGAGCACGCCCAGGATACACGTACGGGGCACTCTGAGCACACCTAAGATACACTATGGGGCACTTTGAGCACGCCCAGGAGACACGTACGGGGCACTTCGAGCACGCCCAGGAGACACGTACGGGCACTTCTGAGCACGCCCAGGAGACACGTACGGACTTCGAGCACACCTAAGATACACTATAGGCACTTCTGAGCACGCCCAGGATACACGTACGGGGCACTTCTGAGCACACCTAAGATACACTATGGGCACTTAGCACGCCCAGGATACACGTATGGGGCACTTCTGAGCACGCCCAGGATACACGTACGGGCACTTGAGCACACCTAAGATACACTATGGGCACTTCTGAGCACGCCCAGGATACACGTACGGGGCACTTCTGAGCACACCTAAGATACACTATGGGGCACTTCTGAGCACGCCCAGGAGACACGTACGGGGCACTTCTGAGCACACCTAAGATACACTATGGGGCACTTCTGAGCACGCCCAGGAGACACGTACGGGGCACTTCTGAGCACGCCCAGGAGACACGTACGGGGCACTTCTGAGCACGCCCGGGATACACGTACGGGGCACTCCTGAGCACGCCCGGGAGACACGTACGGGGCACTCCTGAGCACGCCCGGGATACACGTACGGGGCACTCTGAGCACGCCCGGGAGACACGTACGGGGCACTTCTGAGCACGGCTAGGAGACACGTTTTCTACGGGTGTTCGGCGGCCAACAAGCCAATCTTCGGCGGCTGATTATTCGAGACCGCATTGCCTATCATATGCAATGCGCACGGTAACAGAGACAAACTCAGCAGCAGCCTGCAATGCGCTGGAAAAAAAATGGTCAAACTGGCGGTTCAGTAACTCAAATTGAGATGAATTCCTCGCTTTGAGAAGTCTCGATGTCAATGGTTTTCATTTCACTTGAATTGTGTTATAGTAGCCATGATAAGGGCACTGTGGATAACATTTTTCAACCGTAATGCACGAGTTACAACGTGTCGATTAGAAGCTGACAGACAAAACATTTCAGCTTCCAATGATGTACTTACAATAGTCGATGAATTTTCATGCTAGCGATCAGATGGCGAGAGGTGGTATGGCACTATTTCAGTGTCGTAATATGCATGCAGTACTCTTCAACGGTACTCCTCACCCAAGTCGCCACCAACCTACACCCACACATACACACACACACACACACACACACATCCGGGTGGATCCATTCTGTGAAGCCGTTTGTGGTCCATGTGCACAATATGGCCGGGTGTGGTGCATGTGCACAACATTGTCGGGCGTTGTCCATGTGCACAATATGGCCTGGTGTGATCCTGTCACTCCCGTGTTCTGTGCACAATATGGACGATACTTTTCGGCTGTTCCTGCAAGTTATGCACACATGGCAATTTGTCCATCAGATCACTGGACGATGGAATATCCAATGCACACTATCTATGTTAATTGGGGTGATGTATGATATTGGTTACGATGTGTTCCACAGACCCTGAGTTCTCGAACATTCAGTTGGTAAAGGGGGCAGAGCCTGTCGCACCAATATGTGCAACTGATGAGCGAACAACACAATGCCTTCGCAACAGATGGCGGATCGTTTCCACTGCTGGAGCTCCGGCATCCCCGAAGCTGGCGTTTCTACATCCGCAACGCGTGAGGGTGTCGTGCTTAGTTGGGCTTAGTTTGGCTTAGTTGGGCTTAGTTGCGCTCGTCCTTGGTGGCCTAGCCCTGTTCACACCACACCCTCACGTTGGTCCCATAATGGCCCACTCGACTAGACGGTACACCAATGCCACAGAGGTGGGCAAGGCCCCAGATGTGGGCCCCACACAAGTCTGCCGCCAATGGCCCGCTCGACTAGACGGTACACCAATGCCACAGAGGTGGGCAAGGCCCCAGATGTGGGCCCCACACACGTCTGCCGCCAATGGCCCACTCGACTAGACGGTACACCAATGCCACAGAGGCGGGCAAGGCCCCAGATGTGGGCCCCACACACGTCGGCTGAGAATGGCCCACTCTACGAGACTAATTGCACAGAGAGGCAGTCACGATGACAACTGGCTAAACATTGCCCGCTCCCATCGTATGCACAGCATCAGGTGCTGCCGATCGAAATGCAGACGTTTCGGGCTGGTGGTCCTCTTCGATCGGAACATGTGCTGTCATGATGCGATATTTAAGGCAACAACGGTGTTATAACTGTGCAACAACTGTACGAGTGACACATTGATGTGGCCGCGCCGCCACCTGTTTCATCTATTCCATCCCCATAGGATTCATGGTTCAACTGAATACAACGGTAAAATAGTTACAGATGACCTACACACGATGGCAATCCACTGAAGGACAAAAGACGACAGACAAACAAACAAACATACTTTTTTACTCAAATAGTATATTAGTTGACATATACGGTCGCACCTATTGTCATAAGAAAAAGACCAATGGGCATTGAAAGGCTTCATTCCGACAGGAACGTTATTTCGTGATGGGAAGGATAAAATGTAAGAAATGTGCCTGCATGACTTTTTAATGCGCACATCAGCAGATTCCTAGCATCAATCACTAACAATGCGCAGCTTCAGCATACTCCTGCAGGAATGATAATGTCGTCGGAATGTTTGCTTTTGCTCAGCATGAGAGCAGCTGTAGTGGCGCCGACATGCCAGATGTGCCATGCGCGGTCACACGTGACAAAGGGCGTGCTTCTGGCTGTTCATAGCCTCGTTTCCAACACGACATTTTGGCCGGCTAAGCCACGCCGCCATGAAGAAGTAAATAGCTGTAAAGGCGTAACGTAGGACGTAAAGGGCTGTGTTTTCCGGCCACAATGGCCGTGGCTGATCAGCAGCAGCAGAGTGCGTGTGAAACAGCACACAGCCCCAGGCGTAGGAGCCGGGGGAGGGGACAGCGGCTGCACCTGCACCACCACATCAGCCGACTTTAGACGAGTTAGACATTGACCATGTGGACGATGAATGGAAAGAATCTACTTCGAAATGGCTCTTACCTCCGCACCCCTCAACTTTGGAACAGTGCCTAAGCTTCTGCATACAGCCAACAAAGTTCACACGTACACATGAACACCGACGGTGCTGTAAAAGTCGGCGCGTGCCATGAACGAAGGGCGTCGGTGAAAGCTCAGCGTAATTAATTACGCTTCCCCTCCAGAAGAGTGTTGATGATGGTGGCCGTGTCAGCACCTCGTTGAGCCGGTGCTGGGTCGCCGTGGCCGGCATCGGCAGAGATCGCCCCTGGGCCCGCCTGCCGCCACGATGGTCTCACCATGCGGGACTATTTTAGACGGTATTTACACAGAGCGAGTTGACATTAATGAATACGCCTGAATCGGCGCCAGCCACTGTCGACCGTGCCAGCGGCGACGCCGGCGGCGGTCGGCGCTGGTGCTGGTGCTGGCGCTGGTGCTGGTGCTGGCGCTGGTGCGGGCCGGCTGCCAGCCGCCGGCGACGGAAGTGGCCGCCATACGTCACCGCGCCGACATCGCCCGCCGGCCCCGATCGTCCGCCGGCAGATGCGACGTCACGCCCTGTATCGCCCGCGGCTCTGACGTCACGGCGAGCGGCGCCCGGGGCGGTCCAGGGCACGTCCTGCATCGCCCGCAGCTCCCAGGTCACAGTGAGGAACACCCAGGGTGGTCAGGGCACGTCCTGTACCGCCCGCAGCCCTGAGGTCACGGTGAGCGGAGCCCGGGGCGGTCCAGGTCAGGTCCTGTACCACCCGAAGCCCTGAGGTCACGGTGAGCGGCGCCCGGGGCGATGAAGCTACAGTGCACAGCATCAGGTGCTACAGGCCAAAATACGGACGTATGGGCCGTGTTCCATGTTGCAGGAGATTTCCTGAGGACTGAGGGCATCCTCATCAGACTTCACGGCTATTATTCTGCACGTTTTTCGTTCGGTGATAGGCTCCACACTTTGTGAACCACGGCACTACCCGCACAGGTTGAAAACGATTGTATAAGTTTTAATTTCGTTTTGCCGGCGTTTTGTGTCTGAAGATGGCAGATGCGGTATGCGTCGCAACAGCACAACAGCGTCAGTTTCAGATGATATCCAGGGTAGTAACGTATTTTTCTACCCATTTGATAGCATTCAGTAGTGCAGAGTACGGCGTGACACATCCCTGCGTGACGGATTTTTCGTGACGCTATAGAATCTCAGTCGTGCTGAAGAACCGATCGCGAGAATAGGACACATTTATGCATTGATAAATTTATTATTAAAAAAATAATACACACATATATATATACATAATGAGTCAATTCTGATAACACCTTTCCATTTCCACAAGCTTGCAGCCAGGACTGTCAATTTCCGCCATAGGCATCACCTCTCACTCAGTAGACAAATAACGTGATCTTTTCTGCACAGCTAACGCGATGCACATGCAAACATAACGTATATGCATACCAGTTGACACCAATTTTTTACCTAAAACAAATGAGTCCGAGTGTTTTGTTGGGGTGGTTTTATGGCTCAGGATCCCATGATAAGCACAACTTGTTGCGTGGACCCTGAACCTACCACTTGGTGGGGGATCGGCAGAACTTCAGCCGAGAGCTCAAGACGCCGCCAATGCAGTAACACGGCCGTCCTGGTGCTGCGTCTCCGGCCTTGCAGGACCAGTTACCAACTAACTCAACTAACTATCAACTAACTATCAACTAACTATCAACTAACTATCAACTAACTATCAACTAACTATCAACTAACTATCAACTAACTATCAACTAACTATCAACTAACTATCAACTAACTATCAACTAACTATCAACTAACTATCAACTAACTATCAACTAACGGCCAGTTACCAACTAACGCTATCAGCCAAGTCGATAAACGAGCGCGTGAAACGTCGTCTGGGCAGAAGAGGGAGGAGAACAATGCAAGCCGGCGTGATGACTAATCCTAGCCCAGCTACCTGGGTGGCAACTGGTTCGAGCTGTTGGATATTCGAAGTCACGCACTCAGGATAGAAATAAATCACTCTAGGCCACGAACTCGTTCAGCAGCACCAACCACGTGTTGCAGTTTATGTGTGAAGGTGTGCCAATGTCAATCTCTTCAAATTTGCTTCATCAGTGGCGCCCTTCCGATAAAATGGCGCCAGCTAAAAATCATGCACGCTCCTTGACGAAATACTAGATTCGTCAGTGGTTGGTGTCGCATATTGCACCTTCCTGCACAAAATCTGCTAGAACAACCGACAACTCCAGCAGTCCGTCACATGCAACTCGTGCTTCACCTTGTGCTGACCGATGACATTGACCTTGGTACGGATCATGAGTATACAGTGCACATCATTGATGCTGAAGCAGGAGATCACGTTGTTTTACGACCAGATTTGACAACCAGGGTGACGACCGGAAGGCTGACTGCACTGCTGAAAGTGAATGACTAGCTAACATGGAAGATGAACGAAAACTATATACAGAAATGTTCCACGTAATCGGACGCTCCGCCACGAACACGAGGCTGCGGGGACATCGGGTTTTCTTGGGTTGATTCATTTCATGCAGAGTTCATTGGCGTAACGCTAAGTGTCGAAAATGCTAGGACCCTGGCGGCTTTCAAGGGTCAACAAGGTCTATTTCAAAGCATAATTCCTAAAAGCCAACTGAATCGTTTCTCATCTCGTGTGAAGGAAACGAAATCGTGTACCTGGTTTAGCATACGGTAAAACAAAAACTGCTAGTTGTAAATAAGCTGTGCTGAACTGCTAGCTATAAATGGGCTGTGGCTCCAACGACACGTCTACCGCTATATGAAAAAGATTGTGTCTGTGTGTAGACGGGAAGGGGAGAGGACATCGAATCCACTCAGGAAAATGAGACTGCATCAGGTTATTGGTAGGTCTCGCTGCGTTGCGCCGATAAATATCTATTTAGTGAGTGGATAGGATGGAATATGATGTGCTCTGAGCTTTCCAGAGTTCACTTTCGGACCGCAATTCAGGATTGGAGTGGGTAGGGTAATATTTTGCATTCGTTGATGGAACTCCCAAGCATTGATATTCCATTTATGAAAGTCGTTCGCTACTTCAGATTTACTGATAACAGCAATCTAGCCAGCTGACTGCAATCCCGCCAGCCGTGTGCATCCGAGGGGAGGATGGAGGTGTCGAATGGGTGGCGTAGTGGGATAGTTCTCTCTGGATGAGGGTGGTCATGATGGAGGTGCCAATTAAGCCCCAATTCGTTGGCATCACAGAGGATCTATCTCGGAACTCCGATCGAGGTACCGATTCAAGACCGTTCCAGTATTTTGTGTATAATAGGATGAGGTGCCGATTCAGAGGCGCCATCAGCTTGGTGTAGGAAACGGACAAGGGAGACCATGACCCTCCCCCTCCAATATCCTTATGCTCCCATGGCGTTGTTTGGGAAAACAATTCGCTCAAAAATCGACTCCCCCCTCCCAACCGAACATTTGGACCGCTCCTGCGTTCGTGGACATCAGGGAGATTTATGGGCGGTGGAGGTGTCAATTCAGGGGTGTCACCAGCTATTTTTATGGGTGGTGAAGGTGCTGATTCAGGGACGTTACCATGCAATTGCATCGAAGAAAGTTTAGGGACGGTAGGTGGTGGATCGCGGGATCTGGGTGATCCAGGGACGTTTCTGAGGTTTTCTTTGGCGGATAAAAGCTTAAAGAATATCCCAAGGCTTAAAGAGTGTTCCAGGTCTTAAAGAGTGTCCCAGGACTTAAAGAGTGTTCCCGATCTTAAAGAGTGTCCCAGGGCTTAAAGAGTGTCCCGAGCTTAAAGGAAACTAACCACCTTTATAATGGGATTTTAACTGAGATAGCAGTTTTGAAGACCACGTCGAGAAATCACTTACCTCATACTCCGTTCGGTCCAAAACATCTTCCAGCCGAAGTTATAAGGCCTTTTATCATCGGTTTTGGGACATGGACAGACTCGGTGGGCGTTGTAAAAATTCCTTTGGCGTTCTGAAATTTGTTATTTTATATTATATTTATATTATATAATTATATATATATATATTATATATATATATATATATATATATATATATATATATATATATATATATATAATATATATAATTATATATATATTATATATTATATTATATAATTTATATTCCTCTCTTGGCGAACCTTTAGAGGCCTATCATAAAAAGAAAAAACTTTCCAAAATCCCGTTTTTTGAAGTATGGGCATAATATTTCGCAAAACCAATGTCATATTCATCATTTTCAGGTGCCAATACCACTAATTAGTATGATTGCAGAATTTCGGCAAGGTGGTTAGTTTCCTTTAAAGAGTGTCTCCGGGGCTTAAGGAATGTCACTGAGGATTTGCTTCGAGGTAGTGGCGGTAGTGCCCATTCAGGGCCGTTTCAGGGCCAGGATATATCAGCACGAAGGATGAGATGTCGGTTCACGGACCTCACCAGGGGTTCCCTCAAGAGGTGGTGGAGGTCCTTCCACATAGTAAGTTAGATCAATGCAAGGTGTCAAAGTGGATGCTCTGCATAATCTGGTATACGCCCAATAAAATGGTGAGTGCAGGGCTCTCAATATCTCACAATAATTGGGTGGGGGTTGGGGTGGGTGGGTGGGGGGTGGGGGGCAACACATATAAGAAATTTGGATGTCCAAGTCGATCGTGGGGGTCATCCATACCGTCTCATCAAAAATTGTTATCATTTGGGGGTCAAGCCAACATTAAGAGGGAATGGCCCTTACAATATACCACTTACCCACTCATGAGTGAGTGGTGGAACACATCGGAGGCTTAACACCTGAAATTAATGCAAAGTAATGTAATATATATATATATATATATATATATATATATATATATATATATATATATATATCACCGAAAATCTGAGGTGGACCCTCAATAGTGCTCACAACAATCACCAGCCCAAAGGTTTTCTCCTTAGTTCTCAGCGGTCCTGTTTATCCCTCAGGGGCCCCTCGCAATGTCGGGGGAATTCCAGTCCAGTATTGTCTGGTTCTCAGGGGCTCTAAGGGTCATCTCCTGCGTTTGGGGACCCATCACAGTTATCAATAGCCCTGATAAGCTCTCATCTTAAGGGCATTTCTCATATCATCTCAAATGCATCTGAGATGGAACTACCCTTCACATTTTCAGCTCTTAGGGACCCTGTTCGTCCGTCGGGGGCCCTTTCAAATCCCAAGAGTATCCAAACCCTCTTTGACCCTCAGGGCCTTCAAATTATATTATCTAGTATATTTCTCAGCTCTTAGGCCAGACGACTTCCAGGCCAGACGACTAGTTCCAACTGGCATGGGAATTCCAGTTCCCAACGAGCCCTCCCCTGGCTTCACGGCGTTTTCAGATCCTCAAGGTGGACGCCTTCGGGTCTCAGAGGCCCTTCAAGCACTATCTACATATAAGATGTATTTTAATTTCCCCCGGTTGAATATCTGTGCTTCTGCCTTGGGGGTCAGCAACGGCCCCTATTGGCGGTTGCCTGCAAGACCCCTCAGACCGGCCAGCAGGGACTGCCCTCTCCCTCTCCCCCACCCCCAAACTCCTGGCTACGCCACTGCCCCTTGGTTATTGGCCATTGGGCAAAGCCGACCAGTTTCGCATTTGGGCCAGTACCCTTTCTGGAGAGCTGCCATCCGCCATCTGTCGAGCAGTATTTGAAATATTAGTGGTGTCACTTGCCAACAGATGGCAGGATTGAGCCAGGAACGAGACTCGCCTGCCATGGACTTTTCCTCACCGAAGCCCAATCTTGTCATTAAACACATCCGGCGGTGCTTCAGTTCATCCTAAACTAGGCTTTCTCCGGTCCCTTGGACGCATACACAGTCTAGTTTCTGTTCTTCACATATCACAGCTGTAGCTGTGGCTCCAGACGTCCACCTACAGCTGCAGCGTATCTGGGCATGGCCGCTGAAAGCATGTATAACACTGAGCATTGACATGCAATTCATGTGATCATCAATGAAGCGGTTTGTGCAGCGCCTTTGTTTGACCTGGAGATATCGGTTACACATATCCAATATAAGCGGTGATGGAGGTGCGGGTCGGCCAATGTCTTCTGAAGAATGCCTCCGAAGTTCGCGATTGCCGAAATGTATTTTTTCGTTTTTGTTTTCATCAAAGCGGACAAAATACTTGGAATAAAGAATGGAGCATATTCCAATATATTATAGTCAAACATCTATTGAAATAACCAATCCATATTGCAATATATACATACATACATACATACATATATATATATATATATATATATATATATATATATATATATATATATATATATATATATATATATATATATATAATGTATATATATACATATATATATATATATATATATATATATATATATATATATATATATATATATATATATATATATAAAAGACAGCGAGGATTACCACGGCTGCGAGGCACACAGCCTGCCCAGAGCACGCCGTCCATATTGCCACGTCATCGGACCAGCGAGGATTACCACGGCTGTAGGATACACAGCCTACTCGGATCACGCCGCCAATATTGCCACGTCAGCGGACCAGTGCCCGGCACAGCGGACCGCCACGCAGCACAGCAGGCCGGTACACAGCACAGCGCGCCAGTCCATGGCACAGCGGGCCGGTGCACAGCACAGCGGGCCAGTACACAGCACAGCGGGTCGGTATATAGCACAGTGGGTTTTTATACAGCACAGCGCGCCAGTACACAGCACAGCGGGCCGGTACACAGCACAGCGGGCCGGTACACAGCACAGCGGGCCGGTACACAGCACAGCGGGTCGGTATGTAGCACAGTGGGTTTTTATACAGCACAGCGGGCTGGTACACAGCACAGCGGGTCGGTACACAGCACAGCGAGTCGATACACAGCACAGCGGGCCGGTACACAGCACAGCGGGCCGGTACACAGCACAGCGGGCCGGTACACAGCACAGCGGGTCGGTATATAGCACAGTGGGTCGGTATACGGCACAGCGGGTCGGTACACAGCACAGCGGGTCGGTACACAGCACAGCGGGCCGGTACACGGCACAGCGGGCCGGTACACAGCACAGCGGGCCGGTACACAGCACAGCGGGTCGGTATATAGCACAATGGGTCGGTATACGACACAGCGGGTCGGTACACAGCACAGCGGGTCGGTACACAGCACAGCGGGCCGGTACACGGCACAGCGGGCCGGTACACAGCATAGCGGGCCAGTACACAGCACAGCGGGCCGGTACACAGCACAGCGGGCCGGTACACGGCACAGCGGGCCGGTACACAGCACAGCGGGCCGGTACACGGCACAGCGGGCCGGTACACAGCACAGCGGGCCGGTACACAGCACAGCGGGCCAGTACACAGCAGACGACAGTTGACGGGTAATCCCGCAGTGGGCCGCAATATCCGCCACACTCGGCCCCACTTGACACCGCCGCCACACAGGATGCGTTGGGCGGCCGATTGTGCATCCCATGGCGGGAATATCGTGCCTCGCTACCCATCCAATACTCCGGTATTCATGCCATGTCCGTAGTGTCACATGGCCCACCTCAATCGGAGAAAGTGCTGGGTACTTCGCGCTTTGTCGTATGTTCTCCTTAGACATTCCTCTCGTTAAATTGCTTCCTTCGTTGGCCAATAGACATGGCAAATGGTCAAAATTGTGGGAGGGAAGTTCGGGCCGAGCCGGTCTGCTATGGTCAAGCTCAGTGGATGCTCAGTTTTGGGAGGGAAGTCCGGGCCCGGCCGGTCTGCTATGGTCAAGCTCAGTGGATTCCCGATGTGGATGCTCAGTGGATGTGGATGCTCAGTGGATGCTCAGTAGATGTCCGATCAAAGTGCACTTAAGCGGAGTCAAAGCATGGATTTTGTACTGCTTGATTATTGCATATCAGCTATGGTTATTTCAGTAGGTATATGTAGTATCCCTCATGTTTTTTTTCTGTTCCAGGCAAGTCACATAGGCAATCACATAATCTGTCAAGACCTAGCTCAATCTTGAAGCACCGATTGAAGATAGCTTTCTCTTTTCAAGACTTTATTTTTACATTAGCATGTATTCACACTGAACAATATCATAGTTGCCGATGCTGCTCAATCCTCGCCAGTGGAGGTGAAGGGGGTTGATGAACCCCCTCCCCTTATAATTTTCGTGGATTGCTTCTGAACCGCTGAACAGAACCCAGTGAAATATGCAGTACCTTCTGGGGGGATTTTCAGAGCTTTAGTAGCTTTTTGTCAGGCCATGTCAGGTCACGAAGCTATGGCGTCATAAATGGGAACCCCTCCGACCATTTTGGAACGAAATCTCGGATTATTGCATCTTGACATGACATTCTGACCTAAAGCAACACGTCGTGTGCGGCTTAGGCCAATAGATGACTGGATTCATATTCTGACATCGTCTCTGTACAATTAAAAGGTCAATTAATGTAATTGACGTAAGCTTACGTCGAATGACTTTCTTCAGCTTGGCATTATAGCTAGGGGTATTATAAATCCTGAATCAGATTTCGCCGTCCATATTTGCCCTGGTGTCGGTGGAAGTAATTATTTTAACCATCATCCTATCAAGTTTTCAAATGCGGTGTCGGACCTTGGTATGGCCCTTGCCTTTGCCCTTGCGCTATGCATTCAATGGAGCTTGATACAGGTTTAGCTTGAGCTTGAGCTCAAGCTTGAGTTCAAGCTCAAGCTTGAGAACAGCTTGAGAAATCCGTAAGTACCGACGCATACACTGGAAACAACTAAGGGTGCATATCTGTTACAGTTTAGGAAGCATTTTCCATCACCTTGTGAAAGGTCTCGATTTCTGCACAAAGCTGATCTTTGATATGACTTTTAGGGTCACATATCACTCCCAGATGCAAAACTTGGGTGTAAATCACGAGATCTCGTCCCACCCCATACGCCCGAATTTATTTCGTCTCTCTAGCACCATTTGTTTTGAAACGCCCAGGGGTCGCATCCCCCTCCACAGGCGAAGTTGGCAGGATATAGCACACGGACGTGGGCTCAAGTGCATAGGCTCGCATTTACCATTATCTTTCTAAGAAAACAATGAAGTCTGTCGATCATGCTTCGATTCATTTAGTTTCTAGTAATTTGTCAAATGATCCAATAATCCAATATCCAATAATCCAATAATCCAATAATCATACCATACCACTGCCAGATTCAGAAATGCAAAGTGTAATGTTGTTCGGCACTCGAACCTATCATTTAACACCCCACCCCACCCCCAACCCCACCCCCAAAAAAGCGATGCAATTTGTTCACCATGCCATCGATTGGTACACCGGCTTCGTGTTCAGCTGATGCCTTTGATTTGAAGGCTTCCTGGTGCATGTGAAGGCTTATCGGTGCCTGTGAAGACTTTCTGATGGTGAAGAAAGCTTATTTGGCGTCTGTGAAGACCTACTTGGTGCCTGTGTAGGCATATTTGTACCTGTGAAGGCTTCTTGTTGCCGGTGAAGGCTTATTTGGTTCCCGTGCCTGTGATGCCTATTTGGTGCCTGTGCCTGTGGTGCCTATTTGGTACATGTTCCCGTAGTGCTTATTTGGCACCTGTTCCAGTGGTGTTTACTTGCTGCCTGTGAGCTACCTGACATAACTAATAGTATGAATTTTAAGAATAGTAAATATTAAGAAACCATTAGTGACGCCAATACACAACAACTAACTCGAAAAGAGCAGTAAATGTCACTAGTACTGACAAACTTACACTCCACCCAACCACCACAAGAACTCTATGGCATCGTTAAACAAAGCTGGCTGAAAAGAAAGCAGCTGAACAACAGCTACCGGAACGCGACTGGGCTGGCAAAGGCCAGTCATTTTGTATCGTGAGTCTGTCATACCGCTTTGCAATAGGACATGGCTTCTGGACGCAACTGGGTGGGCGATACTCCAGAACTGACGGGGAGCTGCACTGCGGTCTCAAAGTTGACACACTACAGACCCGGACTGGCGCCAACGGGGAGCTACACACATCAGCCGGGACAGTGAGGCTCGGGAGTCGCACTGCAGCTGTGACGGCTTCCACCAGCGTCGAGCCCGCGCCAAGTGTGCCCACGCCGTCCCCCTGCCGCGGTGCAGGTGTGGAGGCCGTGATCGCTCAGGTGGCGGCACATCGTACTGTCACACTTGACTTGGCTTTCTGGGCGACAAGCAGCCGGCAAGGGCGCAACCGAGACCCAAACAACACACCTGCCACAACTCGCCACGTCGGTCACCACCGATCCCTCCTGTAAACCGTGGATCGCCCCTGCAGGTAAACCTTCCCCATCCCCGCCCACCCAACTGACGTGCTACAAAGCAAATGGAATGCTTGATGCTAAACAAGAGGGTCTTCGACCTTCAACCTTCAACTGAGAGTCACCTGCCTTTTTACGACCCACAGCGTGCGCTAAATGTCGTGCCTCGACGCGGCTCACGACCTCGTTTTGCGACCGTCTCGCGTCGTTCTTGAACTCGTGCTGAATAACTGATGGCCGGCGTCCCAGAAGCAGGCGTGCATGGCCGGACGGCGCGGTGGCATACGCAGCACAGCTCTGGGACTGGCGCCAGTCGTCAGCGCCGCCGTGGAGGGTCGGACGACTGCCGTCTTGGCTACGGGGAAGCTGGTGCTTGTGTGGCCAGCTCACTCTCCATGGCTTTCTCATTTACAATCAATATATATATCGAGGTCTTTCGTATGAATTCAGCTCTGTCTATGGCTAGAGAGGGCACGACAACGCCAAATATAGGTGCCAACACTTGGTTCGGTAGGAATTTCAAGGATAGCCACCAGCGCTCAATGCTTCCCTCCGCACGTCCCACCTGGAGCCTGTGTGCTCCTGCACCACGGGAGGGACGAGCACAGCAGAGCACCCTGGAGCGACAGCACAGCATGCCACCACGTTTCAAACGGTGCGTAAATAGCATGCTCCAGCCCACACCGCGTCCATCAGCCTGCACCACGTCCGTCAGCCAACACCACGTCCATCAGGCCACACCACGTCCATCAGCCTACACTACGTCCATCAGCCCACACCGCGTCCATCAGCCCACACCACGTCCATCAGCCCACACCACGTCCATCAGCAAACACCACGTCCGTCAACCAACACCACGTCCATCAGGCCACACCACGTCCATCAGCCTACACTACGTCCATCAGCCCACACCGCGTCCATCAGCCCACACCGCGTCCATCAGCCCACAACACGTCCATCAGCCCACACCACGTCCATCAGCCCACACCACGTCCATCAGGCCACACCACGTCCATCAGGCCACACCACGTCCATCAGGCCACACCACGTCCATCAGGCCACACCACGTCCATCAGGCCACACCACGTCCATCAGCCCACACCACGTCCATCAGGCCACACCACGTCCATCAGCCCACACCACGTCCATCAGCCCACACCACGTCCATCAAGCCACACCACATCCATCAGCCCACACCACGTCCATCAGCCCACACCACGTCCATCAGCCCACACCACGTCCATCAGCCCACACCACGTCCATCAGGCCACACCACGTCCATCAGCCCACACCACGTCCATCAGGCCACACCACGTCCATCAGCCCACACCACGTCCATCAGCCCACACCACGTCCATCAGCCGACACCACGTCCATCAGCCCACACCACGTCCATCAGCCCACACCACGTCCATCAGCCCACACCACGTCCATCAGCCCACACCACGTCCATCAGCCCACAACACGTCCATTAGCCCACACCATGTCCATCAGCCCACACTACGTCCATCAGGTCACACCACATCCATCAGCCCATACCACGTCCATCAGCCCACACCACGTCCATCAGCCCACACCACGTCCATCAGCCCACACCACGTCCATCAGGCCACACCACGTCCATCAGCCCACACCACGTCCATCAGCCCACACCACGTCCATCAGGCCACACCACGTCCATCAGCCCACACCACGTCCATCAGCCCACACCACGTCCATCAGCCCACACCACGTCCATCAGCCCACACCACGTCCATCAGGCCACACCACGTCCATCAGCCCACACCACGTCCATCAGCCCACACCACGTCCATCAGCCCACACGACGTCCATCAGCCCACACCACGTCCATCAGCCCACACCACGTCCATCAGGCCACACCACGCCCATCAGGCCACACCACATCCATCAGCCCACACCACGTCCATCAGGCCACACAACGTCCATCAGCCCACACCACGTCCATCAGGCCACGCCACGTCCATCAGGCCACACCACGTCCATCAGCCCACACCACGTCCATCAGCACACACCACGTCCATCAGCCCACACCACGTCCATCAGCCCACACCACGTCCATCAGCCCACACCACGTCCATCAGCCCACACCACGTCCATCAGCCCACACCACGTCCATCAGGCCACACCACGTCCATCAGCCCACACCACGTCCATCAGCCCACACCACGTCCATCAGCCCACACCACGTCCATCAGGCCACACCACGTCCATCAGGCCACACCACATCCATCAGCCCACACCACGTCCATCAGCCCACACCACGTCCATCAGCCCACACCACGTCCATCAGCCAACACCACGTCCGTCAACCAACACCACGTCCATCAGGCCACACCACGTCCATCAGCCTACACTACGTCCATCAGCCCACACCGCGTCCATCAGCCCACACCGCGTCCATCAGCCCACAACACGTCCATCAGCCCACACCACGTCCATCAGCCCACACCACGTCCATCAGGCCACACCACGTCCATCAGGCCACACCACGTCCATCAGGCCACACCACGTCCATCAGGCCACACCACGTCCATCAGGCCACACCACGTCCATCAGCCCACACCACGTCCATCAGGCCACACCACGTCCATCAGCCCACACCACGTCCATCAGCCCACACCACGTCCATCAAGCCACACCACATCCATCAGCCCACACCACGTCCATCAGCCCACACCACGTCCATCAGCCCACACCACGTCCATCAGCCCACACCACGTCCATCAGGCCACACCATGTCCATCAGCCCACACCACGTCCATCAGGCCACACCACGTCCATCAGCCCACACCACGTCCATCAGCCCACACCACGTCCATCAGCCGACACCACGTCCATCAGCCCACACCACGTCCATCAGCCCACACCACGTCCATCAGCCCACACCACGTCCATCAGCCCACACCACGTCCATCAGCCCACACCACGTCCATTAGCCCACACCAAGTCCATCAGCCCACACCACGTCCATCAGGTCACACCACGTCCATCAGCCCATACCACGTCCATCAGCCCACACCACGTCCATCAGCCCACACCACGTCCATCAGCCCACACCACGTCCATCAGGCCACACCACGTCCATCAGCCCACACCACGTCCATCAGCCCACACCACGTCCATCAGGCCACACCACGTCCATCAGCCCACACCACGTCCATCAGCCCACACCACGTCCATCAGGCCACACCACGTCCATCAGCCCACACCACGTCCATCAGCCCACACCACGTCCATCAGCCCACACCACGTCCATCAGCCCACACCACGTCCATCAGCCCACACCACGTCCATCAGCCCACACCACGTCCATCAGGCCACACCACGCCCATCAGGCCACACCACATCCATCAGCCCACACCACGTCCATCAGGCCACACCACGTCCATCAGCCCACACCACGTCCATCAGGCCACGCCACGTCCATCAGGCCACACCACGTCCATCAGCCCACACCACGTCCATCAGCACACACCACGTCCATCAGCCCACACCACGTCCATCAGCCCACACCACGTCCATCAGCCCACACCACGTCCATCAGCCCACACCACGTCCATCAGCCCACACCACGTCCATCAGGCCACACCACGTCCATCAGCCCACACCACGTCCATCAGCCCACACCACGTCCATCAGCCCACACCACGTCCATCAGGCCACACCACGTCCATCAGGCCACACCAATCATCAGCCCACACCACGTCCATCAGCCCACACCACGTCCATCAGGCCACACCACGTCCATCAGCCCACACCACGTCCATCAGCCCACACCACGTCCATCAGCCCACACATAGGCGCACCGGAGGGGGGCCCGGCCCCCCTATGAGACCAAAGTGCCCTTTTGGCCAAAAGTGCCCGCTTGGCCGGAATGTCCCAAATTTAGCCCAAAAATCACCTGCCTTATGTGCCCCGCCTGTGCCAAAGGTGCCCTTTGGGCCCAAAACTGCCCTTTTGGCCTAAAAATGACATTCCCCTGTGCCCTTTCCTGTCCTATGCCTGTCCCAATTAGGTGCCCTTTTGATCTAAAAGTGCCCTGTGCCCCGCCCTGTACCCTGCCCTGTGCCTTGTGCTGTACCGTGAACTCTGCCCTGTCCTGTGTCCTGTCCTATGCCCTGCCCTATGCCCTGCCCTGTGCCCTGAAGCTTTCGTCGCTATTTTTATTGTGTTACAGTTTGTGTACATGTCACCTGCCTTCAGGACCATCGCCTTCGTGTCAGCTGTTATCATCCTTTCCAGAAATCCACATCCTGCGTACTTTTACATCAAAGGTAAGCGGGCAACCTTCATCTCACGACATAATGCATGCAGGCTGCATGTTTTTGGAAATATTATTGTAAATACAAGGGTTCGGTGCTATAACATATAACGTATCCCATGGAAAATTCACGCCCCCCCCCCGGTCAGCAAGCCTTTCAGTGTGCCCCGGGCCGCAAAGTGCCCTTTTGGAGCCGGTCAAGTGCCCTTTTCGGTCCGGGCCCCCCGACACACGGACCACAACTCTGGACACACGGACCACAGCTCTGGACACACGGACCACAGCTCCGGACACACGGACCACAGCTCTGGACACACGGACCACAGCTCTGGACACACGGACCACAGCTCTGGACACACGGACCACAGCTCTGGACACACGGACCACAGCTCTGGACACACGGACCACAGCTCTGGACACATGGACCACAACTCTGTACACATGGACCACAGCTCTGGACACACGGACCACAGCTCTGGATACATGGACTACAGCTCTGGACACACGGTCCACAGCTCTGGACACACGGACCACAGCTCTGGACACACGGACCACAGCTCTGGACACACGGACCACAGCTCTGGACACACGGACCACAGCTCTGGACACACGGACCACAGCTCTGGACACACGGACCACAGCTCTGGACACACGGACCACAGCTCTGGACACACGGACCACAGCTCTGGACACACGGACCACAGCTCTGGACACACGGACCACAGCTCTGGACACACGGACCACAGATCTGGACACACGGACCACAGTTCTGGACACACGGACCACAACTCTGGACACACGGACCACAGCTCTGGACACACGGACCACAGCTCTGGACACACGGACCACAGTTCTGGACACACGGACCACAGCTCTGGACACACGGACCACATATCTGGACACACAGACATTTCAGGTTGAAGCAACCTGCTCCAGCGCAGCCTCTTTGTCTAGAGCTGGCATTACCGACTCCCCTCGAGGTAACGACTGGGAGTGCAGGTCAAGAATGACCGGGTGCTGGGCGTGGGCGAAGAAGTCCATGCCCGAGAGGAAATCAACCCGTACGATATCAGCTGACACAAACACAGACCACTGGTAGACAACATCGTGTATGACGAATGCACATTTGCCAAGTAGTTGTATGGGTTGTTGGGCGGCAGTCTTTGCTGTACCATTAAATGGCTGGGGTGCGAGGCATGAGGAGATCCGACTGGGCACTTAGTCATTGTGCCTGTGATAACCAACAGCTTGCCGGGGACATCGTCAACGATACCAGCCACCAAGATGTCAGACGTACAAGTGACTACCATGAACATGGTCAGTGATCCCAGACACCACGACGTCTGACGTGCTGCACACACCACATGCTGCACTGGTATGTGGTACAACATGCCGCACTGGCACTACACAACATGCCGCGCTGGCACATGGTACCACATGCCACCCTACAGCAGGCAATGCTTAGTGAATAATCACTGGGACGGCACATTGGTAAAAAGGGCACCTGCACTGAGTAAAATGGCACATTGATCGATAATTAATGGATCACCGGAGGTGCCGGGTAGAGCGAATGATTCGCTGTCCGGTTATCCAGTTTTTAGCTAAGAAATTCAGGTAGTCGGACGCTAGCGTACGACCCATATCCCCCAACCGTCCTTCGTGCAACATCTCCGCAACCCATGGGTAGGATCTGGAAGCCTTGCACTTGTGAAGGTCCCACACCAGTGTCTGGCGCATTAACGCCACCCCTTCCACGCACTCCTTCCCCGTGCACAGCGAAGCTACCACAAGAGACCAGTCCGCTATTTCTACGCCCAACCCCCAACCCCCTCCCCCGTCGTTTGGCTGCATGGTGGCCACCCAGAATGCAGTGCTGTCCGTTGAATCTCCACCCGAACAGCGATGACGCTCCAATCAGCAGTCCTATTTCCTGACGTCAGACACTTCCAGGCCATCTCCGGGTCCATCGACCAGCTGCCTCGCACGTGTGCTCTGAGATTGCTGAAACTGCGATCAATTTACCTCGAATGAAAGCTCTGATAGAAAGCTGAGAGGGCGTGTGCCTCACAGCGCAAAACCAGAAAGGGTAATATCAGAGGGTAATATCAAGGAGGTAATACGAAGGTGTAATATCAGAAAAAAGGGAATAAAAAAGGTAATATTAGAGGTTCGAAGGTGTATGTAGTCCGTTTCATACGGAATTATTGCGCTTATTCTTCTGGCCAGTCTGCTTCTGCTGGGTGTCGGACGACCGTCGATGCCCATGCAATCTCATAGCGAATCGAGCCTAAGAATGGAACGAAAATACAATGCTGTCACTATTCGTAAGCTACTTCAAACCGTGCATTTACTCTACGCAGCGACCGATATCACACATTCCGCGCTCACCACTATCTCTCCGCCGCTTCCCGCCACTGTGTCCTTCTCGTTTGAGTCGTACTGCAAAGGACACTTCGGTCTCCTCAGGCCACTTCGAGTCATGAAAAAGTATGGTGTTCAATTCGGTTGATAAATCTTGGAACAGGTTGGTTTTTCCGAGGAAAGGGAAAAGTAGTTTAATGAGACCAGGGTTTTCATATCCCAATAGTGTGGGCAAAGAACAGAGAATTTTGTGCTCGGCAGTAGTCGGCCAGAGCTTTTTCGCGGGCCGTCGTATTGCTGACAATGAAGGAGGATATGTGCAACTGTAGGATGGGTGCTGCATGCTGAACATGAAGGCCGAGATGAAGCATTGTATATACCTAAGTATATGTGTGAGGTAAGCATGTCCTATTTGTAGGACATTTTCTTCATATTGGTTTGCTTGAAAAGATAATATCCAGCGATCGACGGTTGGTTTAATGAATCGCAATAGTGCATGGTTTGTGTTCTGAATGCATTTTTGGCTAACAAAAAATGTCGAATGCCCTGCTGTATTGATTATTTAATGCTTTTAAAATGTTGCGAAAATTCTGTGATGTTTGGTAGCAGCCGTGATGCTTTTTCTATTGGTCTGCTTTTTCGTTTCCTGGGATGTCACAGTGGCTGGGCACCCACGGGAAACAGACCTACACGCCTATTGGATGAAGTGCTGCTAATATTTCGTAAATGGACATATAGCAAGGATACGAAAACGAAAGTGAAGAAAGAGATTGCAAAACAGATTTCGAGTCCGAACAAAGAGCGACACTGCGCATGGGATGACAGAGGAAACGTTTGCGAATATAACGGAGGGTAATGAGGTGAGCATGTAATTTAGGGATGAAAATTGAGGTTCCGTCTGGCAAACGATGTTGCTTTTGTGTGTCCCACAAACAATGACATGTCCTGTGAGCAGCCTCCGACACGTCGGTAAAAACAAAGGGAACATGGCGAAAACGAGACCGAAACTGGTGGCATTTTGTTCGGATACATTCTGGGCAGAGCTGTGATTTGGGAACGGTGGACAGACGAACGTCAGTCGGCGGTGGAGCTTTGGTGGAAGGCCGCGGACCGCCTCCGACACGGTGGACAGACGAACGTCAGTCGGCGGTGGAGCCTTGGTGGAAGGCCGCGGACCGCCTCCGACACGGTGGACAGACGAACGTCAGTCGGCGGTGGAGCTTTGGTGGAAGGACGCGGACCGCCTCCGACACGGTGGACAGACGAACGTCAGTCGGCGGTGGAGCCTTGGTGGAAGGCCGCGGACCGCCTCCGACACGGTGGACAGACGAACGTCAGTCGGCGGTGGAGCTTGGTGGAAGGCCGCGGACCGCCTCCGACACGGTGGACAGACGAACGTCAGTCGGCGGTGGAGCTTGGTGGAAGGCCGCGGACCGCCTCCGACACGGTGGACAGACGAACGTCAGTCGGCGGTGGAGCTTTGGTGGAAGGCCGCGGACCGCCTCCGACACGGTGGACAGACGAACGTCAGTCGGCGGTGGAGCTTTGGTGGAAGGCCGCGGACCGCCTCCGACACGGTGGACAGACGAACGTCAGTCGGCGGTGGAGCTTTGGTGGAAGGCCGCGGACCGCCTCCGACACGGTGGACAGACGAACGTCAGTCGGCGGTGGAGCTTGGTGGAAGGCCGCGGACCGCCTCCGACACGGTGGACAGACGAACTCAGTCGGCGGTGGAGCCTTGGTGGAAGGCCGCGGACCGCCTCCGACACGGTGGACAGACGAACGTCAGTCGGCGGTGGAGCTTTGGTGGAAGGACGCGGACCGCCTCCGACACGGTGGACAGACGAACGTCAGTCGGCGGTGGAGCTTTGGTGGAAGGACGCGGACCGCCTCCGACACGGTGGCCGCTGGATGCTGGAACAGGCGGTCCAGCCAGCCCCAACTGCTGACTCAGCTGGCCAGAGCAGCCGGAATGACATCCCGCCGCCAGCTGAGAGCTGACCACCAGAGCAGCTGGAATGGCAGCCGGCGGCCAGCTGAGAGCTGACCACCAGAGCAGCTGGAATGGCAGCCGGCGGCCAGCTGAGAGCTGACCACCAGAGCAGCTGGAATGACACCCGCCGGCCAGCTGAGAGCTGACCACCAGAGCAGCTGGAATGGCAGCCGCCGGCCAGCTGAGAGCTGACCACCAGAGCAGCTGGAATGACAGCCGGCGGCCAGCTGAGAGCTGACCACCAGAGCAGCTGGAATGGCAGCCGGCGGCCAGCTGAGAGCTGACCACCAGAGCAGCTGGAATGACACCCGGCGGCCAGCTGAGAGCTGACCACCAGAGCAGCTGGAATGGCAGCCGGCGGCCAGCTGAGACTGACCACCAGAGCAGCTGGAATGACACCCGGCGGCCAGCTGAGAGCTGACCACCAGAGCAGCTGGAATGGCAGCCGGCGGCCAGCTGAGAGCTGACCACCAGAGCAGCTGGAATGGCAGCCGGCGGCCAGCTGAGAGCTGACCACCAGAGCAGCTGGAATGGCAGCCGGCGGCCAGCTGAGAGCTGACCACCAGAGCAGCTGGAATGGCAGCCGGCGGCCAGCTGAGAGCTGACCACCAGAGCAGCTGAATGCCCGGCGGCCAGCGCACCAAAACAGCGAATCACCCGCGGCCAGCAGACTGACCACCAGAGCAGCTGGAATGGCAGCCGGCGGCCAGCTGAGAGCTGACCACCAGAGCAGCTGGAATGGCAGCCGGCGGCCAGCTGAGAGCTGACCACCAGAGCAGCTGGAATGGCAGCCGCCGGCCAGCTGAGAGCTGACCACCAGAGCAGCTGGAATGACAGCCGGCGGCCAGCTGAGAGCTGACCACCAGAGCAGCTGGAATGGCAGCCGGCGGCCAGCTCGGGTTCGTGGGCGCCACCGACTTGGGGGAGGGATGGGCTCGCGGTCGGTTCGGGTCAATGCCGCGGAGGGCTGGTTCCCGCCCACGGACGGGTCGGGTCACACCCACGGACGGGTCGGGTTGGACCCACGGGTCACACCCACGGACAATGGGTGGGAGGGGATTTGATAGTCGATACTTACTATCTGCGCTAATTCTTGATTTAAAGCCACATTATAATGGATTAAGCAGGCCCAACCCCCGACATTTCCGCTGTCCCACACCTCGTCACTGTAAGTAGACGCATTGTGTTGCGAACTGACTTAGTTCATGAGTGTGATGAAGCCGTAGCCTTTCAATACAAGCCAGCTACAATCGTCCTGTCCAAGTTAACCATTTTATTCTTTCGTTTAACCGCCAAGGGCGATTTGATTGCTGGATCTGCGACCCTTACATGGTAGCGAATAGCGACGTTGAGGGAATGCCCTAGCGAACGCTAAAACATGCCGACGTTCGTAATATATTGACCCAGCATATTCATTTGAAAAGAAAATACTTTGCATGCCACGGGAACTGTAAGTGGTGTTTTTGCTCTCATACTCGAGAAGGCAGACCACAACTGCATATTATTCTTAGACGTGATCCGTGCGCGGCGTTCTGCCACCTTCGCCGGTGACTATCGTGAAAACGGAGACTGATAGCGACATGACCTAAGCCAGCGTTTTGCACGTGACGGGCTCTCATGACTGACACCGAATGTGTAGCATTTGAGTCACTGGTTGACATTTCAGCTCAGTTTAAAATCAATCTGTTCGCCCAAAGTCGGTAATTGTCACGCACCATCGCTCCCTGTGTGAACACAATCACGGATGCGCGCTCGACACCTTCAACACAGCATTCCTCATTATGTTGGGACATTACCATGGTGCGATATGCTGCAATTCGTCCCATCGACTCTGAATACAGTAAGTCAGGCAAATCATGCCCCAGCAGCTGCACCAAACGGTGTCGTATTTATGCGCACACCGTTCGTCCGCGATTAGGAAAACGCCATCGGCAAAGCGGGCTGCATCAACCTCCTGCGTGAGTGGAAGCTCAGTCTACAGTTGTCCATACGTGCCATTCGGTCACTGATCTGCTCGGTCGACAGTCGATGGCGACCGCAGTGTTAATTAGCCGAGGGCAATTCACTGCTATCCGCGGCCGCATTATCAGGGGAGTCGTGGCGGAGCATCAAACACGTTTCCCGTGCTTGTCTCAAACCACATTTCGCACCGCCATTTCGCACTATATGCTCAAAGTTTCGAGCACTATCTTTGAGACGTTTGTATCAGGCAATGCACATGCCAGCTGCATCCCTTCACATCCGATCCCATCCCAGCCCCTGCGGGTTCTCGTTTCTCCGTGTATCGCAAAAGCAAAAGTAAATAATGTATTTGCGGCGCAAACCTATAGGTTCTTGATCTATGCGAACGAAGGCAAGCTCATAGGAGCAAACCAACGGTTAAAATAGATTCACGTGTATGTGGTACACACTACAGAGTGCAGTGGTCGCTCTACTGGTCCGCATTGGCAGCTTCCAAACATCTCACCAAGGGCCGAGCGATTGGGTCAAGCGATAGATATACCAGGATCTCGTCATGGCAGATCTACAGCGCTCTCACCATGGCTCAAGTCCAGCGGTCTGCCACGGGTCCAGCTGGGCGGCGCCGACTGAAGGGCGGCTGTCGTGTGCGCACCATTGCGTTCACAACACTGCGACGGCGCCCCGCTGACACAGACACTGAAGCAGCTGGTCACGTCAGCGCCGCACGTGAACTGCATGCATTGTATCAACGGTGGCCAAATGGATTGGATCGACACGAATGCAGTCGGGTGAGGACTATCCAGCTTAGCCCGTGCACTTCTGCGCGACTGAATGTCCCTGGCTGGTGCAGATGTACTCGGTCTCCTATCACCACAGTCAGACCGCTATCCTGCATACCCCTGACTGATGCAGATGTGCTCGGCCTTCTATCACTACAGTCAGGTCGGTGATTACTTCTCAGTTGTCAAGCATCACGTACTCGTTTGCATCTCGCACTCGACGTTCAATTCCACCTCTACCTGCCCATCGTCATTTCATCACCAGGATTATAGCCAATCCGAGGTGCGGCGCTATCGCTCTACCACCACCACCAGTCAATGCACCTGACCGACCGGAAGTCCTGCTACACGAGCCGCCAGTCGACCCCCCCCTCCTAGCCGCCAGTATCGTCCACTGACCCTGTGATGCACCACCAGCCCTCCTGGTCGTCACCACACCTGACCGACCGGCGGTCCTGCTACACGAGCCGCCAGCCGCCTCCCCCGCCGCCAGTATCGTCCACTGACCCCGTAACACACCGCCAGTCCACCTCTCTGGGCCGCCACCGCTCCGCGACGACCGTGGGGAGGCGGCGCCGCCGGCCACCTCTCAATCTGCATGATAGCGGCCGACACCAGCGTCGCCGACCAGATTTCATTTCCTTAAAAGTCGGCCGGCGGCCGGGTATCGGACTCGGGGGAGCATAAAACTCGCGGTTTATCGGCGCCAGTGGCGGTGACGCCGGCGGCGCCGTCGCAGACTTGTACCTGTATGCGGCTGACCAGCAGTATCTACAGGTTCGCATCGGGGCACATCGATCCCCACCGCCGGCTCCCCGCCCAAGCTCGAGCTCCGGCTCCTCCGGCGGGGACGGGGAGCCCCAGGCGTCCCCAGGGGGCACGCGGCCCACCAATTTGCGGACAGTTGCCATGATATTGATCTTCTTCATTAGGACGATGTCGGCAGTTTTTGTATGTACGGTGCAGGCCAGTGTTTGCGTTTATAACACGGAGGACGGGAGCAACGCCCGCGCACGAGCGCCACAACGGACTACTGCTGTGTGCAGAAGGGCATCGTACAGCCCACAGATGCATACTGCACACATCACTGACAAACGGATACCGTATAGCCAACGGAGACATACCGTGCACAGCAGTGACAGACGGACACCGTACAGCCAACGGGGACATACCGTACACAGCAGTGACAGACGGACACCGTACAGCCAACGGGGACATACTTAACAAGAAGGAAAGAAGGACCCGGTACAGCCAACGGGGACATACCGTACACAGCAGTGACAGACGGACACCGTACAGCCAACGGGGACATACCGTACACAGCAGTGACAGATGACCTGCTACAGCCAACTGAGACATGCTACACATAGCACTGGCAGATGACCAGCTACACCGTGTTGTAGCCATGCCAGCAGCTGACGTTGATTTTCCCTGATTAATCCTAGTGTGGACGAAGATTAGCAAATACTTCAGGCTGCAATTTTTCGAACCAATATGATCCACTTATAGTCATTGTCTTCGAGAGAACGGAATATATGTCATGACATGCGTGTAAAAAAATAATCAAGTAGGTCGTGAAAGGCGGTGATTGGGCATTCCCGAATCAGCGATAATCACCAATTTGTCTCCCTCATGATGATTCCCTCATGATGATTGCCTCACTCATGAAGGGGACGTGTTTCCTTCGACATAAAACGACACTGGGAGAATCTCATTTCGGAGACAGGACGCTGTGTGTTTCGGAACGTGCACACGGGAAACCTTAGTTACTTGCGAATTTATTTGGTTGTTTTGCTGGTGTCATCGCCAGCAAAACGGCTTGATTTACAGGCGGTGTCCATTGGAACACTAAGCTGTACTTCAAGGATCTGCTTGGACAAGACGTTTTTGTTTTCATATATGCCTATCTCGCACGAGAGGATGGAGGAATGTAACATTACATCGAACGTCCTATTGACGAACAGGCGGGCACACAGACACACACACATACAGGCAGAAAGGCAGACAGATAGACAGATAGATAGACATACTATTTTGTTATCAATTAATCGCAAGTATCAGCATGAGGCGTGGAATGGGACTTGCCGATAAAGACTACAGCAGAAATCAGTTTTCCTCAAATATGTGTGCGAGGTAGTACACCATGTGCTAAACAGTCAGTTTTATATTCATTTTCGATCGATGAACGTATAGGAACGGGCAGATGATAGCCGCAGCAGACACGGACCATGGTTCCCACATCGCCGGCCAATATGTTACACGATAGCAACTCTGCTACAGTCAGGAATCAGATGCAAATATAAGTAAGCATATTTGTATCCCTTTAAGTATTACCATTCCGGGCCCGAGGAAGACCATGCAGTATCATATCTTTAAGTGTAAGCCTATAGGAACGTAATGGATTCTACGGGACTGTTGCATTATCACACAAAACGGCCACGAAGACCGCCGTAATTCAGTCCAAGCCGTGCAAGTCGTCCCGCTCCGCTTCTCCGAGCGGCACGGGTCTGGATGTTGGACCATCATGGTCCACTCTCCGGTGATACAGGCCTGGACGTCGGACCGCCCCGGTCCGCTCCCCCTGAACGGTACGGGTCCGGACGTCGGACCGCCATGGTCCGCTCTCCCTGAACGGTACGGGTCTGGACGTCGGACCGCCATGGTCCGCTCTCCCTGAACGGGTACGGACATGGTCCGCTCCCGACGGACGGTCGGACCGCCATGGTCCGCTCCCCCTGAACGGTACGGGTCCGGACGTCGGACCGCCATGGTCCGCTCTCCCTGAACGGTACGGGTCTGGACGTCGGACCGCCATGGTCCGCTCCCCCTGAACGGTGCGGGTCCGGACGTCGGACCGCCATGGTCCGCTCCCCCTGAACGGTACGGGTCCGGACGTCGGACCGCCATGGTCCGCTCCCCCTGAACGGTGCGGGTCCGGACGTCGGACCGCCATGGTCCGCTCCTCCGGCATCCATGGTGGACCGACAGGAGTTATGTGGTTCCGACCCTGCACCACACATGTCAGCGAGTTCCAACGGCGCCCCGGCAGTCGTGACGAAGTGCGGCGCACTATGTTCGTCAACGGCGCGCCGCCGACCGGGCGCGTTATTGTTGCGACAGCTGCAGACCGCCGCGCCCACCGCTGGACGGCAGTTGCCAGTCGCTGACCACCGAAATGGCCACCCGAATGGCAGTCCGGTACACGTGTACATCGACACGGCAGCTCGGTACAAGTGCACACCGGTACAAGTGTACACCGACACGACAGTCCGGTACAAGTGCACACCGACATGGCAGCCCGGTACGAGTGTACAGCGACATGGCAGCCCAGTGCAAGTGTACAGCGACATGGCAGCCCAGTGCAAGTGTACACCGGAATGGTAGTCCTGTACAAGGTACAAGTGTACACCGGCATGGCAGCCCGGTACAAGTGTACACCGGAATGGCAGCCCGGTACAAGTGTACACCGGCATTGTACATCTGTCATTGTTCATTTGGATGCGTCATGCAAATACACGTCATTAACTCACAGGTATCTGTGCGAGGCGTACACATAAGGCAATAAGTAGCCTCCCGCTTGGGAGACGGTCTCACCAGAATGTCCCGGCACACCCATCATCGCATCCTTCCCGCAAGTGTTCACTGGCAATTTAATGTGCGTTCGAACGCCTCGGGGTATTCGACCAGGCAGCCTAAAAGCCTGACACGCTTCAGCGAGCCACAGAGCCAATGTCCAAGCGATCTGTTTACTTTCATCTGGGATGTGTCGGAGGCACTTCGGTTCATATTGGAGCGGCAGTCAATTCTGACGCTCCCCTCGGAGTTCCTCCGGATGATGCCAAATCCAGATCGGCCGCTGCTTTTGCATAGCCGCGTCTGAGTGTCGGTCGGGTGGAAAGCATAAGTTGACAGGTCGGACCTCGCGGCATGTGGTGCGATGCATTTACCTCCTCAGTCCTGGCCTACTCCCGGCGTATATTTCGGCTTCGCCAGTCCCTACTGACGTATCTGAAGTCAGGCGCGTCGCAGCTGAAGTGTGATATAGTTTTACTACTTATGCATGGAACTTCCTGAAACGTCAAATGCACATTGCGTGGACACCGCCGGCAATAGGTAGGGTCATAGGAGTGGGCAAGACGTGGTCCTAAGTGTGGGCAAGAGGTGGGGTCATAAGAGTGGACAAGAGGTGGAGTCAAAAGAGTGGGAAGATGTGGGTCCTAAGCGTGGGCAAGAGGTGGGGTCATAAGAGTGGACAAGAGGTGGAGTCAAAAGAGTGGGAAGATGTGGGTCCTAAGCGTGGGCAAGAGGTGGGGTCATAAGAGTGGACAAGAGGTGGAGTCAAAAGAGTGGGAAGAGGTGGGTCCTAAGTGTGGGCAAGAGGTGGGGTCATAAGAGTGGACAAGAGGTGGAGTCAAAAGAGTGGGAAGAGGTGGGTCCTAAGTGTGGGCAAGAGGTGGGGTCATAAGAGTGGACAAGGGCATACATGTAGGACGTAGGTGAATGCACACAACTTGAAGTAACCTATTTTTTACTTTGGAAGGATGCATTGCTAAATGTGGCCCTGATGCAGAGGCTAAAGCAAAAACGAAAATATGGGCACTGGAGTCTGAGAGGCATCAAAATAGTTGCTCGTCAAAGCGACAGAAAAGTCCCAATAGTTGAGAGGAGGGCAAGTAAACTTGTACCAATGTGAGCATGGCTGGAGATCCTGGGCAGGGGAGGGGGTCTGGACCCCTGGTTTGGTACCCTGCAACTGTTAATTTGTCATTTTCCCTATTCAATCTGAAAATATGTCTTTTAAATATGTGCCTGGGTGTCCTTCGCTTCGTGAGGGATCGATCTCCAGCCATGAATGCTAATGCATTTCCTTTGATTATAAATATGCATGGAAAATATCTAGAGGAAGAATAAATTCATTTAAAAAAAGCTTCAGCTTCCGTTTCGGAGGGAAGCGTACTTTCGTTGCCATCGTGATATTTTCCCCCGGTCCATCCTCCAATAATCGATGTTGCATGGCGCCGTCCACCAATAATAACCACGGGGCGACAAATGTCAGCTGGCATCGACTGATCGCACAACGCCAGCCCGCCTCGAAACACCGCACGTCCGGCAGCCAACCATCTCGAGACCGAGATTCGCTTTCCTTTCCGACAGCTGCCTTTCAATTTCACCGGCAGATATTCGGTCCCAAGTGAACGTCGCTCGGCCAATGTGGCGCTCCCGTCGCTCGTCACAGGCTAATCTGCGATAGCGCCGACCAACGCTGAAGGGGCGGCACGTCGCCAGCACCTCTTCAGAGGCGGCCGCTTCCTCTGATGGCGGCTCTCAGAGACCGGCAGGCTCGTTGACGGTGGCTTCGAGGGACCAGCACAGACACTGATGACAGCTCTCAGAGGCACAGCCGCTGATGACGGCTCTGAGTCACAGCCGCTGATGACGATTATCAGAGGCACAGCCGCTGACGACGGCGCTCATAGGCACAGCCGCTGATGACGATTATCAGAGTCACAGCCGCTGATGACGGCTCTGAGTCACAGCCGCAGTGTTAAAATAATGTTTTTTTTCATTAAGTGTGAGATGTCGAAACGAGAACAGGCGGATGTAGAAATCTGCCTTGGAAGCATGCCAATCAAAATATCATTCGGTCCTTCAAGCTATATTTCAGACAATGGTGTACTCATCAGTGCATGTTTTTGGTCTAGCTTTGGAGGCACCTAATATATAGATACCTGTGTTAACGAAAACGACTGCAATGCCATGCTATCAGCAGATCACATTGCTTTACACACCACATTATAGATAATCCCTGTATCTGGAATTGTGCCACGATATGCTTATGTAATCAAACCTTAATGGTGAGGATAAGCATGAAACTTATACGTAAAGTACTCATAGGAACGAGTTATGGAGACTTCATAAGCATACATCAAGAAGCACGATGTCGATACGTCCTTGGAAAGGATGCCTATTCAGTGTTCGGAAAGTGGTACATTCCACCCTATTGCACGAATAATGTATCACTGCACAGCCGTTGGTGACGACTGTCAGAGTCACAGCCACCGATAACGCACAACCGCTGATGACGGCTCTGAGTCACAGCCACTGATGACGGCTCTGAGTCACAGCCGCTGATAACGCACAACCGCTGGTGACGGCTCTGAGTCACAGCCACTGATGACGGCTCTGAGTCACAGCCACTGATGACGGCTCTGAGTCACAGCCGCTGATAACGATTATCAGAGTCACAGCCGCTGATGATGACTCTCAGAGGTGCAGCCGCTGATGACGGCTCCCAGAGTCAAAGCCGCTGATGATGACTCTCAGAGGTGCAACCGCTGATAACGCACAACCGCTGATGACGGCTCTGAGTCACAGCCGCTGATGACGGCTCTCAGAGTCACAGCCGCTGATGATGACTCTCAGAGGTGCAGCCGCTGATGACGGTTGTCAGATGCACAGCCGTTGATGACCCTCGGAGCGGTATCTCGGAAGCCGCAGTCAGTCTGACTGGTGCAGATTGCGCGCTGTGGCCGCCATGCGGCAGAATTCCGGGCAGGACAGAGCCACAGCTCGGCAGAAACCCGGCACAAACTGGAAGTCTGGTGCGCTTTCGACGGTAAATCCAGTGGCGTCCGGCTCCGATGCAGACCGGTAAGCTGCAGTCGGTTCCTGAGTAGATAGTCTGCAAGTGCCGGGCATTTGTCCGACAGGCCTGGTGATTGTCGAGACACGTATGGCAGCTGACGGTCGCACAAGAGTGATTGGTGGGATGGTATCAAGGAATTACGGAAATATACACAGTAGCGGCGGGAATAATGTATCAGAAGTCAGACACATTGGCGGTGGAGGGTTCGAGAGGAAAACAACACCGACAAGACTAAAGATGCGGCTCGGGACGATCGGTGCCCCAGAGATGGTATGAATGAACGACCACCTGCACCTTCCGGCGCTATTGCATCACAAGCAGGCAGGGAAAGCGGCGAAAACACGCTGCGACTACGAGATGCATTGGGGTTGTCGTGTAATCTGAGCAGGAACCGGCCTATCAATTCGTCATCTCCGACAAGGTGGAAGGAAAAATAGAAGTCGGAGAAGAAGTAGACAAATAGAAGTCGGAGCAAAGGCGGCAGTCAAATGAAAAATGAACGCCCGGAAACCGGCTAGATCCGATTTACTCGGCCAACTCCAACTACCACGCGCTCGATACCTTTTCCGGATATAGCACGCTTGCTCCGGAGATAGCACGTCTACTCCGGAGATAGCACGCCGCCCACTCCGGAGGTACCTACTCCGGAGATAGCACGCCTACTCCGGATATAGCACGCCTACTCCCGAGATAGCACGCCTACTCCGGAGATGCCTACTCCGGAGATGCCTACTCCGGATATAGCACGCCTACTCCGGAGATACCTACTCCGGAGATGCCTACTCCGGAGGTACCCACTCCGGATATAGCACGCCTACTCCGGAGATACCTACTCCGGAGATGCCTACTCCGGAGGTACCCACTTCGGATATAGCACGCCTACTCCGGAGATACCGACTACGGAGATACCCACTCCGGATATAGCACGCCTACTCCGGAGATGCCTACTCCGGAGATAGCTCATCTCCCCAGGCGAACGCGTCTGCCAGACCGGCGTTCATCCGAGCATAAAACGTGCTCAGTGGCGCTGCGACACCCGAGCATAAAACGTGCTCGGCGGCGCTGCGACATCCGAGCATTAAGCGTGCTCGGCCGGGCTGCGACATTCAATCACACCGATAAGATAAGATTTCTGGGTCGGTAATGAGGGTCGTCGGCAGAGGCGGTCGGCGGCCGGATCCGGACTCGGGCGCCGATCGAGAATGGCCGAATAAGCCAGCTGCCCCGGCGGTGGCGCGTCACCGTAAATTGGCGCGAAATCCCCTGATTTCACGGCAATCCGCGCGCGAGTGATCCATCATTTAGCCGTCTCATTCGGCGGTCCGTGCGACATCTCGCCGTCTCATTCGGCGGCCCGTGCGACATCTCGCGGCGGTTCTTGTCGCGCTTCGCTCGGCGCAAGGCGGCGTCTCGCTTCTCATCTCACCCGCCCATAGTGCGTGGGCTCTTTGCATACTGACACACTGTGTTGCTGCTGGGAATCCGCAAGCAGTGCGATTTTCCGGCGGGCAGATCGGATAACTGAAGCGACCACTCTGCGCCTTCAATCGAACGCGCGAACCGAATCTGAAAGGCGCCAACTGACAGCCGGACGATCGGCGAGAGAGGGACCAGCGGTGAGACCGGACAGGACGGACGGTCGGCAAGAGGGACCAGCGGTGGACCGACAGACGGACGGTCGGCGAGAGAGGGACCAGCGGTGAGACCGGACAGGACGGACGGCCGGCAAGAGGGCCAGCGGTGGGACCGGACAGGACGGTGGCCAGTGGCCAATGGCCAGTGGCCAGTGGCCAATGGCCTTGGAGCCGTGTCCAGCCCAATATCCTGCCGGCAGCCACTGTCTGTCTGCTCAATGGGCCGCGTCATTGAATCGCGCGGCGGGAGCGATTGGTGTCGGGGCGCTGATGAGACAGCCGCGAGCGTCGCCGGCCGGAGACCAGCGACCGGCTGATATTGGCCTGTCAGGTGGTGCTGGATAGCCATCCCGATGACGCCTCTTGGGTAATAATCGCCCGCTCAGAGCGACAGCCTCACCCCACAGCAGAGCATCGCAGCCGTGCATGGCCCCAGCCACGTCGGAAGACGTGGAAGGAGGACTGGAAGGCGGTGCGCGAGTCAAATAATTCGAGAGAACCAGAGGAAGACGAGAAGACAAGGAAAATCCGCCTTTCAATCGTCAAGATGAAAGCCATCTATTCTGATCTTAAATGACGGCATGTCAAGCTGCACTAATGCCAATTTTTCCATTGTCCGTATTCAGTCTGGGTCATTTTTCGTCCCCGACACCCATGCCTCTCCACATCCCAGAATAAAATCAATTTCCTCAAGGACTACCCGAGAAATGGTTGTAACCGAGGCAAAAGATCCAGGTGTGTTTTAAATCGAGCCAGTCAACCGGTCGCATGTCTAGTAGTTGATCAAACGGGGAGGAGAGGCAGGAGTCACAGTTGTATAATTTTTTTTAATGATTTCCTTCAAATATAAGCACATCTTACGAGAACATTTTGAAGTCGTAAACATAGATAAAGTTCCAATTTCAATTCGAATTTAGCAAAGTTGATCCTCAAATCTGCATATAACTGAGTATGAAAAGGTCAGAAGGGATCCTGGATTCTTGGCGTTCACTTTGGTCGGCAACTTCCAAAAGCTACCAAGATAAATGTAATTAGCAGTAATTAGAGTAATTTGTAACGCCATTGTGAAACCTTTAGAGGAATAATTGATCCATATTGTTATTACTCTCGCAGTGCCGGGTAATTTTATATCCCCCGCAGTGCAAAGGCCAATTTGCTGCCTCCCCCCACCCACCCAACTAGCTGTTGTTCCAAGTAAGAGAGATACATGATGAACGGCACCGTTTAGCCACATACCTGAACGCTTAGAGTTACTTAGAACATTTTGTTTATCTGTTTTGGTGAACATTTCAGGTCAGGTTAAGCAGGTGCATGTCGCGGGTACAGTGATTCACTCGTCTTCGGCGCAGTTTTCGGACCGAGGTCGTAAAACGACTGCGATTTCGTGCTTCAATGTCGATGATATGCAAACTGACGTGGTCTAGCAGAGGTCATGACTGCAAAGGTCAAGGCCACCGATCCCGCCAAAGTCAAGTACCTGGAAATGTGTGATGAAATGTTGAAGATGACAATTTCCGAACAACTAACACTCAGGAAAGGGTAACGGAGGGGGGGGTCACTAAACAAAAATACGGTGATTCACATCATCTGCCACAATTTGAGAGAACATTGAACCTATTTTAGGTTTTCGAACAACAAATTTTCTAGCATCCTCAAACAATATCAGATATTTTCCACTGTAATTTCCCGGTCACGATCACCTCCCAAGAATAAGCGGCGTACCAAATTACCCTGGTGTAAATATTTATACTTTGTAATAGCTCGCATGTTAAGCCCGAGATGGGCAATCAATTTGAACTTGGTGAACCTGACTGCGCTACTAACGTTCATTTTGTTTTGGTATTTCAAGGTTGGTGTTAACTCTCGATATCCCATACGTTCCAAATCTGAGAAGTATCTTGGTATTGTGTACAATATTTCGTTGGACAACAATTCAAGATGCAAACACAACTAACAAACATGCATCGACGCTGCTGGAAATCCCGTGCTTTACTGCTAATACATGGTAAAATACAATCGGTAGTCTGAACGGATGATTCGCTGTGTAAATTCAGATAATACACCAAAATTGTCAGTGGGCGGAGGCGGAAGGATGTGCCCTACCATGTGAAAAAACATCTAGATATGTTCGAAGAAGGAATAAAAGCGTGCCGCATCCTTCCTCGCAAGCATGTTTCTGAGCGTGCCGAATGTTCCGGGTGGGCTCAGGGCATCCAATCTCGAGTTGTTCGCCCCTTGCCACCCGCCGCATCAATCAAAATGATATGGCAGTGCGCTTGGTTTTAGCTGATTGCACGTCGTTGCACTGAGGCGGTGATTGTTCACAGCCGTCCGATTATACCGAATGCCAAGCCACAACTCCTGTCCGGCTGTCACATATACATGTCGGCTGCGTTTTTACGTTCGTTGATAAGGGAACGGCACTGCTTTACTCCGGCTTCAGCGTCATTGGCTGTCGACTCGATGTCCTTTCAGTCTCCACCATTGCCCTGAATTTCCCTGGTTGGTGCTGAGTTCCGGGAGGTGTTATTTTGCTGCTCGGCACCGATGTCGTGTCATGTCATGTCACGTCATGTCCAGATGGATGTTCGGAACACAGCGCGGCTTCGGTTCTGACGAAATATTACAGTTCGTGACAGTTTTTGGTGGATAGTTTCTTTTGAATTTAGGATGAGGGATTGGTTGAGGTGTTGAGCATCTTTTTGTCCCGGCTTATAGTATTTTCCCTTTATAGGCTTAACCCGGATGGGCCCCTGTGACTCGTATTAAGTCTGAACACTTTATGACTTGATGTCTTTATGACTAAGTCGTGGCTTGCATGCGCTATCTGCAGAATTCACCCGCCCTACTACGACCAAATGATGGCCGCCGGGGGCTGAACTGCATCCATGGGTGAAGGATAGTGGAACACATTTTCGTAGCGAAGCCAGCGGAACGATAGCGCGACAATTTGCACGTGCTATTTGCGATGTTGCAATACAGTACGATGACCTCCTAGACAAAGCCAACAAGTAAAAGTACGTCTTCTGCACTACACGTGGTGTCCAGGCCACGAGACCTGTCCGCCGATTTCGCCACTCATGGTCGTGCTTCAGAATGTCATTCACAGATTCAAATGTTATGAAGTCTCCTGGTGTTTTCACTCCCTGCCAACTCGTTTCACCACCAGTTTGATATGAGCACGGCTGAAGTTCGAGCTGACTACTGCTGCGTAAATACGAGAATAAAAATGTCATGCAAGCGACCCGACGGGCTGCTATGCTCTTGAAACCTTAATAAGTGTTTGCCAAACCGCTCCAAGCCATATTTTAGCCATCAAAATTGAATCCTCCCGTCAAATATGTATTTATCCGAGCTGAAATCCGCTCAAGTGTTGGCATTCTTTTTCAAGGAAGGGTTTCTGAGCGGCAATGCCCGGCGTTGGTCACCTGGTGACGACATAGGTGGTGCTGCCTGCCGCACTAACCAACCCGCGACCGCGCTACCAACGTCCCCTGTCGACAAGGGTAGATGCCCAATAGTGGACCTGCAACACGGGAGTCCTACAGACCAAATCTTACAGTCGCTCATTCGGCGATATTGGTATAAATATTGAGGTACAATGCCTTCGATGTGATCAGTTCCATTAAATCTTGCATGCAGATATGTACCAAGGATATACCAGATATACACGCAGTGGCGCAACCAGGATTTTCCTAATTTAGGGTATTGCGTGGTGAAAATCTAAAAATTTGTCGCTTCATGCCGTGTATCATTGGATGCTAGGGAAGGCGGAAGAACAGCACTAAAAATCGAAATTAATTTAAAATGAGCGGAGATGAACAACCCTGGTACGGTCTCACCTACCACGTGCGTACGTGCAATTAACCTGCTAGGTACCTTCATCGTCTCGTAAGCTTACTAATCACACCTTTTCAAGTTTTTAATGAATGAGTTTTCGCCAGAAATCAAAAGTGACCCATCCTGACCCATCCTGATACTGTCCAACAGTCACATGGACAGGCGCAACTCAACAGCTACGACACCTCCGTTCATCTTCAATTACAACAATAAGCGAGGAAAAATGAATGCTGGGTGGAAGATCGCCACAAGCCAGCTATAAACAGCCTCGGCCACTGGACTTCGGCCAAATGAAGGGAATTGGCGCCTCTGCTCATCTAGCGCAGGGATGTAGCTGTGTATACTCTTGGGAGGGCACTTGCACACCCCCCCCCCCCCACACACCCTATTTTGGCCATGCCCTCAATAATTTCAACTTTTACCATGAGACCCTGTGTAGTGTGCCCCGCATGTCGTGGACTGATCGTGATTCTGAAGAAGAAAAAAGTTTCACAGGCCCAAGTGTGGTAGTATGTTTACCGCATGCTGTGATGAGAGCATAGCTATATAAGCACATAGATCACTTTTCCGAATATGTCCTGTCTCCATCTGTCTATCCATGTCTCTATCCATCTCTACATCTCCATCTCTCCATCTCTCCATCTCTCCATCTCTCCATCTCTCCATCTCTCCACCTCTCTCCATATCTCTCCATCTCTCCATCTCTCTCCATTTCTCTCCATCTCTCTCCATCTCTCTCCCTCTCTCTCCCTCTCTCTCTCTCTCTCTCTCTCTCTCTCTCTCTCTCTCTCTCTCTCTCTCTCTCTCCCCCCGCTCTTCCTGCCGTCGGCCGGCCCCCTCCGAGGTCAGTAGCCACTCTGTTTGCCGTGTATTTCTGTGTCAGACTATTTCCGGTGCTTCCGTGTGCGGATGTGTTCCGCAGCCGGCCATGTATTCGGCCTGGCCGCTCGCCGGGCCAATCATTGGGCGCACAGCCGATAGAAATACACCTTGAGAACGGTGTCTCGCGATTTTAGAAACTAACACCTTGCGAACAGTGTGTTCGTAACAAGCATATCAAGAAGCAATGTCCCCATCCCCCACTCACCATGGCTGGGTTAGCTTTTCTCTGTGTGGATAAATACAGCGGTATTCAACCAACAGCAGAAGCATAGCTGAACACAAACAGCGGACAGCCAGCACCAGCATCACCTACCATTTCTGTTCTCGGTGTCGGCAGGCTTCATTTGAATCGGGTGGTGCATCTGAAAAAAGACATCACATAGAATCAGATATCGGAGGCTCTGGTACAAGCATCTGTCATATTCCACAGGTGTTGTGTGCGACATTGGGCATAATCATCAGCCGTCCCTCTCGTGTTTTCGTCATTCTCAAATATCGCTTGTTCTTATGTTATGTTCTGTCGGGATTCGTCGGTGCCACTTGATGAATGTTTGTCATGCGCATTAGTGTTGCTACGCGCTTAGTAAGACACGAAAACCATGGTGTAAATGGTACAGCGCATATGAATAGTTCGTGAACGCTATGGCCAAGGGAGCGTCACCACCTGGCAATCAAATATGGCCGAATATTGTTGGAGCCCGCCGCGCCAGCATACGCGCCAACGCGAAAGTAGCTTATGCTGTCCCGTACAACTTCACAGCCATGCGGGACAGCCGACAATTCAGGCGATTCCATCCTCGTGTGGGCCTCCATAAATAGACGCACTAGCACAGGCAGCCAACTGATGGGACAATTTCAGAGACTGATTTGTTAACGACTTCGGGTTGGCTCCGAAGTTTCCTGATTACACCTACTAATACCGTTCCGTAGGGATCTTTCAGACTTCGATCTATCAGCTGGAAGAACGCTTTTGCACTGCCGGGAGGTCTGAAATAAAGCAAGGTTGATTTGTGCTGGAAGGAGAAATAGACCTGGGCTTGACCTATTAATTCACCACGCTGTCCATCAGTCACCAGACGACCTTGACCCTTCGAACTCGATGGCGACAGGGAAGGCAAATCTATTTTACTGGGCACTAAATCAGGTACACATTTTGGTTGGCTTGGCACCAAGTCGGACATGCTTCAGCTGACTTCAGCTGGCTTTTCGTAGTATCATGCTTGTTTATTAACCTAAATTCTGGTTTTAAATAGATATTGGTCACAAAGAAATATTTGTGTATTTGCAGTGAATATATTAGCTTCATAGGTGCATAAGAAAGAGAAGCCAGTTACCTTGTATATTCTTTTGCATTGCTTTAATTGTATTCACTTTAAATTCTAGTTTAGGACAGGCTGCATTCCGAACACGTGACTCCGCTGGCTCTATGCATTACAGCTGGAAGAAAACTGGCAATTAAGGCATAGGAGTTGTTTTATATACTTGCTTGAGAGGGCAAGTGCCCCTGAATGTTGGCTTCCCCCCCCCCCATAGTCTTAGCCAATAACATGGGACCCTATTGAGTATGCCCCCAAATCCATTCATGCCGACCCATTGCCTTCATGCATTTTGCCCTCCCCTCAATGACTTTCAGAAATCAACGCCCGTGAATATAGGTGTTTTTCCTTAGCTAACGACGAAAACAGGTTGGAACAAGGTTGTTTTATTTGGATCCGTTTTATGGGGAAATAATGGGTCAGACTGAAAAAGGAGAAAATTTTGCTAGAGGCATTATATATTTAGGGTATATCTGAGCCAATTTTCACCGCACTAAAGTATCTTGAACTCAACGCTGCTTCCACGCATGGGTAAACAATGCTTGCCTTGCCACCCTTGGAAACCGCCCCTGATATTATCGCTTTAACATCACGCCTGTTCTTTCAAGCCTACGTATGGACTACCTATGGGCCTAAATATCGTAATACTCGTATGTTACCCATTGTTTTGGTTTTTCAGTTGTCTAAATTTCGAAACCTGGTTAGAGAGAGAAAAAAACATTTGTTGCAATTTATCCTGTTTTAAAGAACTCCAAGTATGAAACTGACACAGCTCCTTGTCATAGTTCATAATACAGGCCGGGCATATGCCATGGCTTCAGCATGGAGCCTTTGGGTGCTATGAAAATAGTAAATGCTCGTCAGGGAAAGGGCTTATCACACGACTAGTTTCATGACCTCACACTGGGGACGAGTGGTCTAGGGGTAAGATGCTCGTCTCACAATCGAAAGGTTGTGGGTTCGAGTCTCACCTGTCGCTACTCTTCGCCCGCGACCAATCGGCGTGAGAGATTGGCGACGCTACATGGCTCAACGGTCGACGTGTCGTAAAACCAATAACCAACCAATGACCTCACACTGATGCCTTGACAAGGAAAACAAATGGATTGAATAATCGGCAGCTGGTGCGCCAAGCCAGCCATTTCATCACTGGCGTCGTTGTTGCTGCTGACTATACGGGATCTCAACCCGCCGAATTGGCCGAGGCGTTCTGGAGGAGCTTGATTAAGGCTGAGAAGTGTGCTGAAATAGGAGGGGAGGGTGATGGTAAGGTTTGCCTGGGTGCCGTCAATATGTTTACAAATTAAATCGTGCATTGTGTGCTGTTTTGCTGTCTGTGTCGGAGAGGATGGGAAGTACTTTGGAGAGAGTTTAAAAAAGGTAATCTCAAATCGACATGACACGTTAGCAAACACCAGGTTATAGCGAATTTATCTGATATAACCCAATCTGAAAAAGATAGCTTGGTGTGGAGAAAGGAAACGCTATTAATGATCACAATTGCTGAAACGCTTCCAATCCTCCTCATCCTGAAAAAAAACTGAGGGTCTATGACCATAGGCGGTATCAAGCGGTAGCAAGATTCAATGATTATTTTTCAATTATTAATGATTCAATCGAAACCGCTTTGCAGCGATGGATATATTCTTCAAGCCTGATCTTGTATTCTCTTGAGCGGCGGCCACACTCTTCACCTCCCCGCTGTATTGCACCGCATTCTCCGCCTTGCGTGATCCAGGTGTGCGGGTCACTGCCAGTGCTGTCACAACAAATCGCACCCAGTCTGTCCGCCACATGGCTAATGCGCGCTGACGTTTCAGTCGGAGGAGAGGACGACTGGGTCGGCGGCAGGCCAAGGAGGACGTTTCAGTCGGAGGACGACTGGGTCGGCGGCAGGCCAAGGAGGACGTTTCAGTCGGAGGACGACTGGGTCGGCGGCAGGCCAAGGAGGACGTTTCAGTCGGAGGACGACTGGGTCGGCGGCAGGCCAAGGAGGACGTTTCAGTCGGAGGACGACTGGGTCGGCGGCAGGCCAAGGGACGTTTCAGTCGGAGGACGACTGGGTCGGCGGCAGGCCAAGGAGGACGTTTCAGTCGGAGGACGACTGGGTCGGCGGCAGGCCAAGGAGGACGTTTCAGTCGGAGGACGACTGGGTCGGCGGCAGGCCAAGGAGCTCTCCACGAGGCCGACGCAGCGGGGCTGGAGGCCGCCTTTCAGGTCGGCGTCTCAATTAGCGGCCTCGTCTCTCCGCCGGCCGGTCGATGCCACTGCAGCCAAATAATTAATTGGCGCCATTCAGTTTGGTCGGCGGCCACGAGCGCCAGCCCCGCTCCGATGAATAGTGTACTGCGTGCGACCCAATAAAACAACGGCGCTGGCGCCAGCGCACGCGAACCAACAAGGCCGAGGGCAGAGGGGAGGTGGCTGAAGTGGGAGCGGAGGGGAGGTGGCTGAAGTGGGAGTGGAGGGGAGGTGACCAAGGTGGGAGCAGAGGGTAGAGGGGATGTGACCAAGGCGGGAGCAGAGGGGAGGTGGCCGGAAATGGAAGCGGAGGGGAGGTGACCAAGGTGGGAGCAGAGGGTAGAGGGGATGTGACCAAGGCGGGAGCAGAGGGGAGGTGGCCGGAAATGGAAGCGGAGGGGAGGTGACCAAGGTGGGAGCAGAGGGCAGGAGGCCGAAGTGGGAGCAGAAGCAAGGTGGGACCAGGTGGAAGCAGAGGAGAAGTGGCCAAGGTGGGAGCAGAAAGTCATCGTGATATTTACGTCCTGAGTGCAAAATAAAAGAGTGTCTGCCTGTCGACAATGAAAAGGAATTTTAATCGCCAAATTGGTGCTTGGTACCGTCAAATTTCATGCGATGCATATGACGCAAATACGATGCAAAGACAACCGAAGACAATTCACACCATGCCAGCTCCTAGCGTCATGAAGCATACCAAACAAAGTGCTTGATGTAGTGCTCGAAGCGTTCTGAATTGTCAAATTGATGCAGAGATTCACCAGGTGTGACCTAAGCTTCTGTAATCTCTGCGCGTAACATGACATAACCATAATTAAATCTTCGACACAGTAGCACACTCGAAAGTAGATACTGGGGATAGTTCTCCTCGAGACATACCGCACACACTAGGCTTTTTCTGGAAAACGGGGAAAGGACCGTGAAAATAAGTTATTTCGGTAACTATAAGAACTGAGGCCTTTGTAGTTACAAAATTCAGATTGAGCTTTGGGATCAAGTCTAAGCACAATGAATCAAAACCATGGTACTTTGCGGAAGACGGAATCCAGTAAATATGTTTTACCAATGGTTTAGGTACTTACGTCAAAACTGGCATTCATACTAAATTACCATTGCCCTTCGCTGCCCCATGAAATAATTAATTGTAATGGCACCATATCTGAATTATCATCAGTTAATATGGCCATATCTGGAATAATAACGGATGTTTATACACAGCACGTGGGCTGATAAGAATAGCCGGAAGGTAAATACATGGTATTCTCGAAATAAAAAGTCTGTTGAGAGAAGAGATAAATGGCCGTGGGCAGGGAGCCGTGTATGGGGACAATGACCGACAAGTCGCTTTGTAGATGACCAGTGAGGCGTTTTGTAGATGATCGGTAGGGCGTTTTATAGATAGTCGGTGGGGCGTTTTGTGGAAGACCGGTGGGGCGTTTTATGGAAGACCGGCGGGGTGCTTCGTTCAACTTCCACGTCCGATTCTTAATTTTATAAATCTCTGTGCCGGCGGAATCCGCCACGAATTGTGGTTATGGATCACGACCAGCGGCCTTTTATTGTAGCCAATCCGGGAGCGAAAGATGTCTGAATCGGTCAATTGAACGGAATTTCAACATTATCTGCGGTTGTCAGCGGTTGGACATGCAATTCGGCACAGCCGATAACAACTGAACTTTTTCGAAGTGGCACTCGGGGCGAGCTGTGGGTTTGTCATCCCCTCTCTTTCAACGCTGTGACACTTTATTTATGCAAATTACTCACATACTTATCATGGCATTACCAGCGTCACCAACTGCCTCTCAGTCTTCTCCAGCCAATTCCTCTCAGCATGAAATCCTAATGATGCCACTGATATATTTCCCTGGGTGGTAGGGATGACGCAAGGCGACAATGCTCCTGTTGGCAGAGCATTAGTAGGCTGGCAGCGGCGGTGTGCATAGGATTTTGGTCAGTGGGGGTCACTCAGATTTGGAGGGGATCCACAATCCCCATGAAAAATGTCCCTGAATTTCGACACTATTTATTAAAGGAAGCCCTTTTCACGATAACTGTGACCACTTAATTTTCCTGTAGATGGAGTGCATCCTACCACCATCGTTTCTAATCAACGGATTTTAACACCTTCCATGTTCAGGTTTCTTTTTGGCATTCATTGAAAAGTTAGATCACACTTTTGAAATTACAGCTGTACCAATCACTTCAAAATGTATGCTTGTTCAACTTCACGTATTTCATTTGATAATGGCCAATCGCCACCAAGCCAACGTTAGAGTACGTGTACAACCGCCTTGCACATTCGGGACATTCTCGAGACTTTGGCGAATCCATGGTTTCTGCTAAGTCCCATATGTTTCGCTAAATGCTGTCATTTGATAGTCTTGTGCTATATTTGAGATCATGAAATGCTTCGTATGGGGTCGCCGGGAAAATTCGATTAATTAAATTCAAAGATTATTTCTCCCACATTTTTTTATGGAACAGAAATCCAGATACCCCGCTGATCTTTGATGTACCTCATCTTTTTGCTTAAGCATGTTTCCAGTTGACTACCGAACCGAAGCCCTGGTTTGGTGTTCTATTTCTGACCCATTGCGTTTTTCTTCTGGTATTGATATGCTTTAGGAACCCGGCGCATTTGTTGGAATCCAGACACATTTTTTAGACAGCGGCGCTTGTTCGGGTCCTATTGCTATTATTGTGGTACCACAGTGTTTTTCCGGGCCGGCACACTTTCGAAGGCACCAGTGTATTTATTTAGTGCCCGGCGATAATTTTTAGAAGAATTCTTTTTTTAAAGAATAATTTTAGTTTTTAGCATTTCGTTTCAAATTTTGTTTTATCGTGGTTCTACTTTATTTATGGGGGTCTCTCGTGTGATTCTAGATATGGGTTCCAGAGCTGGTGTGACTATAGGTGTGGGTCATAGAGCGTTATTCCGGGTATGGACATTTATTTTTCGAGATCCTTGCATATTTTTGTATTCCCTGCTTCATTATTCTGGGTTCCGATGGGACTTTTTAGTGCCATTGTGTTTATTTGGAGGCATCTAGGATTGTTGTGCCCCAGTGCGACTTTTCTAGACCCCCGGCGCGTCGTTTTTAACCCCCGGCGCGATATTTTGGGCGCCGACCAGAATGTTGGAACAACGAGCGATTTTGTGGGACTTTGACGGAAATTTTGGGACCCAGTTCGATTTTTCGGGCCCCAAGCACAATTTTGTGGGCCCCTATGAAAGTTCCCAATGCCCCACTGTACTTAGTTGGGACTCCAATGGGATTTTTTTTGGCCCCGACCGGAATTTTGGAAGCCCAACACATTTGTTTAGGCCCCGGTGCGATTTTTGTGTGCAGGCGAGATTTTCGGGGACCTGCTGTATTTATTTGCGACCAGACGCAACTTGTGGGGCCCTGGCGCAAATTGTAGTGGCTTCAGCGCGATTTTTGGGAGCCCTGACTGTAATTCGTAGACCTCAACGCAATTTTGGGGACTCCAGCGCGAGTTGTGGTTCCCCAGCGCGATTGTTTGTGGCCACAGCGCTATCTCTCAGGAGCCTTGTGCAATATTTCCTAATCCGGCTACGATTATTGGGGGCCACCTCCTCTCAAGTTGAATTTGACCCCACCCCTTAGGTACGCCACTGGCTGGAAAAAGTCTTGCTTAGGTCATTCTGGCTATTCTAGCATAATGCATCTGGTGGTGGCTCGGCTGTGGCAAGAAGCTCCTCACAAACCGCCCTTTCGAAACCCTCCTGCCTAAAAATGTCGTTCCAAAACCTATTTGATCCCCTGACCCCTGACCTCTGACCCCTGACCCCTGACCCCGAGCCTTGGTAGCCACTGACCCCTGACCGCTGACCCTGACCCTGAACCTTGATAGCCACTGACCCCTGACCGCTGACCCCGAACTTTGGTAGCCACTGACCCTGACACCTGACACTTGACCCTGAATCTTCATAGCCACTGATCCCTGGCCCCTGCCCCTGACCCCTGACCCATGACCCTGTACCTTGGTAGCCACTGACTCATCTCATAGTATTGCCGAACATTGGGCTGGTACCTACTGGATATTAATTCTGGACGGATTGCTGGACTTCCATGCAAATTAAGCACAGTTGCAGAATGCCAACAATGCAGCTGCATGCATTGCGGCAAGCAGTCAGCCGACTTTCATCTGGTCTGCAGGCCATCGACTTCCGCCTCTTGATTTACGACCGTTTCCATCTGAGTGTTATCTACTTTACAAATGTGTGTGCAACAATTTGACACACTTGATGCACATGGACATGTACGGGCTGGCTGTGCTATTTGAGGCATTTGTCTCTGACACCTCCGACTACTGCATTGCTGGACCGTCAAATACCGATCCCAGCGCCGCCCATACGAACCCAACACCTGTAAGACCATGTTCGCTCTCGGTAAATCCAACAGCTCCAATGTCGTGCCCGTTGGACTGTCCAACCCAACACCTTTGACCCCGTGTCTACCCATGACCAATTCAGGGCATCCAGTCATGGACATGGACCGTGGATAGTGACGGACTGTGGTCAGAGTCCGTCACTACCCATGGTCGCCGACACGTCCATCGCGACCGTGCATCCATGACGTGTCGCAGTACCACCGTGGTACTGCCGCGGTACAGTCATGGTACTGCCGTGGTACTGCCCCTGTACCGTCATGGTACTGCCGTGGCACTGCCCCTGTACCGCCATGGTACTGACCCGGTACTGCTCCGGTACAGTCATGGTACTGGTGTGATGCTGCCCCGGTACCGTCATGGTACTGCCGTGGTACTGCCCCTGTACCGTCATGGTACTGCCGTGGCACTGCCCCTGTACCGCCATGGTACTGACCCGGTACTGCTCCGGTACAGTCATGGTACTGGTGTGATGCTGCCCCGGTACCGTCATGGTACCACAGTGGTACCGTCATGGTACCGCCGTGGTACTGCCCCGGTACAGTCATGGTACAGTCATGGTACTGCCGTAGTCCTGCTCCGGCACCGCCGTTGTACTGCCCCGGTACAGCCATGGTACAGTCATGGTACTGCTGTGGTGCTGCCCCGGTACCGCCATGATACCGCCATGGTACCGCCATGGTACCGCCGTGTACTGCGATGGTACCATTCAGTAACACCGTCACCGGCTGTGGACGGACGGGCACCATTCGGGACGGACCCGGCCAACTCAGGAGTTCTGCACACTTGTCTGCGCTCGACGTGGCGGATATTGAAGAAGTTGTGTTCACCGAGTTGTCGCTTACCCCGGGCAGAGTTTTGATGTTGTGAAGTTCATTCTGTGCGTCCAGCGCCGATTTTCGCCGGTAAAATGTCACGAAACAGCACCCTGAAAATAAAACAATCTGAGTTATGACGACTGAGCAGTTGGCAATGCTACTGAACCAAAGTAATGGATACAAGGTAATGGATACAAGGGATACAATGGATGTATGGGATACAAGGGATACAAGGGATACAATGGATGGATGAAGTAATGGATACAAGGTAATGGATACAAGGGAGAACGGTACTGCGCACCTGATTTAGCTGTTTTCCAAACGAACTAATTAAACATAAATGAACACAACACGGTATTCATCACGGCGAACATTTCACACACGATGGTGCTTTCGACGGGCACGAAGTCAATGAGAAGGATATGCGCAACGTAGAAATACACAATGTTAGTTTGGATTTCACCGGGAATACACACCATATCAGCATTAATTGAAACGAATTCATGAATTCGGCATGGTGCATTCCAGTTTGAGATGTGCGCGCCGTGCTGTACACTGGAATCCTTTTGAGCCACTGCAAGTAATGTAGGCAGAAGCTGATTTTAAGAGAACATGGCGAATCCCTACACGGGTGCCACTGCAAATAATGTAAGCCGAAACTGATTTTAAGCGAACGTGGCGAATCCCTACACTGGAGCTACTGAAAATGGTGTAGGCAGAAGCTGATGATAAGCGAACGTGATTCAGCCCAATTAGACTCCACTTCAATTGGAATGTCTGCATTTAATACGATGCACGTTATTCCGACTGAAGTACATCATACTGAATGGCAGAAGTCGCTGCGGTGTGGAACCAAAATGGGTGTTCATTGCATTTACAATAGGCATCCAGTGCTTAACAGCATACCATATGTCATCGTTGCTCGGCGTACATGATGGCACAAGACACGTACCACCAGCGAACTATCGCGTGCCAAGACGCAAGAGTGGCGGCGGAGTCGTAGACACTGGAGCGGCGAGTAGAACACCCCGCATTTAACGCACCACGCACAGCACGTCAGCGGAACGCGACACGAGCACGGCCAATCGTTAGCCAGCCGCTGTGGATCATTCAGCTGCGGCAAGCTTCCGTGGGCGACTAAGCGTCACTAAATAACACGCGGCAAATTTCCGTCCAGCGAAGCATCATTAAATAGCATGTGGCAGATTGTTCAGTAAATAACACGCGGCAGATTGTCGGCGAAGCATCACTAAATAACATGCGGCAGATTGTCGGTGAAGCATCACTAAATAACACGCGGCAGATTGTCGGCGATCGGTCTCGGCGGCCGCCGCTATTGGCAGCCTGCATTAGCGGCGCGTGGCGGCGTAGTCCCGCCCCCACCCCGGCCGTGTATTATTTACGCCGTCAGCCGGGCCACGTGACGTCATACGCAGCGGCGATTATGCCTGGCGTCAGGAAATGATGCCGGCGCGCGACGCACAGCACATTGCCGATATTGTCCGGGGACTATTAGTCGGCTGGTGGTCGCGCGGCCGAGCCGATCGCCGGCGACACCGTGGTGGGGTGACGAAACCGCACCGGGTCCGGCTGGCACGCGGCGCTGCGGGGGACTGACAGGGCTGGTGACTGAGGGTTCGGGTACTGGGATGCGGTGTCGGGGTGCTGGGATGCGGATGCGGTGTTGTGGAGCTGGGACGCGGATGCGGTGTTGGAGTGCTGGGAGAGAGCTGAAAGGAGCACGGAACTGATGGGTCTAGGTAAATATTACCGGCAATATTGGCAATATCAACTTGATAAGGAAAATATTGTTTCTAAATCGGCCTTATACCCGCGATGCGATTCACGAGACGTATGCACGAAGTGCAGGTGGCGCCGCAGCCGCTGTCAGTTCGATACATGCTGAAGAAGCGGAAGATGTTTCAGAACAGTTGTGCTGCCTGACCATGATCATCGCTGTTATTTGTAAAGGTTAGCTATAGCCGTAAAGCTGACATGGAAACGCAGGTGAAATGCAATACGTGCATGCTACCACCGTTGGTTCCTCCCCTATCGGAATTCTGAACAAAACTAAAGCGTGTGCTGATAGGACAGCTACTACTACTGCAACTTGTGGTGTTCGAAGATGGGATCATTTCTGTAACATGATGGTGTATTTTTGCACTGAAACGCATCCCGCACATCTAAAAGCATCGCTGTTTTTACCAACCGGCAAGCACAAATACGCTTGTCCCCACATGGAAAACAAAATGGTGTCGGTGATCCTCCGGAACACTGTGTGACATCTATGATCACCAATGGTGAGGTGACCGGATTCTCTCGCTAAAACGTGTTCTCCGACAAACAATCTCACAAGCCTGGAGTACACACTGGTGATTCCAATATCACCAACACCTCCCACTGCTGAGGTCAGGGTATATAATATATCGGTGACACGTGCCGAACACATCCTGACGCTTACTGTGTCTACCAGCTTGGCCGGTCCACACCTGTGAACAACACCAAGGAACGAGACAAACAGGGGGGGGGCGCTTCTAGGATTGAACAATGCTGGGGGTCAGGTGTGATTTATGAGCTAGAGGGCAGTCGGCTCTCCAACCAAAAAGACGTTGTTCTTGACAGGCGGCACGCTATATCCCGATTCTTACTACGACCGTAATCTTAGTTTCGAAGTGTAAGAGTACGCCGATGAGTAATGGCCGGGATCCTACGTTCCAACACGACAACTTCTGATAGCTTTGTTGTTGGTGCTTTTTTTGCCTTCAGCAGAGGCTGGCCATCTGCTGGACAAGCAGACTTTAACGAGCGCATTAAAGGGTGCGCCTTCAATGTGCTCGTTAAACTTCACCCAGAAAATCCCAACCTGCCACCACCGAGCCCGGCTTAGAGCCCGGGGCCCAGCTCAGAGCCCGGGGCCCAGCTCAGAGCCCGGGGCCCAGCTCAGAGCCCGGGGCCCAGCTCAGCGACGGACAACTCGGCGGCGCGGCAGTGGGAGCGTGACTGGACAATGTTGAGCGCCGGATAACCCGCCCAGACACCACCGCACCGCCCAACAACAAGGCAAGCCCAGCAGTTATCGCGGACCCCGTGCCGGGAGCTTAGAGTCCACGGCGGGCACGCCCACCCTGTGGAAGTGTTGTTACGCTACCTTACTATTAATTCGCGGCGGACCGAAAGATACACAATCATATGCTAGTTGAGAGACACTCGTGATAAGAGTGTAAGTGCATTTCACCACATGAAAGAGACGCTATGCAAACATTTGGATGGAAGACAAGAGGAGGACAGCCAGCTTCATCGGCCATGTCACATCCTTGGCTCAGCTTGGTTCGGCCAACTTCACTGCTGCAGGGGGAGGGCTCGGCTGGCCTACCGAGACCGAATGGCAACGCGGATGTCGTGGATCAATGTTGCTGAGAGGGAATTCCTCACACAAATCACTCACACTGACTGGACCTTGCAGCTGTGTAGGTCTTTAGTTACGCGCCTGGAAAAAAACTCGAAGGTGAAAATACGGGAGTTCAAACCTATTTTCAGGAAGAATCCCCACGATTTGTGGAATTGTGGGGTTTCCCTGACAACCTATGTGTAAATATCATAATGTTCGGTATTTCTACAACCTTTCGATCGAGCGGGTCCGGCGGAGAAGTTCAAGCGGGTCCGGCAGTGAAGTTCAAGCGGGTCCGGCAGAGAAGTTCAGGCGGGTCCGGCGGAGAAGTTCAAGCGGGTCCGGCAGTGAAGCTCAAGCGGGTCCGGCGGAGAAGGGAAGGAGCCCGAGGAACATGTACGCTGTCGTGACTGAGCACTTAGAACATGGAGCCGTTCAGACCATCATCGCTAGAACACGGACAAAACAGTCGCAGCATGAGTGCCTCCGGCCGTGCGTTGTGGAGGAATTGTAAGAGGAGTTCGGGCAACGATGGGTGTTCGTCGGCCAGAAGAGCTCGGAGAGTGCATGGAAGCTTATTTTGCTGCATGCATTGGATGATAGGGCGACGGCTCAAATTGTAGATGGGGCATCCAAGAAGGAGGCGCTCTGTTGTGCAAGTTGATTCACAATTTTGGCATGTACGCGGCATTGTGCGATCGAATATACATTGTTGCGTTGATTTCGTGTGACCAATTCGGAGGCGGGACGGAATAACCTCTTTTCTACGAGAGTTCTGGTTTGACGTTCACGGCCATTTGTAATTAAAAAGCATACACACGCAGATACACATGCATACAAACTACCATATTTTATTTGGCGTAGAATAAGGCACGAGGAGACAAACAGTTCACCTCCATAATGACATTACACTTTGAGAAGCTGATCAGAACGACTGTGTTTTTCACGTTCTATTTATTATAACTTTGTGTCTGTCGAAGGCATTAACAACATTAATGCTAGGCTTTGCGGCGAAATTCATACAGCTTACGATATAATGCAAGAATATTAATGAGTTGACCAATAACTTTCACTACAGTGACAGGGGGAGAACATCGCCTTCCAACACCCGCCAACTACAGCCCGCTTTCCAACACCCGCCAACCACAGCCAGCCTTCCAACACCCGCCAACCACAGCCCGCTTTCCAACACCCGCCAACCACAGCCCGCCTTCCAACACCCGCCAACCACAGTCCGCCTTCCAACACCCGCCAACCACAGCCCGCCTTCCAACACCCGCCAACCACAGCCAGCCTTCCAACACTCGCCAACCACAGCCCGTATTCCAACACCCGCCAACCACAGCCCGCCTTCCAACACCCGCCAACCACAGCCCGCCTTCCAACACCCGCCAACCACAGCCCGCCTTCCAACGCCCGCCAACCACAGCCCGTATTCCAACACCCGCCACCCCAGCCAGCCCTCCACCAAACGCTGGCAGCGCCGTCAGCATTTTGACGACAGCGTTTCGGTCGACGGCTCAAAGACCAGCCCGGGCGCTCGAGCCGCCCAGCAGTCACCGCACCGGAACCGACCGCTACCTGACCCAGCCATGCGGCGATGGTGCACAAGCGTTCGACACAGCTGCTATCCGTTAGTCAACGCGTCGTTGTGCTCGCCGCCAACATCCGGCTGTGTCGGGGATGGCGGGGCTGGGGTCCGGAAGCAGATGCCGGTCGGCCGGCCGATCAGTGATGACCGCGGACAGTGGTGGCCGACGGACGGTGGTGGCCGACAGACGGTGGTGGCCGACGGACGGTGGTGGCCGACGGACGGTGGTGGCCGACGGACGGTGGTGGCCGACGGACGGTGGTGGCCGACGGACGGTGGTGGCCGACAGACGGTGGTGGCCGACGGACGGTGGTGGCCGACGGACGGTGGTGGCCGACGGACGGTGGTGGCCGACAGACGGTGGTGGCCGACAGACGGTGGTGGCCGACAGACGGTGGTGGCCGACAGACGGTGGTGGCCGACAGACGGTGGTGGCCGACGGACGGTGGTGGCCGACGGACGGTGGTGGCCGACGGACGGTGGTGGCCGACAGACGGTGGTGGCCGACGGACGGTGGTGGCCGACGGACGGTGGTGGCCGACGGACGGTGGTGGCCGACGGACGGTGGTGGCCGACAGACGGTGGTGGCCGACAGACGGTGGTGGCCGACAGACGGTGGTGGCCGACGGACGGTGGTGGCCGACAGACGGTGGTGGCCGACGGACGGTGGTGGCCGACGGACGGTGGTGGCCACGGACGGTGGTGGTCGACGGAGGTGGTGGCCGACGGACGGTGGTGGCCGACAGACGGTGGTGGCCGACAGACGGTGGTGGCCGACAGACGGTGGTGGCCGACAGACGGTGGTGGCCGACGGACGGTGGTGGCCGACGAACCCGGCGCGCCGCGACGGACGGTGGTGGCCGACGGACGGTGGTGGCCGACAGACGGTGGTGGCCGACGAGCCCGGTGCGCCGCGACGGACGGTGGTGGCCGACGGACGGTGGTGGCCGACAGACGGTGGTGGCCGACGGACGGTGGTGGCCGACGGACGGTGGTGGCCGACAGACGGTGGTGGCCGACAGACGGTGGTGGCCGACGGACAGTGGTGGCCGACGAGCCCGGCGCGCCGCGACGCTCCTCACCGGACGGACGGCAATGCAACCGATATATCGATTTAATAGCGGTGTCCGGCTCCAATAAACTGCTTGAACACGAGGCCGCATAGCAGGTCGTACGGCTGGCCGGCCGTCGTAAAGCCGGACTACGGCGGCGGGGCGTGATTCACGAGCCGCCGTACCCGCTCGAGCGGTGGAGTCGACCTGCACGTGACGACCAATAGAGTGCGGCCGCTGACACGACACCAGACCGGTGACCTGAGGTTGACACCTGACCGGTGACCTGAAGCTGATTCACGGGCCGCCCGCTCGAATGGTGGAGTCGACCTTGACGTGACGCCCAATGGAGTGCGACTCCTGACACCTGACCGGTGACCTGAAGCTGACACTTGACCGGTGACCTGAGGCTGACACCTAACCGGTGACCTGGGGCTGACACCTGACTGGTGACCTGAGGCTGATTCACGGGCCGCCCGCTCGAATGGTGGAGTCGACCTTGACGTGACGCCCAATGGAGTGTGACCCCTGACACCTGACCGGTGACCTGAGACCGACACCTGACCAGCGACCTGAGGCTGACACCCGACCGGTGACATGGGGATGACACCTGACCGGTGACCTGAGGCTGACACCTGAACAGTGACCTGAGGCTGACACCTGACCGGTGACCTGAGGTTGACACCTGACCGGTGACCCGAGGCCGACACCTGACCGGTGACCTGAGGCTGACGCCCGACTGGTGACATGGGTATGACACCTGACCGATGACCTGAGGCTGACACCTGACCGGTGACCTGAGGCTGACACCTGACCGGTGACCTGAGGCCGACACCTGACCGGTGACATGGGGATGACACCTGACCGGTGACTTGAGGCCGACCTGACCGGTGACATGGGGATGACACCTGATCGGTGACTTGAGGCCGACCTGACCGGTAACATGGGGATGACACCTGACCAGTGACCTGAGGCTGACACCTGACCGATGACCTGAGGCTGACACCTGCCCGGTGGCCTGAGCTGAGCCAAGCACCGCTCAGCTTGAGAACCATGACGGCTTCCAATGGACCGGTGGGTACAGTGGTGGTCGTGATGACACCTAAGTTTCAAAATATTGCTGAAGCCGTCGAAGCAGGTTCCGCAGCATCTCATGGCCTATCAAAGTCCGAGTGGCAGCGACGATGATGCTGAGAGATAGCCAGCCGAGTCCATTGGCTGTCTCCAATCACCGAGTCTCTTTCCAGACCGACGGTGGCAGGGCCAGGTTCAACCGCGGCGGCCTGTTACGCTCACGTGCGGTCGATCCTCGAGTACTGCAGCTTCATCTGGACGGGCGCTGCCAAGGCGCACACGACGCGGATCGATCGAGGCGACCATAAATGTCTTATCTGGATGCAAAATTTCATTTCAACTCTGCGAATTACGTTTCATATCGGTCGGTGCTTCTATCAAAACTTCAGCCTTATCCCACTTTCGGCATGGAGATCTCAGCACGACCTTTTATTTATTAGAAACGCTTTTGCGGCCAGAGTTGACTCGCCAGCCCTGCTGGGTTGCTTTTCGCTGACACGTACCGACTCGAGCGATCCGTAGGCGACAGCTGTTCTCGGTGTGCAATGTGCTCTGCGCGTGCGAACAGCGTCCGAGACGGATTTTTTCATTCGGATTCTTCAGGTAGTCAGTGGCTCTCTGCCTCATATCAATAGAAACGTTGATGTGTTTTGGACCACATAAGTGCGTACAAGAACGAGCTGTGCAAGACTTTCCCGTGTCGACGTCTTGGAACGGCGACGTTTGCGACAAGCTAATATAACCGTTTTCAGAGAAGTTATGTAATTTGCGTGTTCCCGCCCCTAGCTATGGTGTGAGTGTGACTTCTGGACTTTATTGACTGCATCAACTTCGTATATTATTAGGGGAACACATATTCTGCTGACGATTGATGTGAATAAACGAATAAACCAACCTGTCGACTATTATGCGTGAAATTGTGCACCTGATGGCACATCAAAGGTAGCCATTGGCGCCGGACTCGGATGAGGCTGAATGCACCACACCAGGCGCTGTGTGTGGCCGGGTTGTCAGCGGCACCCAACACGCCACAGCGCCGCTGTGTGACCACACCAGGAGCTGTGTGTGGCCGGGCTGTCAGCGGCGCCCAACACGCCACAGCGCCGCTGTGTGGCAACACCAGGAGCTGTGTGTGGCCACACCAGGAGCTGTGTGTGGCCGGGGCTGTCAGCGGCGCCCAACACGCCACAGCGCCGCTGTGTGGCCACACCAGGAGCTGTGTGACGTGCTGGGCGCCGCCGTGTGGCCACGTTGCTACCGGCACATGCATCACGGTACTGCCGGGCCTTGCACCGGGAGACGACCCCGCCATGTACCGCAGCATCCGGCCACCGTGCGACGGCAATGGGACACGACGCAGTTGCCACGGGACACGGCAGCCGGGGTCACAACGCTGCCGCTGCAGAACACAGCTGGCCGCGAGTAGTTCGCTGAAGCAGCAGTGTCGCCGCGACAGCAACGTGTCGCCGCTGCGACCACTGGCCGCTGGCAACGGTGCCGGTGGCGTCGGTGGTGTTTGTGGTGTCGGTGGTGTTGATGGACGTTCAACAGCTCTGGGTCGCCGGTTTTTTCCCTTCATCTATCTCCAAATCGCCGGTTTCTCCGGAGGTCGCAGCCGTTGGCCCCATCGGCTGTTCGTGTTCAATAGACTCGTGATCCCACGTACCCTCCCCACCACCCACCCACCCCGCAATTCTAGTCGACTGACCAGTGACCTAATAATCCGGGGTACTCCCAGAGGTCCGCTCGGCCGTCTGGTACCCCCGGAGGTTCGGTCGGCTCTCAAGTGACCCGGTGATGCCAGATACACCCTGAGGGCTGATGAGCTGTCCCCCGGTATCTCAGAGGTCTGGTCGACTCTCCAATGACCCGGTGATCCAGGATGTCTAGTGACCCGGTGATCCCGGATGCACCCTGAGATCTGGTTGGCTTCGACCCCCCCTCCCTCTCCCGGTACACCAGAGGTCGGATGTCCGACGACCGAAGCGCTTCAATCGAGACACATTCGGCCTAAAAGGCCATTTGAAGAGCCCGACTCGGGGACTTGAAACATCGAGCCAATTTCGGACGCTGGTTGCCGACGATGGCGATCGTTCCCGGAATCAAACTCGCAGTGGCACAGTTTCCATTAGGACAAACGGCCGATCCGTCGGAACGGATGGACATAAGGGCATTCGAGCTGCGGTCGAGTCGCGGCATTCGCCATTAGACGCTCAACTTGTTTTCACTTTGTAGCTTTTGATGAGTCTTCCACCTAAACTGAGGTGGGCTATAGGGAACTTGGCTGACAAGAGGTGTCTTGCATTTAGTAGTATTGGCTGTGACAGCTGAAATTATTACTCCTTAGATATTCTGTGTCAGCATGATGGAAGCCAAATGATGCAGCAACTTTTCAATTGTTTGCATACTTATTCGTTACTTAATTAAATTCCCAAAACTTATGAGCTTCTCCTTCCGTTAAAATTGGGCTCTCTTGCCAGCAGCCGTCCGAGCCGTGCCAGTCTGTGCTTCCTAGCGATTCGTCACCTTCTGCCACCCGCCGTTGGCTAACGGATCTTTCTTTCCTTTAATTCTCGAGAGCCGGTCTCGATAATCTCGCTCAAATTAGTCTGGACCGGATGGCATCATACTCCGTGGTTCCATGCCAAGAATGACGGATAATATTAACGTGATTTACGATAAGCAAGATAAGCAGATCAGGCAGCTAATATTTTTGTCATTGGAGGCTGAGGGTATTGACAGTATAGTGATGTGGGAATATAAAATGGAAATTGAGTGAAATTGTGGTTGCATAAAGTAGACGCCGTATTAAATTTGCATTAAATCTGACCATTCTGCATTAAATATGAAGGTATTTCCAGAACGAAATTGTGGTCTTCGGTCGACATTGCGAAGTGTTTGAGCTGGAACCTCCCAATAGCTCTATTTATGAGCCGCTCTTGCACATTTACACGTAATATCCCCGAGGTACTCAGCCAGGGGCATGTTAAGCACATATAAATAAGCTACCCTACTGCGGTTTACCGATTATCCGCGATATGTGAAATAACGCCTTTCCCTGCCAACAGGCACGAACCTATCCTATCCTGACCTAACCTGACCTAACCTGACGAACCTAACCTGACCTGACCTAACGAACCTAACCTGACCTATCCCACGATCGTCGCGCATCGGCGTCATGCTTTCTGCAACTCATCAGTACCAGGCTGTTTTCAAGCCGGGAAAGACGTTTGTGATTAACACCGCCTCCAGGCAGGTTCAATCAAAAGAGATGAATTCAATGCATGTCATAGATAGCCATCATTGCATTTTCACTGTCTTGAAGTGGAATATCATGATAAAATCCTTCTGCTGGCAGAGGCAACAACACCCCATTCCACCCCCTCCTCTCTCCGATCGCAGCTCTTAAGCCGATGTGGTGGAGTAATGATCCCGCGGGGTTGAAAATGAGAGTGACTGGGAGACTTAATAACATCCGCTTCGATTCGTAGCTGCAATCATAAGTTTCAAGATGGTGAAAAGCAGAGCTCACGCTTTACAACATACCAACGAATATCGAAATACGCATTCGATGTGCACCTTGGATGCAGGAAGTACGAGCAATTTGCTTCTCTAGATGAGTTCGTAATATATATGTATGATCACGTGTGCAGTTGTAATGGTAACCTTCGGCATCAACTTACAGCTGTCCATTCCGAACAGCTTCCATCCGTACCCACTGAGCTTTGTTCCGATCTGCAACATCTCACCGAGCTCCAATACCTGTCGTGATGTTCTGTGACACCTCACCTGAATCCCCATCACCTGTGGTGATGATGTGCGACACCTGACCTGCGACACAAATACCTGACGTGATGTTCTGCGACACCTGACCTGCGACCCAATGCCTGTCGTAATGATGTTCGACACTTGATCCGCGACCACAATACCTGTCGTCATGTTCTGCGACACGTAGCATGCGGCTCCGATCCGCAACATCCCACTCGGCTCCAACACCTGTCGTGATATTCTGCGACACCTGACCTGCAACGCCGACACCTGTGGTGCCGCCGTGCGACCCCCGACCTGCGCCGACTGACCTTTGCTCTGGCCGGTGATCTTGTCGCGCAGCACGTTGATCTGGTGCACCGGGCCGAACTGCTCGAACATGGTGCGGATGTCGGCGTCGTCCATGTGGCGCGGCATCTGGCCCACGAACATCTTGATGGCGTCCGGGTCGGGCTGGTCCTGCACCGGGCCGTCCGGTATCCGGCCGTTGGCAGTGGGGCAGCCGCCCATCCTGCGGCAGCACGCGTCACGTCACACGTCACAGAGCGACACGTCACACGTCACACGTCTCACCGTCCGGTATCCGGCCGTTGGCAGTGGGGCAGCCGCCCATCCTGCGGCAGCACGCGTCACGTCACACGTCACACAGCGACACGTCACACGTCAGGCAGCGACATGTCACATAGCGGCACGTCACGCTTCAGACAGCGGCACGTCACACGTCAGACAGCGTCACGTCACGCGTCAGACGACGTCACACGTCAGACAGCGGCACGTCACACGTCACACAGCGACACGTCACATAGCGGCACGTCAAGCGTCACACGTCAGGTAGCAACACAACACACGTCAGACAGCGTCATGTGACACGTCAAACAGCGACACGTCACGCGTCAGACAGCGACACGTCACATCATTGGGGGCGCATCAAGGTACCCCGCATCCACTTAATAACCAACGCCCACAGAGTTGGTCCAGGGACAGAATGTTTGTCGGCTTCTTTAATGTGTGTGACCATGCGAGTATGCTTCATTCAAGGTAACATCGGAGCATGCAAACAAGCTTCCATTCGAAAAGCAGCTGATGTAAGTGAAAGAGCAGCTACTGTAAGTGACAAAGAGCAGTTATTGAAAGTTACAAAAAGTTACAAAGAACAGCTACTGCAAGCGACACAGAGCAGCTACTGTAAGTGGCAAAGGGCATCTAATATAAGTGACACGGAGCAACTACTGTAAGTGACAGAAAGCAGCTCCTGCAGGTGGCAAAGTGCAGTGACTGTAAATGAAACAGAACAGTAAGTGACACTGAGCAACTACCGCAAGTAACAAAGAGCAGCTACTCTAAGTGACACACAGCAGCTACTGTAAGTGGCAAAGAGCAGTGACTGTAAGTGACAAAGTGGCACAGAAGTAGTTCGGAACACTGTCAGCAATTCGGTGCTCACAATTGTCCAATAATTAAAACAACACACACGCCAGGTCAGATACGTTTGTGCGACCACCTGGCGTCGCTGTTGCCAGCCCTCACAGCCTTTTCGAAAAACAACTCCAGCACAGCAACAATGCATTTACTGACGACAGAACCTCCTTTGTGGCGGCGAGCACAAAGGAGCACAGGTCGGACAAAATAGCCTGGACGGGAGCTGTATCGATTTTGATTGGTTTTGTTTAACATTGTACGTGTTCGGTTTTCTGCCCCTGCGGTCCCGGACGCACTTTCTGTTTGCGCCGGCTGGGGAGCTCTTAGGAGCCACTCTGCCGGAGGGAGCGCCGGAGGGAGCAGTGTCTGCTCGGGGTGAAGGCGGCCACAGAGGCGCACCATTGAAGACGGATGTACCGCAAGAGTGTGTCAAAGATTTCCGAGCAACGCTCATTTGTTCAGCGGCGTCATTCAGACCACACTGGTGCCATCTCGCTGCCAGTCGTATTCAGTCGTTCCCAGCTCACCGCCAGTCCCATCGAATCAATACCATCACACCGCCAGTGCCACTGAATCACTCCCATCTCACCGCCAGTCCCAACGACTCAATCCCATCTCGCCGACAGTCACACCAAATCACTCCCATCTCACCGCTGGTCTAACCAGACGACCCTTACTCGAAAATCGTAATCGTATGGACATCGACATATTCCTTCAGTACAATTTGACCGCATTAGTCCGGCTCCACCGGCGCCATCTCAAGCCGACTCTGGCCACACTCTGACTATGCAGGGTACGAATTTGGTGTCCCTCCCGTCGTCTTTGAGCATATTAATCTGCTTCTCCTCAATTGTGACTAGATTATTTTATTTATTTCAAGTGGAAACTGACAGATCTTTTTCTCAACGCACCACAAGGGAAATGAGCATGGAATGTGGGTGGCACACATTTTTGCATTTGTCGTTCGTCTCAGGACTGTCGCGACCAGAGAAGTAGGAAGCAAAAACGAATTATGACGCCCAGCTCGATCACTACTTTTAGCATGACGATGGCGATCCTAGAAGCCTAACAGTGGGCGCCAGCCAAACAGTGGTCGCGAAAATATGATAGCGAAGTGATCACGAAGAAGTGTTCATGAGTAAGTATGCAATGTCCTATGTTGCCATGTCTGGTTAATGCATATGTTGTCACACGTGCCGTGTCTAGAAACTGCAAAAGAACTATGATATGACTCTAATGACTGTAAATCTGTATGACTCTAATATCTCTAAATATATAGACGAGGATGCTAATTGCGAGCGAGGACGAAGCTTGGGCGAGTCTACTCCTGTGGACGGGTCTACTCCTGTGGGCAAATCCACTCCTGTTGATGAGTCTACTCATGTGAGCGAGCCTACTCCCGTGGGTGAGTCTACTCCTGTGGGCGAGTCCACTCCTGTAGGCGAGTCTACTCCTGTGAGCGAGCCTACTACCGTGGGCGGGTCTACTCCTGTGGGCGAGTCTACTCTCTACGACTCCTGTGTCTCCTCACTGTGTGCAGTGTGCACCACCTTTTGTGTCCGACCCTCGACCCTCGACCCTCGACCCTCGACCCTCGACCCTCGACCCTCGACCCTCGACCCTCGACCCTCGACCCTCGACCCTCGACCCTCGACCCTCGACCCTCGACCCTCGACCCTCGACCCTCGACCCTCGACCCTCGACCCTCGACCCTCGACCCTCGACCCTCGACCCTCGACCCTCGACCCTCGACTCCTGTGCCTCGTCCCTGTACGCACCGATCGACAGCAGCAGCGAGTGCATGAAGTTCGGTCCACATATCAGCAACTTCTGTAGCAAAGCTGGCATACAATACCACCAATACAGCTCAAGCGTAGCCTTGCTGTTCCCGGAGCAAAACGAGAGAACTTTGCCGCATCGACCGGCTTGGCGCTCGCAGTATGTCTGGAAATCGTGCTATCGGACCCGGATTGACTTCCACGGACGTGGACGTGGACGTGGACGTGGATGTGGATGTGGACGTGGACGTGGACGTGACTTCGGTGCTGCTGCTGACGTGGACGGTGGCTTGGTATATGTCCGTGTGCATTTTCCCTTCACAACGAGGCGCAGTGGAACGAGTGTCGGTACAGAAATGAGATTCGTCGGCGACAGGCTACCGGTAGTGCACACCTGTCTATGTACGTTTGTTCCGGTGGTCGGTCAAAGCCGCATCTGGACTGTGCAGTCCCAGGGGCTTCCGATCCCATTGATACGCTCGGTTGCGGGTCGACAGGATCACAGCCACTGGCGTGAGCAGATTCTCGACGTTCTGCGTCTCTGATTGAACTATCCGGTTTGTTGTGTGGTCTAGCATAGCTTGCAGTTCAGTCTGGGTGGGCGTGTGTTCGAGATGGTTAACTGCGATGGCTCGGAGTGGCATTCCTTTCCAGCCTCTGTGGTCCTACATGGCGGGTACGCATCATCAACGCTCGGAGCTTGCCACTTGGCTCAGCGCGCTGCATCGACTAGTTGTCACGTCGGCAGACACAGCCACGGCAAGCGCCTGCTGAGTCAGAGCGCGAGCTGCCCCGCACCCCGCAGCGAAACTTAACGGCAGTGTATGACAGCACTTTGTTTCGGCACAGCGACCAGAAGAGGATTTTGGTCGCTCCGCGCACTGTGAGCAGCCACCATTAGCAGTTCAGGAGCATTGTGCTTCTGTCCTGCAGACGGGGCCCAACGACGCTTCGCCCGGCTTGCTCACAACTCATGGCCGCTCCACCCGTCTTTACTATCTCCTGCAGGACATCTTTGAGCATGCTAACTTGGTGGGAATTTCCCACCAAGCTTCCCACCCAGCTAAGTTTCCCTTATTGTCAGTATCGGGATCTCTTTATCGATTTGCCCGTCCCCTGATTATTCACTAAGAATAGCATCCCTAGTATTTTGGGCAACGTCAGCGACACGGGCGAAAAGAGGGGCACTGATATCCCCAGTCAGGAAGTTTGTATCATGCGTCGCAAATCTTACTGCCGAACGGTGATGGAGCTTCCACTTCCGGTTAAACAGCACGCAAACGACACCAGTTTCGCTTTTACATTTTCAGCCAAATGTGAAAAGTCCGCTTTTCCCAACTCGATTTGTTCCATGTCCGTGGCCAAGAAAAAAATAATGACAACACCCATGTTTGATTGGAAGCCCTCGACAATGTTTAATCGTTCAGAAAGCTTGACTTCGTTCGGTCAGAAGTCCCCACTCACAAAGGCGACCACTGACAGACCGTAGAATGAGCTGGCAGTGGGGCTGCTGCTGGGCTATTCTGCCACCCGCCATTTGAATTCCCTGACTCACTTCAGCACCAGGATGGGTCATCCGATGCAGCCGGCTACCGTAACCAGGTCAGACAAAGCTTTCAGGAGCTGGTCTCACCTCCCTGCCACCCGGCTCGTTCTGTATCAAGTTGGTACTCGCCGGCGCGACCGAAGTCCAGCCGCGGCGGCAAATAACGTGACCTACCGGAGTCTCGCCGCGGAGGCGCCTGTGCGGCAAATAACGTGACCTGCCGAAGCCCCGCCGCGGCGGCAAATAGCCTGATCTACTGGAGACCCGCCGCGGAGGCGCCTGGCCTGCAAATAGCGTGGCTTACTGGAGGTCCGCCGCGACGGAGCGTCCGAGGATAATAACGTGAGTGACCTCAGTGCCAGCCAGCCCGTGTATCAATTAGACCCGATCTCCCCCAATCTATATCACTCATAGTTTTGGGTATTGCACTAACTTCCTGGAAGTGCCCACGTACTCTTTGAAAACCTCATCCAAGGACGCAGCGGATGGTTTTGCGGGAGCCTGAAGTGGCATAGTTGAGACACTTCCCTATGGAAAGCTGGAACAATTGCCACGGATATCTTCGCTGCTCTCATTTTCTTCGCTGCTAAGAGGATTCTCCCCCTCTTAGCCACCCTCAGTGCGACTCTGTCACCACTCACTCCTCAGAAACTGCAGACTCGCTTTTGGGAACTCGGAAACATCTGAAGCGCTTGCCCATTATACAGCATATTAGGTAATCACCGTCTGCAATATATTAAGATATTGATAGAGAAGGACATTCATGATACATATGTCTCTTTTCCAAAACCTGGAGAACAATAAAACAATATTGAAAGATGATTGTAGTGAATAAACAACTTAGGAATATCCTGTTTCGCATAAAGTGCCCTACAAGTGACTTGCTCCCGGTTGCCGCCGCCCGCCTCAACTGGTTTCTCTGTCGAGCAGATGACGTCACGCAGGTTTTACCCAGAAGGCATTACTGACACCTGAACGTGCTGACGCAACCCGAATCCGCCGCATCCGAGACACGCCTGCGGCTATGCTGCACACCTGCACCTGTGGCCTGGGTACCCTGTGGCCAGCAGCTTTGGCAGTATTGTGCAGCCGTCACTCTCGCCGTCTTCAACATAATGGTGAATACAGGGACGAAGCGCACAGTGGAGCAGTTAGGGGAAGGTGGCTATGGGACATGAGCATCAGGAAAACGTGCATGCACTCGCTGAGCACGTGAGGTGACGCCTGCATATCTCCACGTAATAATACGAGGAGGGTCATAGCAGTCAGCAATTGTGCTTACCCGTGCCTGACCACACCAGCCTGACCAAACCAGCCTGACCAAACCAGCCTGACCACACCAGTCTGACCACAACAGTCTGACCACACCAGTCTGACTACACCAGTCTGACCACACCAGCCTGACCACACCAGTCTGACCACACCAGCATGACCACACCAGTCTGACCACACCAGTCTGACGACACCAGTCTGACAACACCAGTCTGACCACACCAGCCTGACCACACCAGTCTGGTACACCAGCCTGACAACACTAGTCTGACCACACCAGTCTGACCACACCAGTCTGGCCACACCAGTCTGACCACACCAGCCTGACCACACCAGCCTGACTACACCAGACTGACCACACCAGCCTGACCACACCAATCTGACCACATCAGTCTGCTCGGCTACGAGCGACCGGCGGCCGGGTGGCGTAACTCCAGGAGCGTCGGTATCCGGCCACTAACCACGCGCTGTTGAGTTTGATGGCCGGCGGCCGACCGACTCGCAGGTCTCGTCTTATTTGTCCGACGGCGACGGCTCGGCGACGGAAATCTCATCTCCCCGCAGTCCCAGGTCAACAGGTGGAGGTCCCTCCCCACAGCCCTCACCAACAGATGGGTCACCTTCTCACATCTCTCACCATGTCTCCTATCGACGCCCATCGCCAACAGGTAGGAACACAACTCTTCACATGTCTCGCCAACAAGTGCAGGTCATCTCCCTACATCGCTGGCCATCTCCCATTCATTCGGTGGATTCATCTCCCGACACCTCTTACCAAGAGGTAGAGGTCATCTTACCACTCCCCTCACCAACCGAAATGAGGTCCATCTCCCGCCACCTCTTACCAAGCGGCAGAGGTCATCTTCCCACGCCCCTCACAAATCTCAAAGAGGCCCATCTCCCAACACCTCTTACCATGAGGTAGAGGTCACCTAATATGAATGCACCGCTTACACCACGCTGCCAATGCATAGTGATGAGATTCTGAGTGCTGAAGTGAACTGAAGGGGGCAGGCAGGAGGGGTGTGATAACATTCGTCCTCCAAACGGACAATCATCTGCCATTAGCATCAGATCATCATCACTATCACGTAATGAGAAGAAGCACTAAAATAGTAGTAAATATGATTACTGTAATTAATTCGGTGACAAACACTGAATACGATTAGCCTCAGAAGATGTCAAATTTAAGCATCTACTAGATATGGCAAGAGGAGTCTGACGTCACTAGCGGAATAGCGTTACGTCGTAAGCGTGCTAAACAATGGGGAAACTTATGTTTTTAGGATAACTATTCCAAATATTTTCAAGATGCTTTCAATGATTGCACCCGAAATTTTATTCATTGAATAATATTTCGAAGTCTGTGGTCAACCTTCCGTGACAAATCATATATTTCAACGTTATGCACGTAATTCATGTGTTCGTACCGTATGTGCTAATAACCACTAGGTTGATCTTGTGTGGATTCTTACTACGTGATGACCTTTACAAGCATATTAACACCTCCGCCAGATGGTCACTCTTCATCTCACGTGGCTGATGGTGCTAAATGTTGAGCATATGCAAGGGCCAAGGCAGGTGAATATTGACGACGCATGTGCACCGTGTGGCCCTCGGAACAGCCAGATTTATCCAGCGCGATTTATCCAGAGGATGGAACATTCAGCTGGTCGAAATTGAAGTCCTCCTGAAGTGCCAAAGGACTACCACCAGTGCCGTGCCGGAATTTCGGATTTTGGAAAGTGCAGTCGTGAATTGTGTTCTTGATGACATAAAATCAGTGACGTATTCAGGGACTAGAAACGGACGCGAACTATCCGATGTGGAATGTTTCGAATGTATGTGTACAAAGCATAAAGTAGCATACAAGGCAAAGTAGGATAGTAGTATGCAAAGTAGGATAGTAGTATGCAAGGTAGGATAGTAGTGTGCAAAGTAGGATAGTAGTATGCAAAGTAGGATAGTAGTATGCAAAGTAGTATAGTACGCAGATAATTAAAAAGCTTAAAGTAATGTGTTGAAAAGATGCGGCTTCATGGAAGAATGTTGTGGGCAACAGAATCCGAGACTTAATCCGGAGATAAAGCGCACAGCAAACACCAGAAACAACATGCCCATTTGTGCGCCGACGAGTGAGGACAAGTTTTGAAGTCGGGTGAAGTTGAGCGCATATCATTCATAGCATAGCCGCATTGCATGGTGTGCTCATACAGCCATGGGTTTTCAAGCATGTGCGCCGAGCTGAGGTGATTTCGGATGCGATGCATTCACCAAATTGCATTACAAAAGGCAGACGTAAAAAGTATCGCCACTCACTGGGCCTGAACGTGCCACTCCAGGACACACGCCAAGGACTTTACCCGTTTGTAACCCGATAGCGATTGCCGCCTACGGTGAAATATTTGTGATTAGTAGCTCACGCACGGTAATATCAGCGCAAGCCGACTTCCATCAACAAAGATGGAAACTGTTCCAAGAGAAATGTTGTGGCGAAAGTTGATGAATCTCAAAATGAAAAGAACCGATCTGATTGACTGAAAAACGAAGTTGAAATGTAACATTCGTGAAACGCTGTTTCGCGAGTGGGAATGTCGCCGCGTGCTTCTTTCGTCGAAGAAACATTTGGACCCTTGTATGCAAAATATTGGGATAAAACGCTATACAAAATTCAAATTAAATTAGCACAGCTGACTCAGCGTAGAAAATTTGAAGGTGAAACACTGCATCAAAAACATCACTGCGATCGGGCCTGTCCGGGCCGTTCAGATGAACATTTGTATCATAGACATGGGGTAGACTCGCCCAGGGCTCGCTATCGCTCGTAATTACCCACTGTATTATACCTGCATCCGCCATTTGTATCATATATACGGGGTAGACTCGCCCAGGGCTCGTCATCGCTGGTAATTACCCACTGTATTATACCTGCATCCGCCATTTGTATCATAGACACGGGGTAGACTCGCTCAGGGCTCGTCATCGCTGGTAATTACCCACTATATTATACCTGCATCCGCCATTTGTATCATAGACACGGGGTAGACTCGCTCAGGGCTCGTCATCGCTGGTAATTACCCACTATATTATACCTGCATCCGCCATTTGTATCATAGACACGGGGTGGACTCGCTCAGGGCTCGCTATTGCTGGTAATTACCCACTATATTATACCTGCATCCGCCCTTGCACCTCTTGACACGTGTATACGGAACGAAGTGTAAGTCATGGGGCGGATTATGTACGTTATTCAGATATAATTTAAATGAAGAACAAAAGATCCAGAAGCTCCTTATTTGGTTACTTGGTGGACGGACAGCACAAAAATTGCCACTTTCTGCTGTTTTAGCTCTGGCATTACTTTCCAATATAATGTTGCATGCCATATATAAGCAACTAATAAAACCATGGGAATAATAAAGTGCCATTAACGAAAATCAGACTTCTGGGCGAAATACAACGAGGATTGCTGGAGGAGAAAAAGACGATTCGGAGATTCCATTCTCCGTTGGGTTTTCTGAGTATGCTTCTATTAACGCTGACCAGATAGTCAGTCAAACGGTACGCTTCCTAAATTAGGTAAATTCGAGACAAGATTCCTCTAACCCCTACCTGCGCAAGAATCTGAAGAAAAAAAACCTGCACGGGGAATGGATTAGTGTATTTACCAAATATCACAATCGTATTTGTTGTCATTGTTCTCTGTTTGTTATTGCCAAGCCAAGATCACAATGCCTGGAGAGTCTAACTTATTATGTAGTAATGCTATGCTAGTAGTAATGCTACTTTGTCGTTTTTTATCGTATGAAGAACACGATATTAGGAGTGCCGACATCGTATGTATGCAATCTTCGCATTTAGTAGCAGGTTAGTGGAAAGAGTGCATCAGACCTTTGGATTGTCCCCCCCCTCAAAGAAAGCAATATATTATACGGTAGAAAACATTGCGCCCGTCATTTAGGGCTTGATTGGATTGTCACGTAACATGATTCAATTGATGTAGATCCACGTGGCATTATGATGCAGCGAACCACTGCTTCACCGCCTGAGTAAGCATGTGCGTAATGTAATATCCTCAATATTACATGGAAAAACCTGTGAACGGTGGCCTTAGCTACACAGAAAACCTGTGGTCGGTGGCCTTAGCTACACAGAAAACCTTAACCTACGCAAGTGTCGCTTAGTCCAGAAAACCTGTTATGACACACAAAAACTGGTGGCCTTAGCTACACAAAAACCGACGTGGCCTTATTTACACGAAAACCTTGGCGGTGGCCTTAGAAAAAAAATTTTGTGGGCCTCCATAAAAAAAAAAAAAAAAAAAAATTGGAATCCAACCTTTTATAAAACTTGGCTATTTACGGCTCAGAACAGCTTACCCATCTCCATGATTGTTACGTCATTAGCTGACAAATTTAGTTACGCCCGAAAGAGATGGAATTACCTTGATATAACAAATGATATTTCCGGCTGAATTAAAGTGCATTTCATCCTCAATTTCTATTAAACTCAATTCGGAGCGGTAGCATCCCATCAGTACAGCGCAATCGTCGTCATCCACATGAAACCTGCCGTCTCAGCACCGTAAGCAACTCTACTCTTCCGACATCACAGGAACGAAAATACGCGTGCCGAGTTCCAAGAGCTGGAGATCCGAGGAACTGGCAACAACACGCAACCACACGGTCATCCAAGAGCTGTTTGTTTGTCTTCAACCTTCGACATTCTCCTGCGGTAGCAGTGCGCTTAGTGGGCTGCCGGATCATTTGCAAGCCGCACAGGTGTGGCCAATGTGATGAAAGGTTCGCTAGCAAAGTATGCAGAGACTTCGCTCTGCGCGCAAAAAGTTAATCGCAAAGGGAGTTGAACGGAGCGCACAGAAGCGGCGGGCTCAACAGCCGGTATGTTGGCCGGATATCGTCTGTCAGGGCCGTGTTCATCGGAGATGCTGTCACCTGACGCAGTACGCTCGACATTCTGCGTACACAAGTACAGCCCCTCTGTCGCTGACAGGTGCGCCGCGGGTCCACCAGACACAGGAGGCACAGTCCCTCTATCGCTAACAGATACGCCGCGGGTCCTCCAGACACAGGAGGCAGAGCCCCTCTGTTGCTGACTGGTGTGCTGCGGGTCCTCCAGACACAGGAGGCACAGCCCCTCTGTCGCTGACAGGGGCGCCGCGGGTCCACCAGACACAGGAGGCACAGCCCCTCTGTCGCTGACAGATACGCCGCGGGTCCTCCAGACACAGGAGGCAGAGCCCCTCTGTTGCTGACAGGTGTGCTGCGGGTCCTCCAGACACAGGAGGCACAGCCCCTCTGTCGCTGACAGGGGCGCCGCGGGTCCACCAGACACAGGAGGCACAGCCCCTCTGTCGGTGACAGGTGCGTCGCAGACCCACCGACACGGGAAGCACAGTCCTTCTGTCACTGACAGGTGCGCCGCGGGTCCTCCAGACACAGGAGGCACAGCCCCTCTGTTGCTGCCAGGTGCGCCGCGGGTCCTCCAGACACAAGAGGCACAGTCCCTCTGTCGGTGACAGGTGCGCCGCGGGTTCTCCAGACACAGGAGGCACAGCCCCTCTGTTGCTGCCAGGTGCGCCGCGGGTCCTCCAGACACAAGAGGCACAGCCCCTCTGTCGGTGACAGGTGCGCCGCGCGGGTCCTCCAGATATAGAAGGCACAGCCTCTCTGTCATTGCCAGGTGCGTCGCAAACCCACCAGCTACCACCGGTCGGCATCCGGAGAAGCTCAGCAAACCGCATGATCGGACTTGGCTCAATAGCGATAGCAGTCGTCGTCGGGTATCTGTCGCATACTTCTCGAAACTGCGGCAGCTGACTGCACGAGTGGTCTTGTATTATTGAGACTAAAGTGTTGGTGTGTTGTCTACCGTTCTGTCAGTCGTGTTAAGTAAGGCGTACCACCGTTATTAAGATCCTCTTATTGAGTGTTTGTGTCTGCTTGTTCGCTGTTACAAGGTCTCGGACCTTGTGACCGTGTGTATTTGAGCAGCGTCATGCTTCCAGCATTGAGGCCCTCCAGTTTCCATAAATCATGGCGTATTTTGCCAATCATCGAAGGAAACCACACCGTCCGCTGTCGTCGTGCATATGGCTGTGAATATTCGAAGGGATGAGTTAGATGTATCAAGACATCCGTGATGTTCGTGTGGGTCAAAGTCGATGAAGAATATCGCTATGGGGAAGGATGATCAAGTGTCAAGACAAACCAAAATGCGTCGAATCATTTTTGTCCACAAAACTACATCACCGCCTCTGAACTGAGTATGAATGTTGTGTAGATGATATGATCGGCAGCAAGCGCCGTTACTTCGGGCTAAGTATGAAATTATCCTGGACCAGTGGCCGTGAGGCGCAGCAACATCTATCCCCTAAAGAGAGATATGCAAAAGGGCGTTCCAGAGCGCCCCGGTGTCCGTACATAGTTGGCACTAGAGCGGCTTTTAATTCCATTCTTCAAATGGAACTGCTACGTTTCATGGACTGGAGTGTTGGCCAGTATGCCGCAGAGCTTCTTGTCTCAAGAACATCTGGCGACGATCCTGGGAGGAGCTGGGAGGAAAATCCTGTTTCCGGCTCTTTTTGGAGCCATCAGCTCATTCCAGGATTTTCACCAGATCTCCTTGAGACACGAAGCTCTGCGAAATAATGGCCAACACTCTAGTACATCTACACGTACGTCGCACCCCACCGTTCAGTGTGTTCTCTGATAACTCAATCTGCTAAGTTTCATGTTCTACCTTGCACATTGCTGGTATTTCATGTGGTCAGCAATGCAGCAGTTAGCAGCCGTGATCTGGCCCGGTGCCAAGATGTCGGCCACCGTTGCCATCGCGACTGTTGTGACGTGCAACAGTTCAGACCACAATGCTGGTCATTGCATCCACCGGCTGACACCAGGCAAGCACATGGTCTGAAACGCGTCGTCTGGACTGACATCGAATGGCCTCGAGCACCCTCGCACCGCCTCCTGTTCCGTCTGGACAACCAGCTAGCTCAGCTGAACATCCTTATGCCAGCTCAGCTGATCATACTCATACCACCCCTGCTCTGTCTGGACAGCCAGATAGCTCAGCTAAGCATCCTCATGCCACTTCCTGTTACGTATGGACAATACAATAGCTCAGCTGAACGTCCTCATGCTACTTTCTGTCCCGTCTGGATAATGCATAATAGTTCACCTGAGCATTCTTATACAACCTCCTGTTCAATCTAGTAGCAGTTGTACGTGACGGTGAATTCAGAACCGGTCGTCGATGATGTCATGCTGATGGGATTGACCATGATAATGCAATGGGGAACTGTAGTTCGTTTAGAACTTAGTATATAGCATTGATTAAAGGGTTTCAGTCTCTTCTTTCGTTTTAAGGTATCTTCCCTTTATAGGCTTAATTCGGGTGTGCCCTTGATCCTCTTATTAAGATCCTCCTATTATGCCTGAACACTTTTGGGCTTGATGACCGTATGCTTGATGACTCCTCTTGATACAAACATAAATGTAGAACTTCTTTATCCGATTTTTTCAAGCGCACTGAGAAATACAAATGAGGTCAATTGAGCGAAATTGAGTCCACGTTTTTCTCAACTTATGTGTTGCATTACTCTTATTAGTCGCAAATATACGTGGAGAACTGTACGGCATGAAAAGTATCCACAAGAATATCGATAAGCACCAGTGAGGGTATTGGTTTTGGGCATCATCGTGCTGGTCTGGTGATTGGAAACTAAATGTGATCACCCCTTTGTCAAAAACGGAGATGTAATGTTGAGCATCACACACCAATGATGTCAAACGGGTTCGCGCATAATTTACATCGCCTCTTTTTTGTCCAAATCGAAACTGTCTGTCGCACTAACCTGGAATTTGGTGATGGCTCATGCAGAACAGAAATGACCGCAAAAAAATAGTATGTTGAGCTGCCTGATTTAGCTCCCAAAAGTAGCACCAAGTAGCTGATTTTTAGAAAACGTGACTATATCTGGTCATTGACATCGAGATTGATCACCTTTTCTCGACATAAATATCAACAAAAGGTCAGAGCAAACAAAAACCTGGATAAATTTAGTGACACGGTCACTCGTCACTTACTGGAAACATGTTGATTAGGACATTAGGTAGATGCAAGCTTCTTTTTATCTATGAAGCAAACGTCGCAATGTGCATTTCTTCAAGCATGCAGCGGCCGCAAGAGCTGAAACAGGTAGATCGCCGCCGAGTTATCGGACAGTTCTACGCGGCACCTACCACAGAGGGAAGTCTTATACCGTAGATCACTTCTAAAAGATGAATGTGAACAGAAATACAGCCTGCCCCATAATGAGAATGTGCCACGAAGGCACTGCAGCTGTTAGAAAGGCTGAAAGTTACCGCATATCATTACACATGACCCCAGAAATGTATGTATGTCCAAATATATGTCTAAAACGGCACATGGAGGAGAAAACGGGAAGTCACAAAGGCTGGCAGCATCAAAATGTGACGTGAGTCCGGCATATATATACATATATATATATATATGTACATATATATATATATATATATATATATATATATATATCTATATATATATTTATATCTATATACATATATATATATATATATATATATATATATATATATATATTTTTATATATATATATATATATATATATATATATATATATATATATATATACATACCAAACGTCCTGTAGCCTAAGACGTCCTGCAGACTAAGACGTCTTACAGATTAAGACTAGGCTGAACTACAGGCGACGGAAGAAGATTCCAGCAGGTACAAAGGACAAAATAATATGTCGAAAGAGTTGCTACGTTACGTTCAGCATTGGATGTATACAACATCACAAGAAGTATATTGTTGTTATGAATGACGAGCTATGCTCTTCATTTCAGAGCCCTAAGTTAGAAGCCAATTAGGGTTATTATTAATTGGCCATTCCTAGTCATACTATTCATAAGATAGAGTGAACACTGATCCGTTAAAGTTTTGAAGTCGGGCACACATATTTAAAGAAAGTTATGGTCGGATACCAAGTTCAAGCAGAGGAATAAGCCGTTCCTGCATATCGCACAAAACAACACTGAACGCAAGGGGCACCGGAGACAGTGTATTTATGCATTGAAAAACTTTACAGAGATCAGCCACCAAAGAAAACAAGTCATCTTCCGGCCATGTTTGGCTACAGCGTACTGCGAACATCCGTAAAAGGCGAGCTAGCAGCAATAAAGATAGCCGTAGTGCCACGTGCCGATAAACCACAGCCAATCCCCCAACTTTGACCAATCGAAAAGCTCTGGGCGCTACTCAAAAACGAAGTTTCCGTTGATGGCTAGAGTGCGGAAAATCCAGCTCAAGGGAAGCGCCGAGGCTGCGTGAAGCTGTGGACCTTCAACGCCAAAGTTGTCCGGAGATTGATGAGAGCACCTGAATGAAGACAAACATCCGCCGGGTGGTCAACTACAGACTAGAAGAGCTTCTTCGTCGCGTGCGAAATTCGAAGCACGATACTGTGACGATTCAGATAACAGATGTAATGTTGCTGTTGTACTGTATGCGATAATGCATGCACTTAGAGTTGGTACCGAGTTTTTGTTATCACCCTTTACGAAGCATCGATATGCACATCCTAGTCAAATCAGCGACATTCGAGAAGTCTAACTGCTGCTATCTTTGCTCAGATTATGGTAATCCGCTGAATGACTTCTAAATTTGAGGATTACATGCTCACTTCAGGTCATCTGTAAGTCACAAGATTCCATTTAACTATGAGTGGTACATGGCATGTTGATCATGTGGCAAACCTTACTTGTGGGATGAATGAGGCTGCGTTGAAGGAATTAAACTGACATAAGTATTCGTCCCCGATTTGTCTTCGAAATATTGCGGAAAAAGCCGGACAATATGCGACATGATGCGATTTTCTCCTTGATCGCAAGGTGTCCAAAAATGTTTTCCGTATTCCAGTTTTACCTACCTATGCCTATATCTATTCTAGTTTGACCTATTCAACCTATTCCTATTCTAGTGTGTTGTTCCTTTTCTACAAGTGCCTATTTAAAGGACGATTTTATGCAGATGTTCCGCAACATTCACTTAATTTTGCTGAGTTTCATTTGGTACTCCACTGTTTATTGAAACTCATGTTACTGTTTGCTTGTTTCAGCTCATCGTTAATTCCGTATCCTTCAAGTTCCGATGGGATTCTTGGAATTGGAAACATTTAGTAAATTGATTACATTGAACTAAGTTAAGCTACTTGATTGCATTAACCAAATACCGTCGTCGCTCCCTGAGGCCGTTTGGCGCCCCTAGGAAAGTCGGTTCGATCCACCATTACTCAAATCTAAATATGGATACCAATGTGAACTGTTGTTACTCACGAAGACTGAGGTGTAAGTGGGGTAGAAGTAGAGTAAATGCATGCATATCTTAGCATGTAGTGCATTCAGCAAACATTCAGTATCGAAGGCGCTGGCGATCCCATGGCATGTATTGCTAGAGCATGGATGACGAGCATGGATGGATGAAGAACGAGACATTGAGCGGATGGCCCGCTGGCCAAGTTCGGATATAACAAAAGTTACTAGGAAGTGGACGCAGAGTATTCTCACATGCGGTAACCTGCAGTAGCCTGATCAAGTTATATTTGGAAATGGAAACAGGACATGTCTTGTGCTTCCCCACAAGTGCCTTATTTGGCATGTAAATGCCTCCATTTGGCTCAGGATATCCGACATCCGACATCTTCTCGCTATCCCTCCGATCTAAATGTTGCGGCGGAGCCCATGCAAAAGATGCTACACGTTCCTCACCGGATCAGAGTGTGATGCATGCTCAATAAAGGTTAATTACTTGGGGTTCGAATGTTGAAGGCGAACACATTTCAGAGTAATGCGTTCAATTACAATCCCGTCTTAGTGTAGAATGGTGCATACGCCTGGATCAGGACAACATTGGCCTAATACAGGCGGATAAGCGTATGAGATGAATGTGAAAAGAAGACCATTGAGGAACACATGAGATGAATATGAAAGGGAGAGGATTGCGGAGCACCAGAGATGAATATGAAAAGGAGAACACTGCGGGGCACATGAGATGAAGATAAAAACCGAGCATTGTGGAGCACATAGGATGGATATGAAGAGGAGAACATTGCGGAGCATATGAGATGAAGATGAAAAGGAGAACATTGCGGGAGCAGATAAATAGTGCACTTCGTGGCGATTGCGAATCTAACCGCATAACGAGACGAATGCTGATTCCTGAGTGCAATCCTGATTGTGACCAGACTCGGTATTGTCAGAATCATGCCACTGTGAACACGGCAAAGCTGCAACTCTGTTAAATGGACAGCAATACCGTGTTCGCAACATGTGGTACTTATCGAAGAATGGTCTTTCGAGCCACATCAGAGCACGACTTGTCAGAGCTGTCAGAGCATAGGTCGGCAACAGAGTCAGACAACAGGTCGGCATGACAGCAGCCGTAACAGCTTCAAGGGAAACATGAGCAAAGCGTGAGTGTCCTGGGAAGAGGAAGACCCTCCGTATGCCCTTCAACCGTCGCTGCATTACAGCATGGCATCAGCTGAACTTACTAAAAGGTGTTGTTGATGAAATCAGTAATCTTGTAGCACAAAACTATCATAAAACACTTTTTTTTTTTCAAATTTGAAGTAAGGTCTGTCTCTCACTCAGCGGTTGCCAGATCGTGGTTGCAAAGCAACTGCTGGCGTCTTTTGTCACTGCCATTTAACATAGGCTGCATGGCATGAAGCATTCAACACGTTCGTAATATGGGGAATCTCGCATGAGTGTAGCGTAAAGCTGAGCTGTCTTCAAAATGCGAACCTAAATATCCTTCATGAAATTACCCGGCAAAATTCCGTTAAAGACTGATGGGGCACCATGACATTCGCGACAAATCAACAACAAAAGAAAGAAAGACGGCTGGGGGAGCGACGTCAGTGCAGCATTGCTTGCATGTTATCTATGTTATCTACAACGAGGTCGGAAATGAGGATAGGGAGACGGACGGTCGTACAATGATCGCCAAACGCTATCGCAAATGCCAGCCTTATTGCTATGCATGGAAACCACCTGAATACATCTCGCGCCCGCCAATCAATGTCCGGTTTTTTCGCCGCCGTGTCGGCAACTTCCTCTGGCCGGAGGGAGGGGCGGAGGGGCGGAGGGGCGGAGGGGCCGCGTGACACAGCCGTCTGAGCCGGGTGATGTCACGTGACGGGCAGCCCGTGTGAGGTGTGGCGACACACCTGTGACGGCGTGAAGCTGGCAAGTGCCAGAGGTGCCGGCCGTGTCCCGACTGTGGGACGGGCCGTCGACACTGCTGCACGCCGGGTCTACTGTCGGCGGGGAGGGTGCTGGGGAAGGGAGACCCCAGAGCACCAGAGGTGCCGGCCGTGTCCCGACGGACGGGCCGTCGACACTGCTGCACGCCGGGTCTGCTGTCGGCGGGGAGGGTGCTGGGGGAAGGGAGACCCTCAGAGCACCAGAGGTGCCGGCCGTGTCCCGACTGTGGGACGGGCCGTCGACACTGCTGCACGCCGGGTCTGCTGTCGGCGGGGAGGGTGCTGGGGGAAGGGAGACCCTCAGAGCACCAGACGTGCCGGCCGTGTCCCGACTGTGGGACGGGCCGTCGACACTGCTGCACGCCGGGTCTAGTGTCGGCGGGGAGGGTGCCGGGGGAAGGGAGACCCTCAGAGCACCAGACGTACTGACGGTGGTACGACCGTCAACAATGCTGCACCCCGGGTCTAGTGTCGGCGGGGTGGGTGCTGGTGAAGGGTACCTTCACAGCATTGGAGACGCCGGGAACCTTCACAGCAGTGAGTGGGGTGGGGAGAACATCAGATCAGTCGAGGAGGTCGGAAACCTTCACAGCAGTGATTGGGGTGGGGAGAACATCGGATCGGTGCAGGAGGCCGGGACCTTCAGAACAGCAGGTGGAGTTGGAGTAACTTCAGAACAGTGGGCGTGGTGGGGGGGGGAACTTCAGAGCAATGGTGTGGTGGGGGGACTTCACAGCAGTGGAGGGGTCGCGGTCCTTCAGGGCAGTGGGTGAAGAGGGCTGGGAATCTTAAATGATCCGCAAAAGGTTCGCAGGTCGCTCCCGTCTCTCCCCTTCCCCCGTCCTAGCCAGCAAATCCCGTAACACCAGAGCCCGACAGCTGGTTCTGTTGGACTCGACACATAGATCATCCACGTTCCGAGGACCCTTCCCTCCCCTCCCATATAGAACCACCAACATACAGTAACCACATTTGACAACGGGCCATTTTCTTCAATGGAATGTTGGCGAAAGTACCACCAAATGCATAAAGTTCAAGTCCAAAAATATCGAGCAAAACCTAGTACTGGTTGCCCTCCAAGATACACGCCTTAAACATCCAGACTACTGTTGAAATAACATTTGAAATTATACCTGGCGCGTACCTGGCAAGTAATTGATGGCACGTTGACATCGTCCACGGACCATGTCGAAAATGGAACATTTAATTGCAAACAGCATTGCTCATCATGGAGCTGAGTGAAATACTTCTCTAAGCTGCATAACACCTACAATTAACTGGAAAATTAAAAATGATAACTCAAAATAAATTAAAATTTACTGTTGCTAGACAACCGAAATACCGCTACGCATCCCGATATCACTATGCAAGATTATAAACGGGCTAGGCCTCATTGCAGAGGGGCGCAAATCGTTGGGCGCTTGACCCTGTCCGCTTGAAAATCTGCCGCAATCGCATCTAGTCGTCTTCGCTCCATACCCACAACTTCGCTTTGCATCGACGGCACAAACCTCAAACAAGTGGAACAGTTTCAAATTCTTGGTTAATTTGTGTCAGACATTTAGCTACAGCACACACACCACCAACATGACAGAGCGATGCGTGAACAGCATCCGCATCCACCTCCTCCGTGCACTAGTCGGTGCATGTTGGGACGGAGACGAGGAACACACTACTGCGGCGGCACGACGCAATAACAGGTAGATGTTGGGGCGAAGACAAGGAGCACATTGTTGCGGCTGCACAACGCAACAGCTTGAAGCATCCTTGAATGCAACAGTATTACCTTTAACATCATTTTGCTGGCAATCAACAAAGACTTAGAAACGGGATTCGAGACAATGGATCCCGTTCAACAGAACAGAACGGTCACAAGAGCCATCAGTGGCACACCCATAGCTAGCCGACTAGCAGACGCGGACAGACCTCTCCTCTGGCTCAGGACGACACATTAGCCGTGCTGCGACCACGTCACAAGAGCCATCAGTGGCACACCCATAGCTAGCCGACTAGCAGACGCGGACAGACCTCTCCTCTGGCTCAGGAGGACACATTAGCCGTGCTGCGACCACGTCACAAGAGCCATCAGTGGCACACCCATAGCTAGCCGACTAGCAAACGCGGACAGACCTCTCCTCTGGCTCAGGAGGACACATTAGCCGTGCTGGACCACGTCAAAACCATCATGCACACCCATAGCTAGCCGATAGCAAACGCGGACAGACCTCTCCTCTGGCTCAGGAGGACACATTAGCCGTGCTGCGACCACGTCACAAGAGCCATCAGTGGCACACCCATAGCTAGCCGACTAGCAAACGCGGACAGACCTCTCCTCTGGCTCAGGAGGATGCATTAGCCGTGCTGCGACCACGTGGCAATCAAATCCATTCAAAACCACTTGGCACAGCGCTGCTTTCGGCTCGACAGGTACGACGCGGGCCGCGCTGACTGCCAACTCACTCCATTTAGTATCCAAATTACCACGGCTCTTTCAGACCTCGTCGTCGCCACGTCAGCGTCACGACCTCGGCCCCGCCGGGCAGTTCCGGGCACACGCTCAGCCAACGGTCGAGTATTTCATCTCAGATAGGAGATCAGACATGGCGTCGGCTGATACCATTTCCACTCGAATTGAGTCCGCTGCCAACAACAGCCGCACGACACCGGTGTGGATGAATGGGTCGAAACACGAGGCCGAAGTGGTCTTCGGCATCGCTGCGTCAGGCCTGAAGCTTCCTAAGCATCCACCAGACAAACTTCCATCTTTACCACAAATGCAGTGGTCATTCTGGCCGCTAGCTTTGTCCTAAAGAGGCGCAACAAGACTAAAGTTGTCATCCGCTTAGATCCCAAAGTGTATCATTTACTTAATTAGCAGTACTTACGACTGCTCACATCCTATGGATGAAATCCAACAAGTCATGACCCGCGGCATAAATAACGTCTCCTTCCTCTGGATCCCGGGCTACGTCAACCTTCAACGAAATGAGCAAGCAAATGACGTATCTTAGTTTGGGAGAGAGCTGCATTTCATTTGCCTGCCTCACTACTTCAATCACTTTCACAGTGAATAATGTGCGCATAGCTATCCAGCCTCTGCATATACAGTAGATTGAAGCTAAATGTAGATGATACTTTCATACGTTTATTGATAGATGGTGGAAGAAATATCTGGGGTGAACAATAACAAAAATGCAATTCGTTGAAGCAGAGAACAACTTGATGCAAATAATTATTTTATTCAAAAACAGAAGAAATATATTTTATTATTATATTTTATTACTATGCTTATTTTGTTTATTGTTTAAATTATTAGGTATTATTGTATTATTATTTATTTCGTTATGTTGTTACTTAATTTATTTTATTTTATTGCTCTTAAATAGTGTATGCAAGGCTGCAAGAAACTACCGACGGCACAAATGAAACTTATTGTCCGGCATGCTTTTGAACTCACAATCACTCACTGAAACATGTCAGCAAGCATTTCCCCAATGGTATTCAGGAAAACTCCTGTGGAGAAAACACATGAAAATATTCCCACGCCACACGAAACATGCCAGGCGTAACACATAGCCACACAGCATTCGTCAAAAGCAAGCACCGGACTGTCCACTGGGACAGTCGCCACCCTATTGCCCCGAACAACACCGCACCATCGATCATCCCGACCAGCATTTGAACACCTCGTCAATGATCAACACCCATTCACTCCTGGATTGTGTCAGTGAACATCTTTCCACCTCTGCCTGATGATGCCTGCACACCTAGCCACTTCCCGATTATCTCCACTCACCGTACCCGTCTGTCAAGTTTCTCCACCGACACCCCTGCCTTTCAACGTCCACGTTTCTTCCATCACCGTCCTGCTATCCTATCAACTCCCACCTGAGCTTACTGGCGACCGCACGATTCGAAAATGTCCCGATCGCCGCCGGACAACATCAACACTCAGACGGCATACATTATGCACGAGCTGGGAGGATCGAAGCACGCCAGCTCGCGTGCCGACGTCGGGCCCGCCGCCAGCGATTGTGCCGTAGATAAGAACTATTAGCCGCCGCTGGACGACTATCAGTGGTACCTGTACCGCGCACGTCCCGCCCGGTTAATTGCATCAGACGGCGAGCGGCAGTAATGCAGGACATCGGCAGTGCTACCTGCACCTGAGCCGGGCTGACGCCTGCAGGTGGTCGGATCGTCACCGGCGGCCCTGCCGGCGGCCCTGCCGGCGGCAGGCGGCCGACACCTTCGGCAAAATGTCTGGGACAGGCATTGAACAAACTCGTAGACACATGCACTTGGACCGGTTTTTTTCAAGTGGTCCGTATTCGTGAAGTTATCGTTAACTTAAGAAAAACGTGTCCCTAGGGTGACTAGGGTCATTTCGTACCTGACAGCATGTGCAAGTGATACTCGTGAACTACAGATGGGGGAGGATCAGGGTCGACATATATCCAGTGCATGATATATATATATATATATATATATATATATATATATTAGGTGTGTGCGTACTAATCCATCCGTTAATCATTCCGGTTACTCATGTTCAGTCATAATTTACTCATGTCTGTTTTCCCTTCTCACATTCCTAGAATAAACAAGGACGCAATGAGGTCATTCAGAAGCTGGCCATCCAGCCTGCAGTGCTTCTTCGGAATTCGTTGGCATTCTACCTCCACCTTTTGACCTTTGAGGATTCAACGCCAAACGTACAACTTCTTGGGGTTGAGGGGCGCATCGACTGCAGTGGTCATGCAGCTACGTACAAATTCGAGTATCCTATCCAACATGTCAACTTCCGAATATCGGAGCCCATGTGCGTACCTCCGGGAATCCACCTACGTATGTACACTTAGCATCCAGCCCAATACGTTCGCCCTGAGGGGCAATTTTCCTTCCATTAGCACACGCAAGCCCCGGTTGGCTGCAGGTGCAGTTTCCTGTGGCATTTGGACCGGAAGCGGGCACTTCCGCCACCGCCGGATCCGGCTGACTCTGAGCACCCCGACAGCGGCGGCATTCCAGTCTGGGTCAGACCTGAGAAGATCAACCCACAGCCTACCTGGGTGAGATCTGAGCCGGAGCAGATCTGACCCAGGCCGACTAAAGCCTGACCTGAGCTGGCTCAGGTCTGACCAAGGCCAGCTGAGCTCCGGCCCAGGCCGGGTAAGGTTCTGATCATGATCCGTTATTTGGCTTCGCCAAAGAACGGCTAAAGCAAGGACCGTATGAGGTCCAGCAAATTCCATCCATATACACACCAGGTGGCCTTGGTGTTCTCCACACGTATGCCATGAAGATTGTCCCGGGGCTGTACTTTAACCATGGGATTAAAGGAGCCTACGACCATGCCGTCTGAGGCGGCCATATTGTTGTGTGAAGCGAACGTCCGACTCTATCACATCTCTCACGGCGTGATGTGGACTCACACAGCTGCCACTGGCGCCGCCACTGGTGCCGCCACTGCTGCCACTGGCACCGTTACTGCTGCCACTGGCGTCGCCACTGGCGTCGCCACTGGTGCTGCCACCTCTGCCACTGGCACCGCTACTGCTGCCACTGGCACCGCCACTGATGCCGCCATTGCTGCCACTGACGCCGCCTCTGTGCCGCCACTGGCCCCGCCACTGGTGCCGCCACTGCTGCCACTGGCACCGTTGCTGCTGCCACTGGCGTCGCCACTGGCGTCGCCACTGGTGCTGCCACCTCTGCCACTGGCACCGCTACTGCTGCCACTGGCACCGCCACTGATGCCGCCATTGCTGCCACTGACGCCGCCTCTGTGCCGCCACTGGCCCCGCCACTGGTGCCGCCACTGCTGCCACTGGCACCGTTGCTGCTGCCACTGGCGTCGCCACTGGCGTCGCCACTGGTGCTGCCACCTCTGCCACTGGCACCGCTACTGCTGCCACTGGCGCCGCCACTGATGCCGCCATTGCTGCCACTGACGCCGCCTCTGTGCGTCGTCAGCTGCCGCACTCCCGCGCCACACACGACGCCAACGATGCCACCGAGCACACCGGCGGCCATCGAGCCCGAGCCGAGCCCACGCGGACAAACAGTCGCGCTCAGTTCCCAGGCGTCGGGTGCAGCAGATTCGGGTCAGGGTCGGCAGCGCTGGTGGTCAGCACCGTCGAGGGCGCTCTTCGTGACATCTTGTATGGCACTGGACACGAACGCTGAACGGCGCAGTCACGTGACCGCCAAGACAGACAGCAGGAAGACCAAAATGTCGGGTGGTTTTACAGCCGAGGAGTTCCCGCTCAGCAACCCACGCACGCGCGCACGCACGCAGCTAAGGCGTACATGCACAGCCCTGACCACTCGGAGAGGAGTAGCACGTAGCTATGGTTTGGATACACAGCCCTGACCACTCGGAGAGGAGTGGGTGGGGGGGGGTACGTAGCTGACGTGTTGGTACACAGCCCTGGCCATACTCAGACCCGGAGTCACCTGACGGGCCACCGTCTACTAAGACCTGGAGTCGTCTGATGGGCTACCGTCTACTTAGACCCGGAGCCGTCTGACGGGCTACCGTCTACTCAGACCTGGAGCCGTCTAACAAGCCACCGTCTACCCAGACCTGGAGCCGCCTGACGGGCCACCGTCTACTCAGACCCAGCCAGATATAATAAGTGCGCGCCATCAGGGCGAGACGCATCAGTATGCATCGACTGCCGCGACCGCCGGCATATCGCCGCCGGGAAAACACCGCACCCGCACTACGACGGCAGGGGATGGGGTCTCCGGTGTCACCCGAGCCACGAGAGATCGCCGGACGCGAGTGGCCGAGGCACAAGATCTGGGGGGGAGGCGGCAGACGCTGCAGCGACGGCGGCGCTCCTCAGCATTGCGTGTGGAGAGAGACTCGGCGGCATGAAGGCCGGCTGAATGCCGGAGGTTGCTGGAGTGTGTGCTGTGTAGCTGCGGTGCCGACTGGACCGGACCTGACGCGGTCAGAGGGTGCTGGAGTGTGTGCTGTGTAGCTGCGGTGCCGACTGGACCCGACCTGACGCGGTCAGAGGGTGCTGGAGTGTGTGCTGTGTAGCTGCGGTGCCGACTGGACCCGACCTGACGCGGTCAGAGGGTGCTGGAGTGTGTGCTGTGTAGCTGCGGTGCCGACTGGACCCGACCTGACGCGGTCAGAGGGTGCTGGAGTGTGTGCTGTGTAGCTGCGGTGCCGACTGGACCCGACCTGACGCGGTCAGAGGGTGCTGGAGTGTGTGCTGTGTAGCTGCGGGGCCGACTGGACCCGACCTGACGCGGTCAGAGGGTGCTGGAGTGTGTGCTGTGTAGCTGCGGGGCCGACTGGACCGGACCTGACGCGGTCAGAGGGTGCCCGAGGTACGCACCGCGTGTCGATTGGGCTGGTGGTGTATACATGTATGCATAAGGCGCGAGAAGGAGGATGATTTATATGCGGCCGGAATAGAGCATGACCATTTCAGCTAGTGTGTGTTTCTGTCTGCAAAGCATTGTAACGAAATCAGCAAGGTGCGCTTGGCTGATTAGTATGCCATAGCGAGATTCCTCATACTAAGCACCATCGGGAAGCAAGGTACATTAAACAAACGTCAAAGCATTATGCCACAAATATATATTGGCACCGAAAACAGCAACTGGATTGAGAAAAACACTGAGCATGGAATGCTTAGTATTGATATTATAAACAGAGCAAGATTTTAGGCGATTGTTCTACGAAATAACTGCATCCTATCTTAGTATTTCTCCACGTGGTTGTAGTGGAATTCCACACCAAATCTTCCTTCTTCTCTTTGGTCATTTTTCCAGTTACATAAAAATAACAGAAACCTTTGTGCTTGCGTTGGCATGTTACCTACCCTATTAGGTATTTGAGATCGATGTAGATATTGTTTATGCAAGTTGTTGTGCATATTTTATGCTGTGACTTACGTTTTGTGTCTTATACATCTTTAGCCGGTTTTACCGGTTTAAGTCATTTTTCCATTGACATGGCTAAAGCCAGTTTTAGCCCGCTATTCGCCAACTCAACAGAACACTCTTGGTCAAAGGATAAATGCCCGGAGAATAAACAATGGAACGGTACTGTAAACATGGTTAGCTATTGCTACTCGGCGGCGCGCCTCAGGGCACTTCACACACATTGGTTACACGGCATCCATTCCCAAGTCAGTCGCACTACCTTCGGGTAAGGAATACCGAAGAGTAGATTGTTTATTGTTTACTGTCCACAATCTTCAATATCATTGTCAGACCTTCACAGGAGGAGTCGTGAGCTGAGACGCTTAAGCAGAACAATGGCTTTAACCATGTGCAAGGCTGGTGAAGGTGCGTCGATGTCCGATGGCCACGCGATTCAGGTGTGATCGTGTGACACAGCACACACGTGTTTAACCACCTGCGTCTTAAATACATTCAGCAAGTTCGCGAATATGTCCGCACGTGGTGTCCTCGCTAAAAATATGTTCGTAAAAATGTGGTGAACAGATCTTCCTGTTACCATGCTGATATTATGAGCAAGAGAAATATCGGAATATTACTCAATGGTCTAGGTTTTGGCATTAGAACATCGTTGGATGCAAAGACAAAAGAAAAGTACAGGACATAAAAACAAGCAAAATACAGGGAATTATACTGACGATTCAAGGTTGAAAATGTACTGTAAATGAAGACCTATGAACAATTTCGTAATGCATAACAACTTCAAATAAATGTTAGGAAATCAGCTGGTTTGTGCCTGCAAGCATCTCAGATAGGGTGCATATATATTGAAAATATTATCTATTATTGTCATGGTGCGATATCGTATGCATCCAGTAGTCCTCAATTTAATCGAACCTCACCATATATGGTTGGCTTGACGTTCATTTCAACCGTTAATCAGGTTTTGTTCACCGCAACTTTGGTTGGTATGAATACAGCGAATCGCATATTAAGTTGCAAAAGCCAATCACACAATTATCGAGAACGGAAAGGGTAGGAGGAAGGAAGAGGTGAAAATGAAAATAGAACAATGGGAGAGATGAGAAAAGAAACCGATAAAGAAGCACAAAACACAAAGGCAATAATGAGGGTGTATGAAGAAAAAAACCAACACGGGATAGATGTGGAGCACATGAAAGAGGCAAGGAGAAAGCGGGAAAGAATGAAAATGCAAACCCCTTCACCGACAAGCACGCTTGGCCGCAAACTATGCACCAGGCACCCAAAAACCTTCCCGAGACCTCTCGAGACCCGACACGTGCCCGGTGATCACCTACAGGGCGTGACGCAGTTCGCCGAGGCTGAAGCAGTCGCGTTCCCGCCACATTGTGCTGGCGCCACAGGCACGGCCGCGCGCCCACTGCGCCTGCCGCCGGCCAGGCTGCGCGTCTGGCACGGGTGTGACGTCACGGGCGCTCGGCTGCCGCCGTCGGCCGATCGATATAATCGAGCGGGCGGCTGTCGGGTAAACAGCGTCGACGACGCGCACTAATAACGCCGGCCGGCGGCGACTGCGGCCCGCCGGGTCGCCGGTGCTGGCGGAATGGCTCTTCACAAGGCCAGAGAAGACCGCTCTGCCTCGCCGCGGTCCTGGGGACGTGCTGACTGCCGCGACGGGGTCCCTGGGAGGCGCTGATTGCCGCGACGGGGTCCTGGGGACGTGCTGACTGCCGCGACGGGGCCCCGGGAGGTGCTGACTGCCGCGACGGGGTCCCGGGGATGCGCTGACGATCGCATAGACTCCTGGGGACGATACATAGTCTACTAAATACCTTGATCATCCAAGGCTTGTTTTGATCGGCATATTACCCTTCAAGCTATTTAAGCGCTACACTACTTCACCGCCCCATCTCCCACCCCACCCCCATGGAGCAATTTGGGACTGACCCTGATGTCAGACCGCTGGTGTGGCGTCAGTGGCCTCGACTGCCACTGGTAGGCAGTCGAGCAGCAGCCGTGTGCCGCCACCCAGTCGGGCCGAGCGGTGTGTGACGGACGTGGGGCAGTCGGCGCCCAACTACCCAACACGGCCGGCCCATCAATCTACAGCCAACCATATTACGGACATAAGTCATTGAAATTGCTTAATGTCGTCACCGTTCGACGCGCCCGTGAGCTTAAACTGGACTTGGAGACGTCGCTGCTGAGCACTGAACACTGAACACTGAACACCAGCCGCACAAACACACACATACCTGACCTGAAGACGTCGCAGCCAAGCGCTGAACACCGGCCGAGCACACACACACCTGACCTGAAGAGGTCGCAGCTGAACACTGAATACTGAACACCGGCCCCGCACACACACACACACACACACACCTGACCTGAAGAGGTCGCAGCTGAACACTGAATACTGAACACCGGCCGCACACACACACACACACACACACACCTGACCTGAAGAGGTCGCAGCCAAGCGCACACGCACACGCACACGCACACACACGCAGACACACACGCACGCGCGCGCACACACACACACACACACACACACACACACACACACACACACACACACACACACACACACACACACACACACACACACACACACACACACACATGACAAGTCGCAGCCGAACACTGCACAAGCGTGATGCGCAAGCGAATGCCATTGGTGCTCAGCCATCACAAGTGGGGATTTGGCAAAGCCCAGTTTATTGCCGAAAGCCCATAGACCTAATGGTTGAGCTCGGCAGCCCAATTAGCTGCCAGCCGGCGAAACACACTGACCCACATCCCCGCCAAGCGCGCTGAAATATCCGGCTGGCGAGGGGTCGCAGCGCCCGCCCCGCGCTTCACATCACGAAGTAATCCATCAATCCTGGGTGTTCTAGAGCAGAAGGCGGAAAATGGTATGGCTGCATATTTTTCAAATTGACAACATAAAACATCAAATGATTACCATGTTTGAAGTCAGCGCACGCCAAACCAGGACCGGTGGTGTCATTTACGTTGCAAGCAATGTAAGAGGTAAAATCCCCCTTTACTACCCCCCCCCCCCCTCCATACCCCACCCTGATCTATAAAATTATGTTGGCTAAACGCCGGATCACTATGACACCAAAAGCTTTCATTGTAAGCCACAAATTCATACCTAATCTCGCTCAGGGTACAAACGTTCATTTCCATGAGACAGGAGGGAGTTTTTATGAGCCAAATCTGAAAAAGCTCCACTGCGCAGTGGGCCAATCGGCGGACTGAATACAGTTCGTGGCGTGATCTGGCGAACTGGATACAGTTCGTGGCGTGATCTGGCGAACTGGATACAGTTCGTGGCGTGATCTGGCGAACTGGATACAGTTCGTGGCGTGATCTGGCCAACTGGATAGCGTGAGCGAAGCCTAGGCGCCGGCTCGGCTGCAGCGGTCTGTCCTGCGACGATAAACCGTGCTCCCCGAAACAAGTTTGGCCGTAAAGTTGATCATGTTGACAGAGTGATTCACTCTGGCTCCCGCAGTGGCAGCGACGGCAACTTTGTTTTCATACGAGCTAACTCCTGTGGGAAAAACGCATCTGAAAACGCCCAGTCGAGCAATGCCAGCTCTCGGTGGCACAAAGGCCTTGCCAAGCGCCTGCACCCTCAGGTGAGCATAATGGCTTGTCATATGCCCGCAGCTGGTGGGCGTTCCAATATCAGCATATTAGCTAAGCGAAAGCCCGTCTGGAAGACGGTCGTTTCGCCAGACGTCCACTCAGCGTGTGCGACCTCAGCCGGCTGGAGTGCAGCCGGCTGTACCCGGGACGGGATCTGCCGCTCGGGTATCTAACGGTAACGACTGTGGTTGGCGCGCGACAGCGAGACGCTGCCGCCGCCGCGACATCGCCGTCAGCGGCCACTGTTGTCGGCGCCGCGCCGGCCGGTTATTTATACGTGCGGGCCTGTCGCAGCAGCGCGGCGGCGCGGATAATTGGGCCCGCATCTGCAGCGCCGGGGGAGCGCAGGCTCCGGCCCGGGCTCCGGCCCGGGCTCCGGATCAGGCTCCGGATCAGGCTCCGGCGCAGGCTCCGGCGCAGGCTCCGGCCCGGGCTCCGGCGAAGGCTCCGGATCAAGCTCCGGCGCAGGCTTCGGTGCAGGCTCCGTCCCAGTCTCCGGCCCGCACATTCGGCACGGCCCCCGTCAGCCGACATAATGAGCAATTACAGCCAAATGTCTTCCGGCCGATGAGACCGGGTCGAGTTTTTCGCAGTTCTGACGGCTGGCAGTGTCGCAGATGGGGTGGGACGGCGTGTGCTTTGCAGTAGAGGCGGAGGTAAGTGTCGCGGGTGGGGTGGAACGGCGTGTGCTTTCGCAGTTAAGGCGGGGGTAAGTGTCGCTGGTGGGGGGCGGGAGTTGATCTGATTCGATGGTCGACAGCAAAAAGGCGTGCCGGGGAGGTATGATGGAGCCGTGGTTGTGAGCAATCACAGCAACTATGGGACTAGCAACTATGGGAAGCTGAGCCGCCGGCTTGATGTTCTGGTCGCCTGCATTACGTGTAGCCAAATAATGCGCATCTTTTCAATGACTAACAACTAGTGTAAGCCGAAAACAGCAAATAGTCATCATGATATGCTCCCGTTGCAGCATTATAATTCCCAAATGGTATTGTGCATAGATGTGTATGTGAAAAGCCGTATCTACAGTATTCAATGATATGTATTCGCAGTTAAATCAGGCGGAAAGCCCCGATGAGCAATGGCATGTGGAGGCCATTTCAGAAGTAACGCCGGCTTCATCAGCGCCGACACGGGGCCCGATGGAAATAAAGCCGCCGAGCGGCGCCGTAGGCTTGTCGGCGCATGTGACATGATTGGTAAACATGATGGCTATCGAATAAACGCGATCACAGCCCTGTACCCGAGTTTCCACAGAGAGTTCGAAGTGTTTTGTTCACTGGGCCAGGTCCCAGGCTCCACCAAAGTCTGATGTAACCACAGTACGGAAGACGGTGTTGCCCCTTATCATTGACGCACCGGTGGCTCATCTATCTAGCTCGTTCTCTCCACTCCCGTTCCGCCTCCCAGCACCATCATCAACAACTGCAGGCTAAGCCACCAGTACTCCCCTTCCGCCTCCCAGCCCCGCCATCAACAACTGCAGGCTCTGCCACTAGTACTCCCGTTCCGCCTCCCAGCCCCGCCATCAACAACTGCAGGCTCTGCCACCAGTACTCCCGTTCCGCCTCTCAGCCCCGCCATCAACAACTGCAGGCTCTGCCACCAGTACTCCCGTTCCGCCTCTCAGCCCCGCCATCAACAACTGCAGGCTCTGCCACCAGTACTCCCGTTCCGCCTCCCAGCCCCGCCATCAACAACTGCAGGCTCTGCCACCAGTACTCCCGTTCCGCCTCCCAGCCCCGCCATCAACAACTGCAGGCTCTGCCACCAGTACTCCCGTTCCGCCTCCCAGCCCCGCCATCAACAACTGCAGGCTCTGCCACCAGTACTCCCCTTCCGCCTCCCAGCCCCGCCATCAACAACTGCAGGCTCAGCCACCAGTTCTGAGACACTTGTCTGAGAGGGAGTACCACTATTGTGTGTGTGTGTGTTTGAATTTTGCCAGCCTGCCACCGTGTGGTGATGTCGGCTGTTTCCGGGTGTTTGATGGTGGTATTGGTATGTGGAGGTATAAAGGTTTTACGTAGGGAGGGAGTAGAGTTGTGAGCGTCTTGGAGTTTGAAGTGAGCTGGGTAGAGCTGAGTAGATCATTGTTCCAGGAAGTTGTAGAGATGGTCGCGAGGGCCGAAGATGATGTAGACGAGAAGAGTTGCCAGTCAGGACGGTGCCAATTCGGGGTGTGGGGTGTAGTGGGTGGGTCGGGGTCAGGTCATCGCCATTGTTGATGAACATTGCTAGAACACATGTAGTATTTGGGGTATTGGTGCCTTTTTTTCTTTTCTTTTTTTTCCCCTTTTTTATTTTTTAATCGCAAGTTATTATATTTGTTTTTTTCCTTTTGTCTTTAGGTGTTTGTTTTTTTTTCCCGTTCCTTTTTTTCACGATTGTTCGATTAGGCGTGTGATAGCGAGAAAGTGGAAGGTGTTCGTGTAGTGCTGAATGGTCGTCGTTGAGGAGTGTAGTGAGGCTTAATGGAATGTTATGTGTGGTGCAGTAATTTGTGATGTGTTGTCTTTGGTTGTTGTATTTGGTGCAGTAAATGAGTATGTGTTTGATTGTAAGTGTTCGGTGACATGTTGTGCATTGTGATCGCTGTTGTCGTGGGAGGAGGTATGAATGTGTAAGTGCTGTGTGTCCTGTTCGTATTCGTGTTAGTGTACGTTCTTTGAATCTGGTGTGTTGGTTGATGGAGTGCCATTGTTCGTATTTGTGGTGGATTTCGTGGAGTTGTGTTATTGTTGTGTCCCAGGTTTGTTGTATGTGTTTGTTGATGGCTTGGCGTATTGTGGGGTAGTAGTCTGATTGTGAGTAAGGGCATTGCGTGGTTTGCTGTAGTGTTGTGTAGTATAGTGTAGTGTTGTGTAGTGTAGTAACGACCACTATTTCTGAGACACCAGTTTTATAGGAGGACCACCAACTCCGAGACACTTGTCCAAAGGGGAGATCAGACACCTGTCCAAAGGGGAGGACCACGATTTCGGAAACACATGTGCGAGGGGGGTGACTACAAACTCCCAGACACCTGTCCAAGGGGGAAATCAGGCACCTGTCCGAGGGGGTGGCCCACCATTTCTGAGACACATGTTCGAGGGGGCTGATCACCGACTCCGAGACACCTGTCCAAGGGGGAGATCAGGCATCTGTCCGAGAGGAGGACCACCATTTCTGAGACACCTATCCCAGGGGGCTGATCATGAACTTCGAGGAACCTGTCCGAGGGGGGAGGTCAGACACTTATTTGAGGGGGGGGGCGACCTTTGGGACCTTTGGGACACGGTCACCCGCTCTAAAAAAAAAACACGGCTGAGGCTGGAGGACTGTTGGCTCTGAGACACCTGTCACAGGCAGGAGGACGGCGTTGGTAGCGGGATGAAACATTAACTGGGTTTCTCCAATTTAGCTGGATGAACACCAACATGAACTACATTCATAGGCTTGAAAAGTGTAATTTGTCTTTAAATATTTTGCCGGCAAGGTGTCGTTTTGACAGCTCAGGCTTAGGCCAAAGTACGACCTCGTTCTTTGCAATTTCACCTCAAGCGGCTCGATATCCAATCCACCAAATGACCCTCCAAACCATATAATAAAACTTCAATCAAGTTTCCCGATAGTTGACTTGATGTCCGTCACGCCAAACGCCTCCAGGACATGACGACGGGCCGACGGTTTATTGCCGCGGAGCGCCGGAACCGCTTTACGATTGGGGCACCGAAGTGAAGAGGTTATGCGCTGCAAGCCTTGCAGACAAACATACACTGGGCTTGGCGTGGCTCGCTGCTGCCGCATCAGAATGGCGGTTCAACGGCAACAGCCCCGGCCTAACTGGAAGGCGGTGATGCCTTCCTCCCGGCGGCATGGGCAGCACCAAAGGAGAGACGGCGGCATGCCCCCGCACACACCCAAACGTCGTGCAGATTAACATTGCGCGTGTGGGCGTTACATGGAACGAATGGAACCAAAAACGATCATGCCGCCCCCCCCCCCTTCACCTCTATCAACGTCCGTGGCGCCGCCGATATCCAGCGGCAGGCGTGTGTCCTGTCAGACCCGTAACTACGGTAACGTCCAGAACGCACTAGGAATACAAGGATGCACCGCCAAGCAGTATGGGGACCTGTCCACCTGATGTGTTACTTAACCATTGAGGGCGGCTTAGTGGGTGTCCCTTCTCACTAAGGTTTGTCCTTAGGTAGAGAGATGCGATCAACGGCATGATGTATCTCCATCCTTGATATTTCAGAGTTACCCGGAACATTGTTCTCTACCTCTTTTGGTTGACCTTCCGGGTCAGGTCAAACAAGTCAACGTTGGGGTGCAGAAGTCAGTGCACTAGTCTGTAGTATTGGCTGACTGACTACACTAGTCATTTTGTACTCTAGTCGCAAAACAAATATGATTTTCTACTTTAATATCATTGATATACAAACTGAATACTCCGTCTAACCAACCGATACATGCAAAAGTCAGGTTCATCGATCAGCTCAAGGTCAGGTACCTGAAAATGTTTGATTAACTGTTGAAGCTGATGATGATAGAGCCGATCGTGTTCGGAAAGTGATTGAAATACCCAAATTGTGCCTAGGAAATGTAATTTGTGTCACCAAAGGAAAATAACTATTCCCAGGTTTTTAAAAGCATTTTTAGAGGACAAAATCCAAGACCTTTTTCTATTTTAATGTTTATGAACATGGGACTGAGTTTCGGAGAGTCGGCTGAATGGTGGGACACGGCGTACGTGTAGATGTCCAACACAGGCGTACGTGTAGATAGCCAACACTGGCCAACATTCCAGTCATCTACGAAATCTTATTTCAATTCAAAGTCGTTCATTGAAATTGGAGAAACCTAAGTACATTCGAACCTTGCAATATTACAGTGTGCAAAATTGCCTTAGTTTGGCGATTTTACTTCGAAATAATTCGTATTTTAGACTCCAGGTCGACTGTGACACCTGGACTCCCGAGACGTTTCGGGTCATATTTCGGTGACCTGACCTGATATTGACTTGAAACTTGGAACATTATTAAAGGACATAACTTGCTATTACATCTATTTCCGTTTTTGCACGTTAATTAATCACGAAGCGATGCACAGAAAGAAACCTATATACAGTTATGTCTCCGTTATACATGGTGAATCTTCCGTAATTAATTTCTTAGCATTTGTCTATGCACTTATGATTCACTTTTTACTGCACTTTTTACGGTTGGTTCAGGAAAACCGCTTCAATAAACACATTTATACGAGTTCACGGCCTGACTTTGACCTGCCCTGGATCCGAATGCTTAATAGAAGACCCTTTTATTGCAATCTGCGCTCAACAGTTAGCAGAAGTATGTCTAATTTCAAAACGACATTGTGAACGACTTAGTCGCTGCCTCAGTAAATTCTGAGGAACATCAGATTGACTTCTCCCCGCGCTGCGAGAATTAATTCACATCTGCGGGCGGTGGCAGTCACGTGCGCTGGGCTATGCACTGCGATAGTTAACTGATGGCTCCACGAGGTGGCAGTCACGTGCGCTGGGCTGTGCACTGCGATAGTTAACTGATAGCTCCACGAGGTGGCAGTCACGTGCGCTGGGCTGTGCACTGCGATAGTTAACTGATAGCTCCACGAGGTGGCAGTCACGTGCGCTGGGCTGTGCACTGCGATAGTTAACTGATAGCTCCACGAGGTGGCAGTCACGTGCGCTGGGCTGTGCACTGCGATAGTTAACTGATAGCTCCACGAGGTGGCAGTCACGTGCGCTGGGCTGTGCACTGCGATAGTTAACTGATAGCTCCACGAGGTGGCAGTCACGTGCGCTGGGCTGTGCACTGCGCACCGTGCACAGCACGCCACCGGCGGAGAGCGTCACCGCATCGAATACGGCCCAAATTGTCCCGGGTACCCATGAACGCAAGCTAGAATTTCGTTTCATCCCCCCGTTGTCAACAAGCATCGCTGTCCGGGCCGCCGAGCGGGGCACGAAGTGAGCGGGTGTCCGATTCGACTCCATCGCTGCATTTCATCGTCGTAAATCACATCAGCGGAAGCTTTCAAAAACACTTGGCGGTGCCATCGGCGTGGATTTCCTGCCGGCGGGGCGGGGGCGGCCGCTCGGAATGGTCGTCACGCATGCGGCGCCCACTGCGCCGCGCGCCGCTCTAATGTATTCCATTCAATTTCGCCGGCTGGTATCAGTGTGTTTGGGCCGGGATTGCCTGTGGCGGACGCAATCTCCATCTGCGGCAACAAATGGCCGTCCGGCCGGCCGGCCGGCTCGACACTGGCCGCCGGTCGGCCACCGTCTCGGCCGGCAAAAACACGCGCCACGCCCTGGTGGCGGTGTGCTGGCGGCCGGGACGCCACGACTGCCGCGTGACCGGGCGCTTGGGTGCCGGACACCTCTGCCGACACCAGGGCTGCACGTGTGCCGTCGTGATGAAGTGAGCCTGCAGTGCACACGACGTGCAGCCGTGCAAGCAATAGGTGTGCCGGTGTGGTCGCTTGCCGATGGTGGGCCCCCGTCAGACTGTCAGTTGAGTCTCGACGGAGACCACTCGACTCACCTCCATCTCACGAGACTCACCGCAGACGGTGCCGCTGAGCACTATCTGGTACGACACGTGAGCCACCGACAGCCAGCTAACCCTACGTCACTTGCCTATCGGTGACGCCTTCTGGCTGTCCGTAACGCCTTCTGGCTATCCCAGACGCCCTTTGGCTGTCCGTGACGCCTTCTGGCTGTCTGTGACACCTTCTGGTTGTCCGTGACACCTTATGGCTGGCTGTGACACGCCGCGCGCGCACTGCGCGCTCTGGTGATGGGGCAGGAGCGAAATGCCGTTTGCCGGCCACCGGAAGGCGCCATCACTGGTTTCCTGAACACTTCGAGAACTGCTTCAGGAAGTCACGTCAATGGGGAAGCCACTGCTACTGCTCGGGAACACAAACCTCGACGTGTCAGGCCCCGACTCGCCAAATGTTGGAAGGTGTCTGCAACTCCTGGCTGACATGAGCGTGCTCCATTTGGTCAGCGAGCCCACCCACCGGTCACCCAGGCCAATAATACCGGATCACATCATCGCCAACCATCAGTCTCATCTCATCAGTCCGTGTTCCGCCTGGCACTCTGAGCGGCCACCAGCCTGTCGCGTGCGGCGTGTCGCTGGCGAGAGTCCGAGAGGCCGCACCGCGCCGCAGGTCCGCCACATCAGACGCTGGGACCGGACGGACTGGAACGGTGTCTGTGTCTGAGGTCCTGTGGGTGGACTGGAGGCCGGTGTGCGAGGCAGCGGACGTCGGCGGCTAGCTCCATGCGCTCATGGGCGTCTAGAATGACGTCATTGACCGCAGCTGTCCAATGACGCTGGTGAGCTCAAACCGCCGCGGCGGCTGCCCGTGGCTGCGGGACGATGCAGAGCTGCAGGAGCTCATGGCGCGACGAGGCCAGGCTCGAGATAGCTGGATGAACCTCAAAGCCAGCGATAACCACAACACCGGCCGCGGCAGCTCCACAGCATTGCGAAAAGTCGGCTCTTTCGTGCGCGAAAAGAGTTTGTGTGTGGCTAGCTGACTGATAAGGATTATCGTGGGTTTTGTAGGCGAATCAACTATTTCGCCGAAAGCGCTTCTGCGGAACACGCAGGCTTTCCGAATACGGGGTTCGGCGCTGTGCAGACCGATGAGCTTGGCAGATATTTTTCTGGCGTCGGCGGCGACATCGCCGCTGAACTACAGCCGGACGCGCGGGCGGGGATCCGACCCCAATGGGCATGTGCGCCGCCAGTTTTGCACTGAGGTCCGAATCTCTCCCTGGACTATCAGCAGCGGTACACCGCACGAAGGCGACGAGTGGTCTAGGGGTAAGATGCTCGTCTCACAATCGAAAGGTTGTGGGTTCGAGTCTCACCTGTCGCTACTCTTCGCCCGCGACCAATCGGCGTGAGAGATTGGCGACGCTACAGGACTCAACGGTCGACGTGTCGTAAAACCAATAACCAACCAACAACACTGCACGAGCAGGTCACGTGCTGTTGGTGCTGACCGAGCGCCAACGTGGAGCAACAACACGCTCTGCGCCGCTGCTTTGTTGTAATTTGGCCGCTGTTGCTGCATGTTATTAAAGCCTCGATTGCTAGCGGTGTGCTTCCGACCACTTAAAAAACTGGAATCTGTGGAATCTCGCCGCACACATCCGGGGACCGTGACAAGGCAAGCAGCTATAGGCTCACTTCGCTGCTCTCGACAATGCCCAAAATAACTGACAGTGTTGTGCACACCCAATTGACAGCGTATTTACCTGACAGCTGGCTACCTTCTCAGCGACTGCCAACACGCCATCGTCGCGGCCATTCTGCGGAGCAGGCTGTGCTTGACGCTGTCTCATGGATGAATGGCGAAGTTGATAACGGGATGGTCGCGTCGGTAACGGTGCTCGATTTAAGCAAGGCGCTTGACAGTGTCCACCACGGCGCCATGCTGCGGAAGTTGGCACGATGCGGAGTTATACCTCAGTGGTGATGTAGTTACCTGTGTGGCCGTGGGCTGATGACGAGGGGCGATTCGGAGATGCGTACGGTCAGATTTGGATTCCCACAAGGCTTCAAAATCGGGCCCATTTTATTCAGCCTTGCCGCTGCCGACATCGCCGACAGCCTTCCACATCGTGGAGCGCTCTGCTACGCAGATGACACGTTGCTTCTTGACTGTGCATTGCCAGGCAGACATAGGGAACGTCAACTTATAATTCGCCGCAAGGAGTCTCTGACATCGGTACACCTCTGGTAAAAAAAACTCGATAAAAATGAACGCGACAAAAAACTGACTTCATCCTTCCTGGCTCCAGGTAGTCCGTGAAAAAGACATTCATCATCCAATTATATTTTAATGGCAGCTCCTTTACGTCTTCCGATGTAGCCAAAATACAACGTGTCACATTAGACGCACCGTTGACCTGGGATCTGCACGGCACCACAGTTGTATACCGGTGTTACATCATCCTCCCTTCCTTGTACAGATACCGCCGCCAGTTTACCACCGAACCTCTCGTCACTATCATCAAACCCCACGTATTTCCAACCTCACCTAGTGTTTGGCTGCTTGGGGTAGATCCGCCTTCCGGAAGCTGAATCGTATTCATGGGATCATACAATTTGCAGCACGAGTGGTGAGAGGCGTGCGGCGCCGATATTACATTGCTCCTGTTCTGAACCCACTGAGCAGGCCACAAATCGATGAGCTTGCATTGGGCTGCACCAAGGCACATCGTGTTCTGAACGACGCCAATATGCCCCTGCGAGGATTCCGTCTATGTTTATCCGGCGGTCCGACGTAGCTGTGCGAGAGACCGGCCTCACACAGAGCACACGGCTCCTCCCATCTGAGGTGCGGCTGACCACTGCTCAGTGTTCCTTCCTACATCGAGCCGCATCAGGGTGGAATAGTATGTCCGATGCAGCATTGGATGTCGCCACTGTTCGCAGATTTACGGCGGTAACCCGCGAACATAGGGCTTAGAACGCGCGTACTGCGATATGGTGCAGTTCTCATCTAAGTAATATTTGGATTGTAGTATCTAAGTAAGTAATATTTCCATTGTAATGTGACAACTATCAAGCATCACTCGTGCGATATTGTTGGACACGCCTTAAAATGGGCTTTGCAATGACTGTATGACGAAATGTCCAGAAAGATCTGTGTGAGCACGGATGGAGACGGTGCAATGAATTACAATACTACTATACTCACCGACAGCCATCATACGGACATAATGCAATACAACATAATACAATGCTTACCGACAGCCATCCACTAACCTCATGACGAGGCATGGCGAAGTCTTCACGCTAACTGGTGTTAATCTGTCAGCTTCACGCTAACTTTCTACATCGATGTAAGTGTGCATCGCTTTGTGATCAAATAGCATGTGAGTTATGGCGCTAAATAGACAAGGCACTTGTCTATTTGGTAAAATTCCAGTACCGCTGGGCTGGAATTTTCGAGAAACACCGGCGCCTGCGCGGAGGCCGCCCGACCGATCTACGAGATTTCGATATTTTCCTTGGGGAAAGGGCATCGCGCAACATCTCACTCTGCCACAATCCGCGTGGGGAGCTGCCCAGCCTGGAGGCCGGCCTGTGGGCGGTGTCGTGCCCGCCCCCCCCTGTTCACGGCTGGAGATTGTGACCAGCCAATGAGTTGGCAGCGGGGCCGGCCGAGCCGAGATTAATCAGACTGGTGGTATATCACGGCACAGCGTCACAGACAACGGCACTCCCGCCGCTCGCGCTGGCTGGCTCGTCACAGACAACTGCACTCCCGCCCTCCGCGCTGGCTGGCTCGTCACAGACAACTGCACTCCCGCCCCCCGCGCTGGCTGGCTCGTCACAGACAACTGCACTCCCGCCCCCGGCGCTGGCTGGCTCGTCACAGACAACGGCACTCCCGCCACCCGCGCTGGCTGGCTCGTCACAGACAACTGCACTCCCGCCCCCGGCGCTGGCTGGCTCGTCACAGACAACGGCACTCCCGCCCCCCGTGCTGGCTGGCTCGTCGTCCGCCGGCGATTATGCAGTCGAAGCCTCCACCCTGCCAACCCTGCTGAGGGGCATGTCAGACTGCTCAGCCAGCCCCGAGTGTCGCCTCTGTCAGCCCGCCCCGAGAGTCGCCTCTGTCAGCCCGCCCCGAGAGTCGCCTCTGTCAGCCCGCCCCGAGAGTCGCCTCTGTCAGCCCGCCCCGAGAGTCGCCTCTGTCAGCCCGCCCCGAGTGTCGCCTCTGTCAGCCCGCCCCGAGTGTCGCCTCTGTCAGCCCGCCCCGAGAGTCGCCTCTGTCAGCCCGCCCCGAGAGTCGCCTCTGTCAGCCCGCCCCGAGAGTCGCCTCTGTCAGCCCGCCCCGAGAGTCGCCTCTGTCAGCCCGCCCCAGAGATCGCCTCTGTCAGCCCGCCCCGAGTGTCGCCTCTGTCAGCCCGCCCCGAGTTGGCCCGCCCCGAGTGTCGCCTCTGTCAGCCCCCCCGAGGGTCGCCTCTGTCAGCCCGCCCCGAGTCAGCCCGCCCCGAGTGTCGCCTCTGTCAGCCCGCCCCGAGCCTCTGTCAGCCGCCCCGAGTGTCGCCTCTGTCAGCCCGCCCCGAGTGTCGCCTCTGTCAGCCCGCCCCGAGGGCGCCTCTGTCAGCCCGCCCCGAGTGTCGCCTCTGTCAGCCCGCCCCGAGTGTCAGCCCGCCCCGAGTGTCGCCTCTGTCAGCCCGCCCCGAGTGTCGCCTCTGTCAGCCCCGCCGCCCCCGCCCCGAGTGTCGCCTCTGTCAGCCCGCCCCGAGGTCGCCTCTGTCAGCCCGCCCCCGCCTCTGTCAGCCCGCCCCGAGTGTCGCCTCTGTCAGCCCGCCCCGAGTCGCCTCTGTCAGCCCGCCCCGAGAGTCGCCTCTGTCAGCCCGCCCCGAGTGTCGCCTCTGTCAGCCCGCCCCGAGTGTCGCCTCTGTCAGCCCGCCCCGAGAGTCGCCTCTGTCAGCCCGCCCCGAGAGTCGCCTCTGTCAGCCCGCCCCGAGTGTCGCCTCTGTCAGCCCGCCCCGGCCCTCTGTCAGCCCGCCCCGAGTCGCCTCTGTCAGCCCGCCCCGAGTGTCGCCTCTGTCAGCCCGCCCCGAGTGTCGCCTCTGTCAGCCCGCCCCGAGTTCAGCCCGCCCCGAGGTCGCCTCTGTCAGCCCGCCCCGAGAGTCGCCTCTGTCAGCCCGCCCCGAGTTCGCCTCTGTCAGCCCGCCCCGAGTGTCGCCTCTGAGCCCCCCGAGTGTCGCCTCTGTCAGCCCGCCCCGAGGTCGCCTCTGTCAGCCGCCCCGAGTGTCGCCTCTTCAGCCCGCCCCGAAGTCGCCTCTGTCAGCCCGCCCCGAGTGTCGCCTCTGTCAGCCCACCCCGAGTGCCGCCTCTGTCAGCCCTGAGTGTCGCCTCTGTCAGCCTGCCCCGAGAGTCGCCTCTGTCAGCCAGCTCCGAGTGTCGCCTCTGTCAGCCAGCCATCAGTGGCCTAGTATTCCCCATGAGAGAAATGCCAGCCAACGCTCAATTCAGCCTGTCCTTCATAGTGTGCCATGTGGCCAAGAATGTTGGTTAACCAGCTGTGCTTGAGCATCGCGATAAAGTCGATGACTTTCCGAATGTCAGAAGTGCCGAAGGTCAGCTTCACCGCGCTTCACTGCCGGAATGTTCACTGCCGGAACACACAAGTGAAATGTGTGTTAGCAAAGCTTGAAAGATGGACACTGGCTGTGTGTTGGTTTTGTTATGTTAGTGTTCCGGCAGAATTATCAGGTGGTGAATCGCCGATCGCAGAAGCACGTCCCTTGTGCTTTACAGAATCGAGAACTGAGAACAGAATCCTAGCCTCACCACAAACAACACCACATATACTCAAGTGAATCTCACGTAGCACTGGTGGCGACAGGAGCGTGAACTGGACGTCATCAGAGCTGGTCGGTGGACAGCTTAAGCGTATCAGCACCTTCTAGCATGACCATAAATTTGACAGCAGCGGGAAAATCTGGCAACCATGGAGCAGGATATGAACGTAAATCGCCCTTTTCAGTGTAAAGTGTGCAGCGTGGGGAGCAATGTCTCCGTGTATGAATGTCGTTCAATGCTATGCTCATAGGTGGCCGAACCTCCGAATTTAAGGGGGCACCGGGCAGTTCCTTGGTCGATTCATTCCAGTCGACGCCATGGGGTTAACGTTAATCTTCCGGATCACGGGGGGCACCGTATCCGGGTTCTCTCCCCCCCTCTCCACCCTCCGCCGTTCCATCGCCGATAGGTTCATTCATGCAATATTTTTGTCAATAGCCTATTCACATCAATGACTTTGCGTGTGATTCTATGACCGGAATATCAATGAATAAATGAATGATTCTACGTTGGCTTAATCAACAGCAAGCATCTGATTTTCGGGACTGCCCATATTTACGGTACTCATGCTTCATTGGCATTGGCTCAAGTTCTAGGCAACCTGTCCGGAAGCACAACCACCAGCTGAATTAAAATGATGCGTAATAAATTAAGTGCACCAAACTGACTTTTTTCCCCAGTCAGCAACATGCACTCATTTCCTTTTGGCATCATACAAGGAAAACCATAATCCTAAGCCACATTTTCTGTGCCACTTAATCCCTTCGTAGTTGCCAATCATTTCAATACTGGAAGGTACACATGTTGAAATAGGCACATACATGGCTTAGAAGTCCACAGTCGGTGGTCCAGTCGTCCAGTCACGTATGGTCCGGTGGCGGTCCACACTGCAGGTCGTCCAGTCACGTATCGTCCGGTGGCGGTCCACACGGCAGGTCGTCCAGTCACGTATCGTCCGGTGGCGGTCCACACTGCAGGTCGTCCAGTCACGTATCGTCCGGTGGCGGTCCACACTGCAGGTCGTCCAGTCACGTATCGTCCGGTGGCGGTCCACACTGCAGGTCGTCCAGTCACGTATCGTCCGGTGGCGGTCCACACTGCAGGTCGTCCAGTCACGTATCGTCCGGTGGCGGTCCACACTGCAGGTCGTCCAGTCACGTATCGTCCGGTGGCGGTCCACACTGCAGGTCGTCCAGTCACGTATCGTCCGGTGGCGGTCCACACTGCAGGTCGTCCAGTCACGTATCGTCCGGTGGCGGTCCACACTGCAGGTCGTCCAGTCACGTATCGTCCGGTGGCGGTCCACACTGCAGGTCGTCCAGTCACGTATCGTCCGGTGGCGGTCCACACTGCAGGTCGTCCAGTCACGTATCGTCCGGTGGCGGTCCACACTGCAGGTCGTCCAGTCACGTATCGTCCGGTGGCGGTCCACACTGCAGGTCGTCCAGTCACGTATCGTCCGGTGGCGGTCCACACTGCAGGTCGTCCAGTGAAGGTCCACACTGCAGGTCGTCCAGTCACGTATCGTCCGGTGGCGGTCCACACGGCAGGTCGTCCAGTCACGTATCGTCCGGTGGCGGTCCACACGGCAGGTCGTCCAGTCACGTATCGTCCGGTGGCGGTCCACACTGCAGGTCGTCCAGTCACGCATCGTCCGGTGGCGGTCCACACGGCAGGTCGCCGTCGGGGTCGCGTCGCCGACGGACCCACCCGTCCGCGTCGGCGATTGCGTCGGTCAGCCGTCGGCGCCGACGGCACACGGAAAGGGCGGTCCGACGGCCGATCTCCGTCGTCGATGAGCTTTATTGTCGCTGGCGGCGGACGTGCCGGCCAGAAATCAATCAGCGGCCGCGGCCGCCCGCCGGCCGGCACCGCGCTGGAATCATTTCCGCCGCAGCAAAAACCGTGCGACGCAGCGTGTTGTCGGATGCTGGTGCGTCTCGGGATGAGTCACCGCCTCGCGCCGACAGTCGCCGCCGTCTGCCGTGCCGGTGTCTGGATGGCCCTGCTGCCCCGGCTAAGCATGCTGCCCCGGCTAAGCATCGCTCAAACGGACATCAGCGAGTTGTGAAGTGAAATGTGTGCTAGCAAAGCTTGAAAGATGGATAGGTTTGGACACTGGCTGTGTGTTGACTTTGTTATGTTAGTGTTCCGCGGAAGAATTACCAGGTGCTGAGTCGCCGATCGCAGAAACGCGTCCTTCGTGCTTTACAGAACCGAGAACGGATGTGTGGCCTGGCGCGTGTCTTGCCTGGCGTGTGTCTAAATATTGATCCAAACAAAAGGCTAGAATTGTATGATTGGCATATTTCAGTTGCAGTTAACAGTAGCTCTTGAGAGGTCCGAATTATCCTTTTACGTCGTCCGAGTCAAATCACGGCTAATGACACCACCGGGTAGGCTGTTCCCATTTAAGGGTTAAATTATAAGCGCATTTGGCGATTTTATGGCAAAAGTTCCCGAAAGACTCAACGTAATTTAGATTGCTCCTTCCATTCAACGCTATGCGCCTTATGTTTAAGTCAATTATTGTGGAACGATGGGGAATAAACATCGATCGCGATATTTTTCGGAAATCCTCGCTCCTCAACCTCACTTCCATGCAGACATCATTCGCGATGATGATCGTCTGGGTATTAGTACCCAATCATCTCGAAAATCCTGCGACGAAATTCATCATGTCGTTCATTTCTCACCGTAAATTGTGGGCTTCTGTTGCAATTTGCGACCTTTTTCTTGCACTAAGGGCGATGTTTGATTGCTAACCAAATCCAGGAAATGATGCTCCACAGGCACTCGACGGAAGAGATGAAGTTCCCTCAGCGGCTTGCGGCCGCCTGTCGAATTGTTTCGGGCGGTTATCGGCGACTGTTTCCGACTGCCGGGCACGTCGTTTTGATGCCTGCAGGCTCTCTGTGGATCCGAACCAAGCATCTTCACAGGCAGCGCCACTGCCTCACGCATAGCACCGACCTGCCGTCAGTACTTCGCAGTGGTCACCGTTCACTGTGCTCCGGGGCCTATCCTCTACGACGTCGGGGTCGGCTCACAGGGACCTCAGGCCCCGCTCTTCACGATCTCCGGGTCAACTTATAACGACCTCAGAGCCGCCCCACCATGGCCTCAGGGTCTGATCATCACGACCTCAGAGTCCGTTCACCACGACCTCGAAACAGCTTACCGTGACCTTAATATCCGTTCCTCACGGTTTTATGACCTGTCCACCATAGCATAGGGGTCAGCTCATCATGCCCTCGGGACTCCCTACCACTACCTTATAATCCATCCACCACTATCTCCCGATTAGTACATCACTACATCCGGGTTCGCCCACCAATTCCTGAGGAGCCGCTCGCCACTACCTCAGACTTCGTCCATCACGACATAAAACCAGTCGTCTGTGTAGGATAAAACCGCCTCCGATATAGAATAGAGCCAGCAGCCGATGTACGGTAGTGTCAGCCGCCGATGTAGGGTACAGCCGGCCACCGATGTAGGGTAAAGCCAGCCGCCGATATACGATAGTGTGGGCCACCGATGTAGGATATAGCCAGCCGCCGTTGTAGGGTACAGTCGGCCACCGATGTAGGGTAGTGTCAGCCGCCGATATACGGTATAGTCAGCTGCCGATGCAGGGTACAGCCGGCCACCGATGTAGGGCAAAGCCAGCCGCCGATGTACGATAGTGTGGGCCACCGATGTAGGGTATAGCCAGCCACCGATGTACGGTAGTGTGGGCCACCGATGTAGGGCACAGCCGGCCTCCGATATAGGGTAGTGTCAGTCGCCAATGTAGGGTACAGCCAGCAGCCATGCAAAAAGGATGTAAGCCACCTGATAGTGAGCCGCTATGTACGGTAGAGCCAGCCACCACTGTAGGATAGTGTCAGCCGCTGATGTACGGTAGAGCCAGCCACCACTGTAGGATAGTGTCAGCCGCTGATATAGGGTACAGCCGGCTACCGATGTACGGTAGTGTGGGCCACCGATGTAGAGCACAGCCGGCCTCCGATATAGGGTAGTGTCAGTCGCCAATGTATGGTACAGCCAGCAGCCGATGCAGGGTAAAGCCAGCCGCTGATGTACGGTAGAGCCAGCCACCACTGTAGGATAGTGTCAGCCGCTGATATAGGGTACAGGCTACCGATGTACGGTAGTGTGGGCCACCGATGTAAGCCGGCCACCGATGTACAGCCGGCCTCCGATATAGGGTAGTGTCAGTCGCCAATGTAGGGTACAGCCAGCAGCCGATGCAGGGTAAAGCCAGCCGCTGATGTACGGTAGAGCCAGCCACCACTGTAGGATAGTGTCAGCCGCTGATATAGGGTACAGCCGGCTACCGATGTATGGTAGTGTCGGCCACCGATGTAGGGTACAGCCGGCCACCGATATACGATACAGCCGGTTACCGATGTACGGTGGAGTCCGTCGTTGGTGTACGGTGAATCGAGTCGCTAATATGCGGAAAACCCAGTCAGAAGAGGTAGCCGGTCAGGATCGATGTAGTCCCACACGCCCGGAGGCCTATCGCTCTACCTGGGAAGCAGCGCACAGCAAAAGCGGCCCGCACAAAATGGCCGGGGCCGCCAATTTCCGCACGTTTGTCCAACACGATAGTCCACTTGGCTGGCGGCGCTGAAAAACTGGTGTGCTCGGTTCAGGAAGATGACCGACGATCAATACGGGCGTCGGCCCGACAATGGTCTGTGTATCCCGGCTATGTACACCATGCAGACGTGAATGACCCCCCCCCCCACACACACACACTCACAATTACAGGTCACGCTTCAGCTGTCAGGCTTTAGAGATGACGCCAGTGAAATGACCAAGGAACGTCACATAACTGTGGTCATGCGGATAACGTCATCTGACAGAGATGATGTCATCTGACTAAGATGATGCTACCAGACTGAGATGATGTTATCTGACTGAGATGACGTCATCTGGCTAAGATGACGCCATCTGACTGAGATGACGTTATCTGACTGAGGTGATGTTATCTGACTGAGGTGATGTTAGTTGACTAAAATGATACGGATTATGGCTTGCATCGACATTGAATAAATCCTTCCCTCTGTGTGAGAAGCGCGCCTCGTGTGTTCTGCTCAGCCCTCAGTGTGTGTGGTGCGCCTCTTGTGTTCTGCTCACCCCCGTGAGCTCTGCTCAGCCCCGTGAGCTTTGCTCAGCCCCGTGTGCTCTGCTCACCCTCGTGAGCTCTGCTCACCCTCGTGAGCTCTGCTCAGCCCCGCGTGCTCTGCTCATCCCCGCGTGCTCTGCTCACCCCCGTGAGCTCTGCTCACCCCCGTGTGCTCTGCTCACCCTCGTGAGCTCTGCTCAGCCCCGCGTGCTCTGCTCACCCCCGTGAGCTCTGCTCACCCCAGTGAGCTCTGCTCAGCCCCGCGTGCTCTGCTCACCCCCGTGAGCTCTGCTCAGCCCCGTGAGCTCTGCTCAGCCCTCGCGACAAAGGTCACATCTCGCATCAGCGCATTTCGCCGCCACCTGGAGATCCACCCATTCTCGCCCAGACCGCACGGCAGACCGACACGCAGCCTACAGGAGGCGGCTCCGGAGGCGGCCGGCTGTGACGTGACGTGACGTGACGTAACGTGACGCGGCGCGACACTGTGGCGTGCCGGCAGCAGCTCCACTTCCTACACCGGCCGGCCCGGAACACGTGGCACGTGACTGCCGCACGGCAGGCCGCACGGCACGTCATGTCAATTTGTGTGTGCCGCAGCACGCAGCTCTCAGTACGGCGCCAAATGTCACCATTGGGGTCACACTGGGAGTGGCGTCACTGCGAAAAATCAGAGGTCAAATCAAGGATGATGTGATGCAGTTCACTCCTGAGGTTTTTCGGAAATAGCCAAGCGCAGATCAGCATTCGGCTATGATCATGATGTTGTACAACCAACGATCATGATGCTGTACAGCCAATGATCATGATGCTGTACAACCAAATGACAAGCCATAGGAATGTGCATATGTTGCCGGTTAAACTGGTACATACCAAAGTAATTCAGGCACGTCGTGAAAGCGTCGCGTCTTGCGTACAGAGACTGCTGAATTCAGAATAAAACAGTCACCTTTGGGTCATAGTGCAGCCCTAGAATGGGCAACAGTCTTGCTCACTGTCAAAGACTGTGTGTTTAATTTTCCAACAAAGTAGGCTAAGTTTTATCAACATCTGTGAAAGCTGCCTCTTAATTGAAACTGGGTGTTTAGCATGCAAGCAGGGTTTCGGGAGCAATGCGGGAAGACGGAGAGGGAGAGAGCAATACAGGAAGACGGAGAGGGAGCGACGTTAAATCAATACCGGCTCAGTAAAGTCGGGAAAGAACAATGCATACCGTCGGATGTGGATATCTGAAGCTACAGTTAATTATTGAACTTCTCTCCACTTTACTTCCAATTTCTAGCGGCGTCCGCCAGCAGCCGACAATGAAGGGCTGAGGAACTTCGACGTCACTCCACCGTGTCGGAGTTTGACCGAAACAATCCGCAGCCGGAGAAGACAGCAGGAATTTTTCGCGAAACTCTCGGGAGCATTGTGGGGACGAGCAGGCGCGCACCCAAGATTTTTCCATGGGGGGGCCCGGACCAAAAAGGGCACTTGACCGGCTCCAAAGGGCACTTGCGGCCCGGGGCACACTGGAAGGTTTGTTGACGGGGGGTAGCAAGCAATTTGTTTTAAAATTGCTAGAAAAATGATTTCCGGAATGTCCCAAATTTAGACCGAAAATCACCTGCCTTATGATAAGGCAGGTGATTTTGGGCCAAATTTGGACATTCCGGCCAGAAGGCACTTTCGGCAAAGGGCACTTTGGCCAAAAGGGCACTTTGCCAAAGGGCACTTGGTCTCATGGGGGGCCCTGGGCCCCCCCGGTGCGCCACTGGGGACGAGGGCGCGTCACTGAGATTAAAAAAAACATCAACTCGCGACGGTAAGCGAGGCCCTGAGGCGTGTAGTTGTGGCGCTAGCATTAGTGAATGATCGACAGCCGTGTAGAGTGAGCAGTTGTAACATTGGCATTAGTGAATGATCGACAGCCGTGTTGAGGTGCTTCCACGTATTATATTCGAGAAAGGACGCTTGAGATTATTATGGCGCCAACTCAATGGATCCCAATTCAAGTTCAGTGGTTCTTCCGACTCGTTAAAGGTGCCGTGGCCCATCCCGGCCTGCAAAAGTACAATTATTCGTCAGCGATCGGTAGGACCACTTCACAAAGAGACCGAAGGGCTTTATTGCACAACTATTATCTACATAACTGTACCGAACAATAATTATACGTCTCGTTTGCCTTCCTGCATAGTGTACCTGCAGCGGGAGCGGCGTGATGAATATCAGCTGCGTGTTCCATCATCGATGCTGATGGTGAACACTGATTTGTGATCAGCAGCAGTCCACGTCTTCTTACAGAAATGACACACCATTGTAGTGAGGGGTTTCGCTAATGAAGCTACGTCCAAAGCATAATAATGCTTTGGACACAGCTTAATTGTTTTTATAGTCCCACGCTAATTCGGGGTCTTTTCTGCCCCCCCCCCCCTAACCTATGGTTTTTCCGCTAATATTTGGAAAATGGCACAAGGCATGGGGCCGAAATTTGGCATACCCATTCCTACATCAATTTGACATGTTGTGTGACAATTTTGATATCAGGTCGTCCACGGTCACCGAGTTAGTCAAGGTCAAGTGAGGTTACCTTTAAAAAAACCAACCAGTCCTCACAACTTAACGGGTAAAGATAGTTGAATAAAACTCTCAGCGTTTACTTGTCATTGGGTTTGCAACAAAACGTACCAAAGGTTTTTTTTTAATTTTTGCGTTTTTCATGACTTCTTTGTTTTGCATATTTGCCCAAAAGGGTCGATAGGGTCGATCGTCGATAATCGACGATTCTGTCCAAAACAAACACTTCGCATGAGGTCGAGCGTCGAGCTCTCTTTCCAATGACCCCTCTTATGTTTCCTGTGACGCTTAGTTTGGAGATTAGTGGGGGAACATATATTGCCCCCCCCCCCCCCAAGGATGGGGTGTGGGAATCTGACCGGAAAGACAGAAGGGGTTAAATGAACGCCCATCTTATCAATCCCTCGCTTCCCTTACCTACCTATATCAAGCCAACGAGACCATTATCAATGCCAGCTAGGTTCTGGGTGAGACCTTGACCAGTGACATCAATGTCCACTCGAAGCGTCAAGACCCTCCCGGATCATGATGGGGGGGGGGGAATATCCTGCCCCTCCTTTTCCAGTAAAGAGTGCCTCGCCAGGTACCGCAGTTGATGATGGAGTGTAGCATCGTATAGTATAGATGTATAGATAGTATAGTATAGTATAGTATAGATGATGGAGTACCAGATGTATGGCATAATTTGAACTGAACGCGTACGTTTATTGAGGAAGTCGCTGTCTATTCAGCTCTATGCTTATTTTTTCCAACTCAACCACGCTATCATGCAATGGACAAGTTTCACGTCGGGACAGATCGTATTTTTTCAAGTTCCACTAGTGATTTTTAATTTTAAAGACGATGGTGACATTCATTTTTTTTAAATCTCTAAATTACTTAAACAATTCAAAGAAGCGCCTCAGAATTCCTCACTTTGTGATTGGTCAAAATATATGTGACGTCACATATGTAGAGTTCAGCGATGCTTGACTGCCGCCCATTATATCTTCCATTTGGGACGCTACCAGTTCGTAATAATCGCGACAGTTTTAGCTTGGATCACATCCGATCGTCAAGGGCAAATGGATCGTAGAAAACGGCGCTATTATTCTTGTTTGTGCCGATGCATACAAATGCAACTGCAAGTAAGCCAGAAGCAATGTTCATCGGCCTCCCGACGGCCGACAAGATGAGGACGTTGTTGAGCGATTCTGCACGCCGAGACAGTCCGCTGATCTCTGCTAGTGGCCCGCTTGCTGCGACGAATATTTATATGTATATGTACCACTGGTAGACAGGGGTACGAATATTTTAATAGGCATGGGCACGCCTAAGGATGAAGGGAGGGGCTGGAACAAGAGTATTTTCCTCAGAAGTGTAAACATTGATGTTTTTCACATCACGGTTTAGCTTGAAAACGGTGATTTTATGTCCCTTTTTTGTGAAAACTCCCACAAAATAGAAGTATACTTTTTACATAGATGGGAACTTGTTAGTATACATCTTGTTGGAAACATGGATGTCCACAACCCTTTCATATTAACATTAAGTGAAGAGAATTGACATTTTCTAGCTGACTGCAGCATGCTGAAGATGGCAAGACATTTGAAAAATGTATGCTTTAAGGTAATTTTTGAATTCTTGGTATTTCTTTTTCCAGCACAATGTTCATGAATGCGGTCAACATGATGTGGCTACTCGTTTTCTCTGCAAATGCATACTTTTCAGTTGCATGGCAAAATAACACCAAAAATGGGCTTGGAGATGGGTAATATAGCAGAAAAAAATAATGAAAAAAGGAGAAAATGTAGCATAGCCTAACCTAATATAACCTAACCTGCCATGGAAAAAATAATAAAAGTGCACAAAAATGCAAAAAAGTTTTGCTCTAAAAAAATACTCGAAAAGCCAAACCTAATGTAACATGTAACTTTCTTTAAGAAAAATGTTCTCAAAAATTATTTTTTTTAAAACAATACTCAAGAGAAAAAACCTAACCAAACCTGACGTAGTCAAACCTAACCACTTTGCTCATGCAGGCAAAATGTATGCGAAATTTGTCTCGTGAATACTTAAGGCACAATAATGACAGACTGCCATTACATTTTGCAACACAAAACTGCAGAAACCCCACCAGTAATATACTTCCAATGCTTTTCTCAAGCTCAGTGAAATTTCACAATATGCCTGATATTCCATGTAAAAATTAAGCCAACAATCTGCCAAACTATCATAATACACATGTGCATTTCAACTGCATCTCTATATAGTTGCCAATGTATTTTACTAATCATGTGATATGAAATTTGCAATATTCACAAATTAAAACAAACTTGGCATGCTATTCATTGATCATTTATTAAGCACTTACCATGGGACGCAGCTTGCAGTTTACACCACTATGGAATGTCAATTATGGAACTAGGTATAACCAGCTTCTGTTTTGCTAATGGGGATGCCATGGTGTTTGTTGAGCTAAGCCACACATAATTTGTCATTGTCTTTTCAATTATTTTGCTCATTTTACCCATAAACATAGTACAAGCTTTTGCTGCTTGTACGCACCGCATTGCGCCGGATTTGAAACAAAAGTGTTAGCTGCTGTATTACTACCATGATAGATTACCTACCCTTCCAAGCTTCATATTTTCGTTAAAATTGGTAACATTTCAGTATCACAAGCCCTCGCCTTAGTATCCATGATACGAGTCGGTTGAAAAATGTATAATGGTGTTCCATAAGAAGTTTTTCACGTAAGTTATCCAACGTATGGTTCCCGGTGCGTTTTAGGTTTGGCCGCTTCGAGACCCCACATATGTGACGTCATTGCTACGGGAAGGTTTTTAAATCGATGGCAACTCCTAAGTGAAATTATTAAATTATGCTATAAATGCCTCTCCTGTGATACAAATATTTCAGTTTTGTCTACGAAGTATTAATACCGGTTTTTTGCGAACAAAACCCCATTACGTGAAACTTCTCCATTTGCTTACACCAGCTACCACAGCTGGCATACATATTTTGATCGGGTTACACCAGTTCATTTATAAGCACTAGTGTCGTCATAGCAATAACGTAAGCGTCAGCCAGTCAGCTTGCGAGTTATTCCGACCGCGACAACACCAAGAGCAAGTTGCGAACGTACAGCACCAATCCTTTCCATTATATTACTAAATCGTCATGCTTTGTGGTATTGATATCGGGTGAGCCAAGGATAAATAAAATGAGATACGTTAAATATTGTTGCTGGAGGACCCGAATGCCTTTTACATTGCCGTCAGAAATGCTTGCAAATGTCAAATGACGTCTTCAGTATGCTTTTAGAACACGATCAGATTCTGAGACAATCCCTTTAGCGCTTAGCTATCGAAAATTCTGAAGAACTTGGCTCCAAGCCTCTGTGTAGCGTATCATCTTATTCGCTACCTGAAGAATCCTGATTTTATTCGACATTTGGTGCATGGCGCTCAAAACAGATATCAGACAAGCACACTTTTCCATGAAAATCAGGCATACAATATCATACAAACACCTCCCAACCGCATACCAACACCTCACGACCACAAAACATCACCTCACAACCGCATAACAATACCTCACAACTACAACAAAGATCTGGAACAGATGGATGGATGGATGGATGGATGCACGCCCCCCCCCCCCAACTCGTCATCCGGGTGGTTACAACACCTCACAACCACAACACAGATCTGGAGCATTGATGCACGCCCCAGCTCGTCACCTGGGCGTGCCATTTGCCACCGTAGAATATCACTTGCTCGTAATCCGTGAACACAGAGTGGGACTGCAGCATGCATCAGCCATAGATCCATTTCCTTGAACACTGGCAGGTCCCAAATTGGATTTTAATCTGGTGCTGATCCGGCACCCGCAGGGAGTTGTCTATCCCGCACGTGATACGTCTTTTCAGATATTCTAATTGGATCGTGCGGGCGCTAAAGCACGTCTTCGGAGCAAGTGTGGCGCCCGTCGAGAACGGAGTGTGGCGTCGGAATTTCGAGCGGAGTGCGGCGCCAATTGGGAAGGAGTGGAGTGTGGCGCCCATCGAGAAGGGAGTGTGGCGCATATCATCACACCAGTTCGGCCTTTGACCAGACATCACTGCAGATTTGCGGCTTGAAGTTAACCCTGTATTGACCGGGGGGGGGGGGAGCAAATCTGCCCTCTGTCGAATATTCGCGACACTTTGAACATGCGTTGAGAAATCTCCACGACATTTTCCATAGCTGCCACTTGATGGATTATACGCCTCTTGCCCCATAAAGTGACGTCAGAGTGACGTCATGTTTGTCGATTTTGTAAGACATAAATGCCGTGATGCATGCAAATTGACATAGGAACCGAAACAAGGAAGATTTTAATGTCTGTCAATGGAAAACGCAAGCCTATTAGTAGATACTTAATGTGTTATGACGTTGTTTTGTTTTAATATTGGACATGGAAGTATCGGTATGTCAAAGCCAAAACTATTGATTGAAAGTACTCTCGAAATTGTTAATATAAGATTCTTCGAGGAGAAAAAGGAAACAGTATGTTCAAGGAAAGACTTTGGAGAATGACTCTACCAAAGTGTGAGCAATCTATAATAATGGCTGAACTATGGCTTGAATCATGGGTGTCACTTTCTGAAATTAATTTGGTGGCTAATTGATGTTTTTCACGACATTTATCCCCGAGGAGGGGCGCTATCGACTGAGAAAAAAAAACTCGTTGAGAGGGGGGAGGGGGGGTGAAATCGATCGCTCTGGAAGGGCGTCTCCATAGGCTCAATTGTTAAGCTACGGTCTGATTGGGGGACTAATCAATTATTGGGAGATGGAAACTAATGATTGGAGGACAATTCAACGATTGGTGGTGCCAGTTGCCCACTTAATGCACGCAAAGCAACATCCCTGGTCAGAATTATACCGCAGCACATACCACGTACGTCTGAGATTGCACGTCACGGCGCTATCGATGACCATTTGAGTCGTCAATATCGGCCCAAACCGTTCTTGAGATAAGCGGGGGGGGGAATATTTTCCCCGTCGATGAATGGTGCGTGGCTGAGGAGCCCTATCAATGCCTGATTAACCAGATCTGAGCGCTGGTGTGACTACCGTGTACATCAGGCATCAGTGTGGCGTTTGTCGAAGCGTCAGTATGGCGTTATCGAGACGTCAGTGCAGTGGATACAAAGAAGTCCGTGTGGAGTTAATTGACAGGGCGGTATGGCGTTTATTGAGGCGTCGGTGCAGTCGATGATGAGACAGACGTTGTTGCGGTGTCCGTGAAGTGGCGAGGATGTTTTCTGTTGCGATAAGTTTGGTTTGGCAATCAGGCGGTCATGAGAAGCTCGAATTCGTTTACGTTTGTGTTTATTACTTTAATCATCAACATGGATGAAGCACCGTAACGGCCAATGGCAATACATCTGACACAGAGACAGATACAGACAGATATATAGGAAACAGCAATATCGTGAGATGCAATTGTACCGTGCGCCAATGCTGTATACCGAAAAAGCTTGAGTTATATTATGGTGTAGAATACTATTGACGTTCAAACATTGAAGAAAAAATACTAAGACTATGTCACTTAGTGAACCCTTAAAATGACCCCCACCCCCGAGACGAGGTGTGAGAATCTGATCGGAATGACTGGGCTAAGCAGCCGACGTGCGCGAACAATTCAATAGCTTCTGAATAACTAGCCATGATGGCAGAAATTGGAAACATTGCTGAACACAGCCCAATGTCGCGCGCAGAATCGCACTATCAACTCTGACCATCGGTAGAGTTTTTCATCGGCGGCTGAACGAAGCACGCCATCGATCTTTTCGGTGGCGTGCTAACGCCGCTGTCAAAGTCAGCAAATAAACGTCGTCAGTGGTTGTGGAAAGTGCTGGTGAAAGGCACGGGCACGGAAATGCGGACGGCTCGTGAAGATACTATGTAGAGGACAACAAACAGGAAAATACGGACTGTCTGCGTGTGGCTAGTCGGCAATCCTCGCTACGTCGGAGCTTCGGCACAAAATATCACGATCATCACCAATCATGAGAATGAGGAAAGCTTATCACATTGTATTAGTGATCTGTCTGTTCCTCACCAGAGTCATCACTCTAGTGCACTGGACAATGCCGCCTATAGACCAGTCCCCGCGACAGCTGTTACAGGAGTACCAACCGACGTCATCACTCTAGTGTACTGGACAACTCCGCCCGTAGACCTGTCCCCGCGACAGCTGTTACAGGAGTACCAGCCGACGGCGTAATCACCAATGCAACAGTTGACACGTATCCACCCAGGGTAGCAGAAGCAAATGCCTCTCTCAGACTTAAGTTTGGACGAATGAGAGAGCCCCCTGCGCGGGCGGATCCTTCAAGAACGCCGTCATTCACGGCCCATGTAATATAACCCTCAACATAAACGGAAAACGGCGAAGAACACAGCACCGCCGGTGGCTCGAAATAGCTGAATCGAGTAGCTGTTGCTCTACAAAGACAGGTTAGCAGGTGAAGCATCTCCTTCTACATCGGCTGTGAAATGGAGTAGCGAGCTCATAACGGATCCTTGGCACGTCATGGCAGGCAATATGGAATATTAATGCCCGCCTTAGTCGCAATAATGTTCTAGTAAGTGGCTCGTCTAACTGACAATAATGGATGATATGTAGCAGTCAGCATGGCTACAGCGGTTGCCGACCATCCCTCAGTTTCAGATGGACTATTTGAGAGAACAGTTGCCTAGATAAAAGTGGCTAAGGTTGCAAATTGATCCTTTTTGTCTATTTTTTTAATAAATATAATCCGAGTTATCGCTGTGGTGGCTTTATGAACAAGGATCCTGTTGCTAAGCAGAGCTTGTTGCGTGAGCCCTGGTCCCACCATCCGATCCATGAATTCCAGTTCAACGGCAGAATTTTGACCGAAAGTTTCACGTGCCGTCAATGCACCGACACGGCCGCCCGGTAGCTCATTCCCGGCCTTATTGGGCCAGCTGCCAACTGACCCTCCCAGCTGGAGGCTAAATGCGAGCGCGTGAAGCGACTCGAACTCTGTGTTGCCAGGACAGGGGAGACCATTGCAGGCCAGCGCTCTAACCAACTGAGCTACTGGGCCTTCTGATCCTCTCCTGAATCCTGCACTGGGTGGGGGACAGATAATTTTATAAATCCGAGCTAGGTTGTATTAATTTGTCGTCGAATGCCGTGGGCAATGGTACAATTACAATTGTTCGGTTCATGAACATGAGCTTATTACCTAGGGCTAAAAAGATGCACTGAATAGCATATAATTATACTGGACTGGATTGGTTTGAATGGAATGCATGACCGTTTTCAAAAAGTTGAGTGAATGTCTAAGACCGATTTTCCAAAGCAAGAAGCCCAAGGTCAGAGGAATCGATATGTAACAGATATTTAATGGTCTGTAGGAGCTAAAAATGTTTCAAGATACCACAAATCATACATTTTACAATATTCCAAACGACTCCACAGTTTCGCATCCATGGGGGTTCTGGATGCTCTAGTAGCCGAACTGTCAAGTTGTTTGAAATATTGTAACATAAATATGTCATTGTATTTTGAGGAAAAAGTTCGCTTTTACAGCTCATTAGATATCAATTATATTTCAATGGGTAGCCAACAAAATTTTCTTGGCCAATATTGAAAAGCAAAATTGTTTGATACCGAAATGGCTTTGAATGCTCGAAAAAAAATCACAAAGTTTATCTGGCATGCTGCTAAACTTTGCTGCATGGTTAGATCTGTGGATAGAACCTGCAAAGGTCTCCCAGTATTGGCACAACGGGTTGGAGTCTTACGCGCTCGCCATTAACGCCTCCGATTGGAATGGCCAGCTGACAACTGGCCAGGCAAGGTGGGGACGCAAACACCAGGTGGACGTGCCCGCTATGTGTGGACGTTAAACTATCTGACAAAAAATTGTGCTGTAGAACTGGAATTTCCCGAGAGGGAGGTGGGTTCAAGGTCAGTGTAACAAGCTTGCGCTTCTCACTGGCCGATTTTGTTAAGCATCTCCAAGAATAACTCAGACTAAATATATTTATTTAAGAAATATGCTTGCAAAGCAGCTTTGAGCCCAGCAATGAGGTGGGCTTAAAGTACTTCGCCCATCAAAATTAACACATGAAACTAATATATCTAATAAGTGTGCAGCATGACATTTAGCTTTTCTTTTTCATCCATTATCGTTCCGCAGTAAGCATACTAAACAATCTGAAACTCCAGTTTCAGCCAGCAACATTTCAGTCACCAATGCATTGAGTCCACCATAGAACCATGCACTCAAAAGTCGCATTTAAATTACTGGTCCTTTCTTTATGCACATGACGCATGGCATGTGCCGCAAATATCTCTCCACTTTGTGCAGCACGGAACTGCACACCGATACGACGGTGGCCACCCTGAATGCTGGGGTGGCCGATGCAAAGAGATTCACTCAAAGCTTCACCACTTAGGCTTCACGACCGGTGATATCGTCAACCATAATGGCGTTGACCACAGCACATCTTACACCTCCATGAGATGGTCACTTAGAAAAGAAGAAAAGCAACAGCTGGTCGTTGCCGACGCATTGCTCCAAGATCGATTTCGCGTAGCAGCGTTAGGGATCACGAGGGAGAGGAAATCTCCGTATAGTTAGTCGGATTGGAAAAGGCGAGGAGGAATACTTGGATGACGATGTCACCAGAAAGTAATAATTCGGATTGCAATTATTGCATTTACAACAACAAAAGCTTGCAAATGGTGTTGTTATGACACCGTGAATTGCATGACCTTTCCTTATATTTAGCCATATTTAGGTTAAGGATTTCCAGGCTGTTTTAATGTAAATCGTTTTTTTGCATTGGCTTGGTATGTACCATGCTTTAGTCTCATGTGAACTATGAACTTACTCACCGAATTAAAATTTAGTTTTGCCCATCACGGGTTCACAAGCGATTTGGAGTGAAATCTTTCGGCACGAGCAGGGCCTCGCCACAACACGGCCCAGCGTTCCGATCACATCCAATCCTCCACGACAAGCAGCGTGCACCGACAAAACTGCCGTCGGAGGGAGCGCGCGCTCCTCATCCGCTCCTCTCGCCTCCTGATCCCGCCTCGTCTGCTCCCCTCGCCTCCTGATCCCGCCTCGTCTGCTCCCCTCGCCTCCTGATCCCGCCTCGTCTGCTCCCCTCGCCTCCTGATCCCGCCTCGTCTGCTCCCCTCGCCTTCTGATCCCGCCTCGTCTGCTCCCCTCGCCTCCTGATCCCTACTAATGTGATGCGGTGGCCTCATGCGTCCGACCTGATGCAATACGGAGACCACACAGGTGAGCTGTATTGTGCCTTACTGGGACGGCACTGATCCTCCTGCTGCGGTTCGGTGGCTTGCCATATCACACCTGATGCCATGCAGTCCGTCTCACATCACGTCACTCAACACGTTTCGCTGTGTGTGGCTGTTCTGCGGCAGCTGCTGGGCCAGTTTGCGCTCCCATTGGTTCTGCCGCGTGGATGGGTAGAACATACATAATATGTTCTAGGTTTTTGCTTTTAGGTCTGTGGGCATTTCGTGGAAAGGAAGAATCCCAAACCATTAATGGGCACGGCTGACCTTTTTCGCTTCACAGCAGGATGTTTAGTATCGGTCTGAAGCGCACGCCCCATAAACGTGCACGAGCCGCATTTATTCATAAGAATACTCAGCAAATGTAGCAATATTAGGACATGTTTATCTTGCTGCGCTTTGTACATGAAACTCGGCCATGGAGGGCAATGTAGCGCCCGCCGTCAGTCGTACTTTGTACTGGTGTATTTGTTCTACTCACGAGCTTGGCTCGGCTGTGGCATCCGCAGTAGGCAGGGTATCAACCCGCGGAGCCGGCTATATAATCGGATAGTGATAGTGATTGTGATATAGCGATAATGATCAGCGAATCCGTAAAAAGGTGAAGAAGTAGAAAACCCAATGACGTCCGACGCCGTCTACAACAGGTCTACGCATGCAGGTTCACCACATCAATTCTGAAAGGAACACATTTCAGTATTCGTATGGCAAACTTGCATAGGAGCGTTCCGTCAGATGCGGCCGTCAGTTGCGTGTGTGAGGCTCAAGGTGGACACTGCAACAATCCTGACCAATCCGTCAGTCTATAGTCTAGTTTTGCCACACGGACGTGGGACGTAGTCATTCAGCCTTCTCTTCGCTCAGCTAGTGCCGCGCGCAATCATTCCGTTTCTGCAGGCGAAAGCATAAGCTGGAGTTGTGAAGTTGAAATTGAGCTGACGAAGTCTTGAATAGTGTGTTTTCAGTCGAAATGAACATTTAACGCCACTCACTTTCCCCAAAGTTGAGCTCGGAGTTACCATCACAAAGGCATCCAGTATACGACAGTTGGCGCCAGGAAAAGTTAGCTGACGCACCATCCTGGTTCTGTGCTGCTCTGGCATGTCTTAATCAAGCTAGCAGATCACTCAATTCTCGGGAGTCGGCCGAAAAGTGTCGGAAACTGAGAGATGGAGCTCATATATTTCCGACCCTCGTCAGGGTGCGGAAGGACGCTCCGACCGCAAGAGGGAGCCAGCGGAAGGACGCCACCGGCTGCGCCAACGCGCCAGCGGAAGGACGCCACCGGCTGCGCCAGGGCGCCAGCGGAAGGACGCCACCGGCTGCGCCAGGGCGCCAGCGGAAGGACGCCACCGGCTGCGCCAGGGCGCCAACGGAAGGGCGCCACCGGCTGCGCCAGGGCGCCAGCGGAAAAACGCCACCGACAATGACACTAAGCAGGGACGGCTTCGACGGCAACCTACTGTCGGTTATGGTTGGGATTTGGAACGCCCTCCCGTCGCGCAACGGCCAAGCCTCATTGTTAAACGTCAAGGTACATTTGGAGCCCTGCTCTACACATTTGCACGCGTAGAACTGTGTAGACGGCGTTGGACAGCATTGGGTTTTCTACTTCTTCACCTTTTTACGGATTCACAGATTATTATCGCTATACCACAATTACTTTCACTATCCGATTATATAGCCGGCTCCGCCGGTTGGTACCCTGCCTACTACGGATGCCACAGCCGAGCCAAGCTCGTGAGTAGAACAAAAAACACCAATACCAAGTACTACTGACGGTGTGCGCTGCATTTCCCTCCATGGCCGAGTCCCGGATGTGCACATCTCACAGCGGCACCCACCGTGGCACCAATAACGCTACACCAAATATGTCCAGGCGAGCCTCGAAGGGGCCTCTTAGGTCCAAAAGAGGGGTCACCTTGAGGCTCAGGCGGCCCTTTTAGAACCATATCGGATTGCGGATTAGGGAGTCTAATGGTAAGCTTTCTGTTTATTGCTAAAGTTATGACACCATTACTCCTGAAATATTGATCTCCATCTCATTGGCCCATATCCTTCTACTACAAAAAGGTATTTTGTGCATCTACATCTACCTATTTACTGCTCAGATCGTGAACAAGGCGGCTATATCGCGTGTATGGGTACTACAGCAAGGGTGTTGCAAGAGGACAGGAGTGTAGCCACCAGCTCCATAACAGGAGGAGGGTAGCCACTAGTTTCACAACAGGAGGAGGGTAGCCATTAGCTACATAGCAGGAGGACGGTATCCACTAGCTCCATAACAGGAGGAGGGTAGCCATCAGCTCCATAACAGGAGGGTAGCCACCAGCTCAACAAAAAGAGGACGGTAGCCACCAGCTCCATAACAGGAGGACGGTAGCCACCAGCCCCATAGCAGGAGGAGGGTAGCTACCAGCTCCATAACAGAAGGAGGGTAGCCATCAGCTCGATAACAGGAGGAGGGTAGCCACCAGCTCCATAGCAAGAGGAAGGTAGCTATCAGCTCCATAACAGGAGGGTAGCCACCAGCTCCATAACAAGAGGAGTGTAGCCACCAGCTCCATAACAGGAGGAGGGTAGCCACAAGATCCATAGCAGGAGGACGGTAGCCATCAGCTCCATAACAGAAGGAGGGTAGCCACCAGCTCCATAACATGAGGAGGGGTTGACCTCTTCTCACTTTCTGTGGTCCGCTGAGGGCTCCTCATTTTCTGGGTTTCCCTACCAGATTTCGGGTTTCCTTTGCATCCTGGGGCTCACCTCTGTAAAATTGGGAATCTCCTGCACCGACTTAGGCGTCTTGGGGGGACGGCAAGACGAAGGTTCCTAGGTCTTGGGACGACAAGACGAGGCGGGCTGTTTACTCGTCTCGTTTCCTGGAGAAGGGGCTCCTTGCCCATCTTGGGGGATGGCGGCCCCTGGGCTGGCTTGACCGTTGTGGAACTGGCCTCATTTCAGCTTTCAGAGGGGACGGGGCGAAACTGAATGCGCCCCCCCCCCCCTGACTAACGACAGGGGGCCAGCGTCCCCGCCCCCCCCGATCTCCAGTGGTGCTGACTCTGGGCAACACGATTTTATCTCGCTGATTGTGTTGTGCATTACCAAATTACTCTAGAATCAGGTGAAACTGAATTAGTTTTGCAGCACCATGTCTGCGTTTTGCGTATCATCGGCATTCTTTGTTTTGATAGCCGCATTGCCATCAGCATCAGCCATCACACATTCAGAGCGTCGATGTCCCACAGCACGGACATAACATGAGGGGCCAGATCAGCATGAAGTCGGCCACTGGCTATTGGTGCGGCAATGCCACTCAACTACCGTATGTGCCAGCGACAGAGCTGACCTGTCAGAAGCTGACTGGCTGCCAAAAACCACACATCATCAGCATACCTTGCCAGTACATGCCAACTCGTACTGGGCTCCTTCAGCCCCTGTGTGCTGTACTGTGCTACTTCAGCCTCCTGTGTGTGGTACTGCGTCTCGTCAGCCCCCTGTGCGCCGTACTGCGCTACGTCAGCCCCTGTGTGTGGTACTGTGCTACGTCAACCCCTGTGTGCCGTACTGTGCCACGTCAGCCCCTGTATGCGATACTGTGCCACGTCAGCCCCTGTGTGCCGTACTGCGTCTCGTCAGCCCCCTGTGTGCCGTACTGTGCCACGTCAGCCCCTGTATGCGATACTGTGCCACGTCAGCCCCCGTGTGCCGTACTGTGCCACGTCAGCTCCCTATGTGTGGTGCTGTGCACGTCAGCCCCTGTATGCCGTACTGTGCCACGTCAGCCCCCGTGTGCCGTGCTGTGCCACGTCAGCCCATGTGCAGGTACTATGCCACGTCAGCCCCTGTGTGTGGTACTGTGCCACGTCAGCTCCCTATGTGTGGTGCTGTGCACGTCAGCCCCCTATATGCCGTACTGCGCCACGTTAGTCCCCTGCTGCCGGTCACAAATGTGCTTCGGCGGCAGACAGCCGGCGGTGCTTATGTTCCAGTTCCTGTGGGCGCCGGAGGCCCGAGCCGCGCTGAGTCGCGAAGGTCGGGTATAGAGTGGAGATGAAGGATAGAGTAGGAGTGAAGGTAGAGTATGGTTGAAGGGTAGAGTAGGGCTGAAGGGTAGAGTATGGTTGAAGAGTTGAGTAGGTTCGAAGGGTGGAGTATGGTTGAAGGGTAGAGTAAGGTTTAAAAGTTGAGTAGGTTTCAAAGTTAGAGTAGGGTTGAAGGGTAGAGATGAGTTGAAGGGCATAGTACGGGTAAAGAATAGAGTAGGGATGATGCAGGGAGATCAGAGCAAGTCAACTGTTACCTGTCTGCTCGTGTTTGCAGTCTCTTCATGTTGACAGTCTGCTGACGATGACTCTGCTCATGTTGGCAGTCTGCTGACGATGACTCTGCTCATGTTGACAGTCTGCTGACGATGACTCTGCTCATGTTGGCAGTTTGACCGTCTTGATATCGCCCCGGAAGTGACATCAGCTGTGTTCCGAGAGCTCTGCACGTTTACTGTTCAACTTAGCCTATCTGAGATCAATGCGCTGCAACCACAACTGCTTCCACGGCACACAGTACGGCTGCAGCCACTACGCTGATTGTGCTGCTGGTGAAGCAAGGTAGGATTCATGAAGGCGATTATCCAGCTGCACTGAGCATTGTCGGACATCCGTGGTGATTGTCAAAACAGGTAGGTATGTGTTGCACGACGGCTTTCAGTTAGGTACCAACGACAACAACAGCAACACAACAAGTCAACAGCAATTTTGTTTAAGCGTGACGAACCTGCCATCTAGTTTGGACCGATGTGACACGGAACAAAGCCGACGGATGATGGAATTGCTATGATCCATGGCGAAGAGCAAGATGGGTGGAGAAGTATAAAAAACAACGTTTCCGTGGCGTAGTGCATGGAGGCCAGGGTACTGCCAATTTGGTTGGTGGGACCCACCCAATACCCATAGGGTCCCTTGTTAGGAGAGCGAGAAGTTGGTAGGCCAAGGCAAATATTGTGGGGTCAAGGCCCCACCAGAAGTGTAGGAACCTGTGGCCCTGGCGAAGAGATGATGTGTGGAAGCTTCTCCTACCAGGAGACGGAACAGTAGACATGCTATGGCTCTCGATGATCAGGAGCAGTGCCCGACTGACCACGGCCGGGGTGGCATACCATCCATCAGGTAGTCTGAGTATCGCGAGTATCGACCGTGTCCAGCACCAGCTTCGAACCGCACTTTGCACTGGCAAGCCAACATTCTTGCTCCGAGATGTAAGCCACACAATCCTTAATATGCAAACAGTTGATGTGAGATGGCACGGGACATGCCTGTTTGGGCAGAGCCTGGTACGGTTGATATCGCAGCCAACACATCTCCTGTTAGTTCCCACTGCATTGCATCATGTCACCACCAACACGAACGACACGTTAATCAAGACCACGGTTGTTAATACATCAGTCGGCGATCACCTTCGGCATCTGGTCGTTGCCAGCGCCCCAGTGAGGATTCTGGTCGTTGCCAGTGATCATGTGACCACCTTCGGCTTGTGGTCGTTGCCAGCGCCCGAGTGACCACCTTCGGCTACTGGTCGTTGCCAACGCCCGTGTGACCACCTTCGGCTTCTGGTCGTTCCCAGCGCCCGTCTCGGACGGACTCGGACGCGACCCATGGAGCGCACCAACGCGGTACGGGAGTCGAGCAGACTCGGGCGACAACCCCGATCAGCTATTTTCCATCTGGAACGCGTCCGACACGGCCACCGGCGCAGACAATCTGGCTGAATGTTTCGCGGCTGTTTGACAAACGGTCACAGACCGCCACTGCCCAGCCGAAGAAGACGTCATCGAAAACTCAACTGCGCTGAATGATAAGAAATAACGATCTTATGGTGGTAATGTTGCAGCGAGATTGTACCTATATAACATGGGCCACTCTTGGGATACCTGAATCCCGACCCGATGGCCGCAGACTCGGGAACTCGGTAACAACGCCTGTTGAAAATAGCACGGCATGAGTCCTGTCGCTCTTCTTACCACATCACACAGACGGGCGTTCGGGAAAATCTTCGAATGCCATCATCCAAAGCCATCCACTTCGCATGTGAGAACACAATCTACCAAAGGTGAAGAACAGTGCGCAGAGGGCAAGAACTTTGGCGAGTACTTCGCGTCTGCGGGAGCTGACGTCACAGCCGACCTGAAAGACGAAGTTGATGTCGGTTTCTGCACGGCCAGACCACCATTTGCGCTTCCAGAGCCTTCCAGCATCGACCCATCACCATTAATTAACTTCGAAACCCGTGACGCAAACGAACTCTTGCAGAGCGACAGGACAGGCTTAGACATCGGGCCTCTTACCGCGTGAAGACATGCCTACATCGCCTCGCTTCGGCTTTTTCGCATCATCAATACCTCGCCGACCACCGGCATACCTTCCAGAGAGCTAACACAATGGCTCGGTAATCACAGACATACTTCCAGAGAGCTAACACAATACCTCGGTGATCACCGGCAAACTTCCAGAGAGCTAACACAATAGTAGATGCGAAGTCGACCGAGGCGGTGCCAATATGCAAAGCCAAAGGGGATATTACTGTGCCTTCCGACTAATGTAGATTCTGGGTCATCTTTGCAAGTCAACTGAGAACATAGCGTGTCGTCAACTAAGCACGTGTCTAGCAAACAGCAACATATAATCCTACATAGCAGACAGTATGCCCGCGGGTCCGGTAACAGCATGGTACTTGATGTCATGATCGATGCTGTCGGCTTCGCACAACACAATTCTGAACCCATCATCACGACGGCCGGCCTCGGCCAAGCATTTCACAGCGGCTATCATGATCTGCTCTTACCCAAATTAGGTATCGACATCGACATCGACCTTATGTGGCTTCTTGGCTACCTGAGTGGTGGAGTACCCCCGTACAGTCACCATGCAGTTACCTGAGTCCATAGTTACCATAGGTACCTGGGCACAGATGGTGAAGGCTGCTCGGATGCTCTGCATGTCTCCGGTGGTGCTCCACAACTGATGATACTCAGCTGCTCAATCATGCTAAGCCTGACAAACACAATCGCCTGTTTTACCTCCCAGATTCAATTTGTTTTCGAACCGGAAAACTAATCATTTCATCGACTGCGTACGTCATCGAAGTTACATTTTCACATAATGGAGGTACTCCCAACAAAAACTGTCTAGCTATTAATACCTTGGTTCCAAATATGCTGAACGTATAATAATTGGCAATGCACACATTTCGTTCACTTTACAAAAATGAATCAGCTTGCTACTACAACATGTTCACCCCACACTTAGCTACGTGACACGTGATCAAATGAACAAATCCCAGCAGGGTGGCACCGAAGTAATTGGTGGGCACGTTACATATCTTGTGGCCTAATCACATGGGCACTTCTTTGATGCATCGGGCTTGCCGAATACGCGAGTTGATGACGTCATCACACGCCGGATGACGTTTCAGCCAATAGGAATACAGGAAGTTGATTAGGCGCGTCTGATGTGTCACATGCAGAAAAAAATCGAAATTATTCGAGATGTCTGCATTTTACGCATCGGTAAGCGCAGGATTCAGTATTTTATGGCCGTGAGTACGCGTCGCTTCTTGCTTGCCTCGGAGTACCTCCAAGCGCCGCAAAGAAATAAGGAGAAATTCCTTTCAAGTGTATGCGAGTAATTCATTCGCATTTAATATTAATTCGCTCATTTGGTTTCAATTTTCCTAAAGCAGCTGTAAAGCATGCCGACGACAGTGTACATAATATAATGTCCTACAGCTAACCGTTAAATTGCATGGATAATACTGCAGCTGTTGAATAGCAATATGAAATTGCACGCGCTGGTCTCCATCTTGGTAATTCAAATCAGAACTGAGGGTTATACATGGAGTACGGCAAAGCGCACAAATACATGGAACCGACAAGCCTCCAACAAATGGATACGTTCACGGTGCACGTGTTACACAGGTGGCGCGGCCGCGACTATAAACTGTGAGATGGTTGGTTGGTTATTTGTTTTACGACACGTCGACCGTTGAGTCATATAGCGTCGCCAATCTCTCACGCCGATTGGTCGCGGGCGATGAGTAGCGACAGGTGAGATTCGAACCCACAATCTTTCGATTGCGAGACGAGCATCTTACCCCTAGACCACTCGTCCCCTATAAACTGTGAGAGAAGTATGACGTCGGCGAAACAAATATTCCTGACGTGTCCGGCGCAAAAGACGCCAAAGAAGCACCGAGCGCTGGTTTGCGTGCGATCGGATAATTACGCACCACAACGCAATTCATGCCAGTGAACCAAAGGTATTTGCACACCGCTTATTATAAAATAGCAGTATTCCATAATGCAACTCAATTAACTTCCTTTTCTGCAAGAAAAGCAAATTTCTGGTAAGCATGCAACCTTAGTTGTGAGTCAGCAAGATGTGCCGTTATGCACCAGACTGCTAACAAACGCCCGTAAATACGCTTGATTGTAGGGCAGTGTTGGAAAAGCAGCATTGCTCTGGATTTTTGTCATCCAACACATTGTCATCTCGATAAAATAACCATGTGATTGTTTCTGCCGGAGTCCAGAAAATGATGTGACGAGTGGGTGCAAACCTGACTTGCTCTTTCTTAAGAACGTCAAACATCTGGGTTTTGAAATGCAGCCTTCCATTCCAGAAATAATACACGGCCCGAGCTATGCAATAAAAGTGGGATAGCATCGCGCATCGTTGGACGCATTTCGTCCCACTTGCTTCAGTAACCAAACAACGTGTTATACATAAAGCCATTATCAGATACCCCAAGTGAAGAAAGACAAAAGTATGATGTTGGTGTCTCAAAAAGTACGAGCATTTCGCGGTCTAAACTGGTGCACCACAAATTATGGTCTGACAAGTCCAAGATCGCAGTGTGAATCCAACTCTGATGTAGGATTGGTTTTCTTCTCAAAAGCTGCAGGGGGAATGTGGATGATGGCAATAAGGCAACAGGTCATTCATGGAAAGGTGAATTTCATGTCACTGTACCAAATTCCATGTAGGTGAGCAATTTATGTTCATTGCGGAGAGTCAGCGTGAGGTAGAGAAGCTAAGGTATTGCTTTTTGCGGGATGGGGTGAGACATAGATCAGAATGGAAGAAACACGCCATTCTGAAGTGCAGGCAGGGTGGCTGGAGCAGGGTGTTGTTTACTAGCTCAGTGATGGCCATGATGATCGGCCAGACCATGATGAGCAATCCCCATCAGGTTCTAACAGAGGCGGCGGATTGTAATCTTGGAAGAGGGGAGGGGGACAAAGTTAAAGTCGAATTACGAGGGCATAGCTGCTGTATCCTCCACATTCTTCCCCTTCATTCCAATCTAAAGTCTTTGGATTTGGGCCACTTTGCGAACCAACTTCGGAATCTTAGAGATGCACCCCCCCCCACACACACACACACACCCCGAGCGGACCGACGTTTCCCGTGTCAACCACTCCAGAGAGTAGTGGTGGTGTCACTCCCTTGTACCAGGGTAGGTGTCAAAGCTACAAGCCGGCTCCCTATTGGAAGAGGGTTGCTTTGATCTACTGGGACTCTCATCAAAGTATGTAAGTAAAAGGAGTCAACGACAGTGTATGTGCTGCGTGCCGGCATTGTACGAATCGTACCATAGCCAATCCTGAACAACGTCGGAAAACGTCGATTATCGTGTTTGATGCATTGCCGACCGCAAAGCACGTCCGGATAAGCATGCATAAAGTGATGCAAATGTCTGTTCAATCACCACTCCGCGGCTCCATCCAGTTCCTGCCGTTGCGACCGGCGCAGGGCTGATACGTTGCGTAGTTGACGTGTAGTCGGTTCCCAGCTGTTGGTGACTAACCACTCCAGCGGCCCACTCTGCGCGTTCTGGCAAATCCTGCATCTGTTCCTGAATTTTCAGGAGCTCCAGGAGCAATGGCTCCCGCTGCCCAGACCGTGCGCTTGATTGTGAACACCGCACATCATTTATGGACGGGAAATATCTCCTGCTGGTTATATTGAACGGATCACCAGGTTTTGCGGACATCGGCTCACCTGATTCCATCCTTGAGACATTAGCCTTGGTGCCGTCCGGGCACGAGTAGTGGACATTTGGATCGCATGAATTCGCATCTTAGGTCATACTTGACTCAGGGACCGGATAAGGTTTCTAAGAAATGTTCGATGATTGAAGAATATATATATATATATATATATATATATATATATATATATATATATATATATATATATATATATAAATATAAATAACATAAATATATATATATATATATATATATATATATATATATATATATACATATATATATACAGATATATATACACACACACATATATATATATATATATATATATATATATATATATATATATATATATATATATATATATGTACTTGTGGTCAGCCTCAGGCAGGAAAACGTAGCTTCTAAGGATTGAGACAAGACGGATTACCAGAAACGTGCTCATTCATTATTATTGTTGTTGACAATACACTGGGTATGCTGCTGGAGTTAAGCACTACCTATGTAATATATGCTTCAACGGACTAACACGGTGCTTATAGAAATTGGTCGGTGACCCCAACGTTCCTTTGACTAAATTCCAGATCAGTGTCATAAGTTTTACAAAATCAGTGACCATCAGAAGTCTTATGCCAAATGATTAGGCTCGTGTTGGACTTCAGGTCTCAAAGTCAATTGGAGCCAAAATCAATTGAATGGAAGAAGAAGTGTTCTAAACAAATACTTATTTTGTTTAAAAAAAAACGTATTTGCTTTGTTAGAAGTTTATGAAACATCAATTTAATTTAGCATTGCATTCTAAACTGCTTTTTGCGTTCCAATCTGATGTACTTTTGCTGCCAAGACTCAGAGCAATTATTACGCCGTCTTGGATCTTTTAGCGGAATCAGATCTTGGCGATAATGACAGTCAGAGTAAGATTGTGGTAACCATTGTGAAAACATGGCGAACAACCCTGGCGGATATGATGCGACTAACTCGGATAACTCCAAGGGTGTATGCTTTGAATTATAGGCGCTTTTGGGCTGCTATTATAACACAGTTGATACGCTATGGATGTATCTGAACGAAGTCCAATATTTTTAAACCATGTGTTCTTGGCGTCTCTTTGAATGGTGCAGGGGATATATAACAGCTTAGATTATTATAGAGTGACATTCGTGGCGGTTGTATGTTGAAGGGTGTGTGACTTGACCATAGAGACCCTACAAACAGCCTAGGGTGCTTAGGCCACATCAATAGATAGGCATAATGAGGGGAGAGAGGTCCTACTATTCCGAGGTGCGCCTATCTCGAGTGCGAATTCAAGGGGAGGAGGAAGAAGAAACGATGAGGAGAGGAATCTAAAACACCATCATGACAGGAAATATGGTGGTATGCCAATCAATGTTACGAATCAAAGTTCTGGTGAACTGAAGGAGAAAAATTGGCCCGCTAAATGTATCGTAACATCCAAAGTGAGGATGTCCTAGGAAGTGCAGGAATATCTCGATGAGTTGTTCATTAACTACATTATTGGTACTGATGAGCCGTTTTTACGCTCTGTTCTCATATTACCTGCACTCCTTAACATTGGTTCCGGTGGAAGTGTATTCCACAGCTAAACCTTGTACCCCTTGGATTGCAATGTAATATATGGATGGCCAAGGTATCCAGATGCACATCAAGCTTCATTTGGATGTCAGACGTGAACTTAAAAGCATATGAGATATTGTTGTTTGCTAGATACGTGCTTAGTTGACGACACGTTACGATCTCAGTTGACTTGGAAAGATGACTCAAAATCTGCATTAGTTGGAGGGTACAGTAATATCTCGTTTCGATTTGCACTCGGCACAGCATCGGTCGACTAAGATCTACTATTGTGTTAGCTCTCTGGAAGTTTGCCGGTGGTCAGCGAGGAATTAATGACGCGCAAAAGCTGAGGGCAACGCTGCGATAGGCATGTCTTCACTCGGTAAGAGTCGCGCAGTCTAAGCCACTCCTGTCGCTCAGCAAGAGCTCGTTCGCGTTACGGGTTTCAAAGTTCATGAATGGTGATGGGTCGATGCTGGAAGGCTCCGGAAGCGCAGCTGGTGGTTTGGCAGTCGAGAAACCGACATCAACTTTATCTTTCAGGTCGACTGAGACGTCAGCTCCGGCAGACGTGAAGTACTCGTCAAAGATCTTGCCCTCTTGCACTGTTTGTCACCTTTTGTAGATTATGTCCTTGCATGAGGAGTGGATGGCTTTAGATAATGGCACCTGAGGATTTGCCCGAAAGCCAACCTCTCTGATGTGTTAAAAAGGGTGACCGAAGAACTCATGCCGCGCCATTTTCAACAGGCGTTGTTGCCGAGTTCCAGAGTCTGCGGTCATCGGCTCGGGATTCAGGTGTCCCAAGAGTGACCCATGTTAGGTAGGCACAATCTCGCCGCGACCTTACCGCCAGTATTATAGCTACCATAAGTCACTATTCTCTATAATCCAAGGTAGTTTAGTTTTCGATGACGTCTTCTTCGGCTGGGCAGTGGCAGTCTGTGACGGTTTGCCAAACCGCCACGAAACATTCAGCCAGATTGTCTGCGCCGGTGGCGATGTCGGACGTGTCCCAGTTGGAAAATAGCTGGTCGGGGTTGTCGCCCGAGTCTGCTCGACTCCCGTACCGCGTTGGTGCGCTCCATGAGTCGCGTCCGAGTCCGTCCGAGACGGGCGCTGGGAACGACCACAAGCCGAGGGTGGTCACACGGGCGCTGGTAAAGACCAGAAGCCGACGGTGGTCACACGGGCGCTGGCAACGACCAGTTGCCGTAGGTGATCGCCGAATGATGTATTAACGAATGTGTTCTTGATTAACGTGTCGTTCGTGTTGGTGGTGACATGATGCAATGCAGTGGGAACTGACAGGAGATGTGTTGGCTGCGATATCAGCTGCACCAGGCTCTGTCGAAACAGGCATGTTCCGTACGATCTCACATCTCACATCTCACATCGTTTGCTTGTTGATGATTTTATGGCTTATATCTCCGAACAATAACGTTGGCTTGCATACATATTATGGCATGCACACACACATATATACATCATGGAGTTTTTGCTGCAGTATGTCCAACTTCATTTTTATTTGAGCGTCAGTTGTAACTAAACATTATTCGATTCTGGTCAGAAACGATGCACTTAAAATATTGCATGCTATATGTACGACTACATGGCATGCTATATATACGATAGGACATGGCATGCTAGTTTCACTACTATGTAAATTGTGTCCGGGAGCACTACCCAGTCCTGAAACTGAAGGCAATTAACAATGTTTGCCTTTGTTACTTTGAGAAATGATAATAGTGAAATTGGCATGGGCCAGTCAATATGTTAATAGACAGCAAAGTGTTGGACCGAGGATGTAGATATGCTCCCGATTGAGTGTCGTTTTCCGCTCAAGTTCCCGAATTTGGCCACACTGCTCCGGAGAGAGCGTTCCCAATCCCCAGATTTGAGAACGTAGTTAACATTCTGTGCATCGCCAGACATCCAATTAATCTGAAATGCTAAACTTTGCTAATGTATGACACGGCGTCAACAGACCGTGAAGTCAGAATAGTTGGCTGTGTTTCCCAGGGCACCGCTTAACAATATTTGACTGGCGGGTCACCGCCATTAATTCAAAGGGTGTCACCTTCCAACATTTCGAACTCTGCTCCCCAGTAGTGTTCCAGCATGGACATGCGACTTGAATGCGAATGGGTAGCGGTCATGAGTGGGGAGAGGGGCCATCCCCCTCCCCCAGTGTAGCATGTTAGAGGAGACATTGGTGCTTTTTGCCGACGTCAGGGTTAATTTGTGGGAAACACGTCAGCTTCACGACGATAGCTGTCTTTGGGACATTCACGTAGGTATACAAAATGTTCACTGCTCAGTTTTCACTTGTGTGTGTGATGATATTTCACACCTTCCTGATGCAAAATGATGATCCTTGATGATGATGATCATGAATGATGATCCTTCCTGGTGCAAAATGAGTGGATTCAAGCATTCTCCGAGCGCACAACTCGTTGGCGTACCTCAGCTCAACTGGAAAATGCTAAGCAACGATTAAGCACGCCGCCAATTCGTCGCCGTGGTGGCTCGGCTGCGACCGAGTTGCGTGGTGTTAAGCCATGGTCATAGTCATAGTCATAGTCGTATATTGAGTTCTCCATATTCATGGCTTTTCAGCACTCGCGTCAATACATGGTTCAATGATAAAGGAGAAACTCGAATTATGAAAAACACTAAATAACGCAAAACGTCAATGGAAAAAGATAAAGGGATAAAACATGCCATCAAATACGCTCCTGAGCATCAACCCTATTATTCCACGTGCTGACCGCCCGATACAAAAAGCTGCGCCTCGCTGCTTCCGTATTAATGCGGGGCAGCTCTAATTTATTCGCGTCAGTTCCTCGAGCATATGTGATTGACTGCATGTGGCTGCAGTTTTATGAAGTACTGCATAAGACTGCAATATGATATAGTGATGCACAAGGTCTCTCCAGGTACATTTCGCTAAATCGCGATGTGATGCAATGCAATTTTGGGTCATATAAAGGAACTGCTGCTTATCGAATGAAAACAAAAATATGTTGATTAAGCAGTGTATGCATAACATTTTGAGCAGAGCTTTCTGCTGCCGATAGATATTGTGCCCTGGTGGTACTATAATTGGTGCTGCAACTAAATTTCCCGGAAAATCTATGTTTTAACATTATTAACAACACAAAGTGTACGTTTGGTGACGGGCTCCAGAAATGGTTCGCTTCCTCTGGCCCTGACATACAATATGCAATCATCCACACCAGCAACACACTAGCTGTTTTTCATGGTTCAGGTAAAATTTGATGATAAACTGACAGTCATCAAAAGGATTCACTTCCTTTCTAGCCATTTTTCCACATACATGAGATGACAAATATGCGTAATAGCTCATCTACATATTTTCCTTTGACCTGAACTGAGATAGCGTAATCAACCTTCCTTGTCATGAAGCTGTCAAACAGAACACCAGCATCCTAGAGTATGCATGCCAATTGGAACTGCATGATCGAGCAAGTGGTTCTGGAGGTCCCCAGGACATGATGTCCTCCCTAGGAGCATGCGATTGCAGCATCTTCAAACCGAAACACGCTTGAACCGCAGCACGCTACCTCCATCGGCATTGGTGTCAGCGGGAAGGGCTGCGAGTCTGAAACGAGAGGTGCAACGTCCAGCCAGCCAACCGGCCACAAATCCGTGATCCCTACGGCGTGGCTGCCCACATCATAAAGTGGCCAACAAATGATCCCCGTGCCGGCCGCCACTGCCGCAGCGTGTCTTACCGGCCCGGCGGTGCCAGACGGCGAGTCATCACTTACCGGGAGGGGGGCGGCCCGGACGCCGGCCTGATGCATGGTGAAAGCCTACAAACACCATTGATCGGTAAAAGGCGACTGTTTGCTGAGTGGCAGTGGTGGCTGTCGGGGAGCCGATGTGGGGGCGTCGGCAGGGGTGGGGACGGGCAGGGCCGGCGCTACGTCAGCAGGACCTGTCGGTCGCTCCATCCACGCCAACGGAAACTTTGGCTGGCCGCAGTTGTAATATGGGCTCGTTGTGCGGCAACTTTATTGTGGTCTGGCCACACTGGCGGATCCAGGCATGCCCCCCCTCCCCGAAGCGCTTAAAGAGGCATGACCGTGAAGCCATAGTGTTCTTTTGCCCTCTCGAAACCAACAGAAGTAAACTAGATTAAAATGCGGTAACCTTTCCCGAGGTTAAACAATAACGTCCGCATGAAATAATCTCCAATTTTAAAGGCATTTATGTTCTAATTGTTTGGAAGTCAATATGGTAGCATAATAGATTCTGACACAGGGGAGTCGAGTTGTATCCTTTTGTGGGGGCCATGGCCCCACCAATGTTGACCTTGGCCCCCTCAATGTTGATTTGGGCCCCCCAATAACCTATGCTATTTTTATGCTGAGAAGAAAGTTAAAGGGAAAAAATTAAAAAACACTATGCTACTTACAAAACTTAGTTTATGCCAACCAGCACATTTTGTACTGAAATGAAACAGATTTGTATTGGATAGTGGATTGACTCTCCACCTTTTGCTGCAAAATTGAAAACTTTGTGGAAAAAAACAAAGGAGTTGGATTTCTTTCCACTTTGCAAGCACGACTTACATCATAAAATGTCGAGATTAGCTGCTGCTGATTTATTTTAAACCAGATTGTTTGCAAAAATCTGCAAAGCCACTAGACAACAATTGCATTGTCACAATGATGCTTGCACACATGACCAATGGCAAAAGCACATGCATATGGAGCGTGAACTGGATTCATTCTACTCAATTTCCAGTAATTGTCAAACTTGCACACAATCCAGTCCAGTCAACAACAATCAGTTTTCATTGAGATTGTAGATATACAACCTATATTTATATTTAATAGTCAACCCATCGTACTATAAGCTTGATATTTACCTAGGTACCCACCTATATCCCAATGACAATGTGCATATGTTCAATATTGATACATAGCCCCCCAGTCTCGACCTGCACCAAGAGCCACATATGAGCCAAATATCTGCCAGCTCATGATGCCATGAAAGAAAAAAGTCAGCAAGAAGCTGCATGCACACTGCATAATTTCTATTCTTGAAGAAAGCAATAGGTAGGTACTAAGCCGCCGTAGCTTTCAAGACTTTCTAAACGAACCTGGTAAGCAAGGCCATATAATTAGGTACAGTCCCTAGATGATTTGAACGCTGCGGACTGATTGATCGTGACGTCACCAGTTTCATCATCATCATCATAACGTTTATTGCAATCATCTTACAGTTCTGTTGGACATTCTCTCAGAGTGGTGCAGAAGCACTAGGTGCTTAAATCATGGCACCTATCTGAAGTTGTGGATTGACAGTGTAGCAAAATTTAAACATTAGCACACTCTTCTCAATCTGATATTTTCTGATATATCCCAAACCGCCGACGCCACAGATCACCCGTGAAGCCACCGCCCAATCCAGCATGGGTCCCGACCCCAATTTAGTGCAGCTTTAGGCCATTATTAACTGGTTAGCAATGTTAGTTCATGTCAAATCTATGAGTTTCGAATAAAAAGTTGTGAAAATGGCAAGCCACCACCCAACCGTCGTTTTCGCTCAATCCGTCCCCATGTAGCAGGATACGAAGCTTGCTTAGTGGGTGGAATTCTGGAAAATTCTGGCTAAGATGTTGTGAAATGTTGTTGAATAGTTTATTTCGAGGGTCAATGTGATTTGGACAATCTAGAATTACGTGCCGGATATTTTCGTTTTGGCAGCCGCAAGAACATTCGGGAGATACACGTTTTTGAATTCGAAATAGATGGGAGTTTAGATGAGACATATCAACCCGAAGTCTAGTATGAAGGGAGATGCCTTTCTTTGATCCAAAAGTGCAGAATTTTGGTGGACTGGGCACACCGAACTGCTGCGTAATCGCTTTTTTGAAGGAGATGTAGGGGAGACAGTGTGTGCTTTCGCTTAGGCTATTCCAAAGACGTCCAGTAGCTGGGAAGAACGATTTTTTAAACGATGATGTATGGTTTGCAACTTCTGTGTGATGGCTGGCGTTACGAAGTTCCCCGCCTATTTCGTGCACACGTGTTTGAGGTATGATAGTACTGATATAGTTTGGTGTGTTCTGTTCTGAGTCGGTTAATTTATGATAAAGTATCAGCTTGTGTATGCGTCGTCTAGTATATAGTGAGGTCCATCCTAGGTCGAGTCGAATTTTGTCAGTAGATGATCTAAAGAGTGTCGCGGTTACTAGCCGTCCTGCTCTGGCTTGTAGAGTCTCTAGTCGTGTTGTATCTTGGATCGTAATTTGTCCATCGTAAATAACATCACAATAGTCAAAGTGAGGTCTGTGTATGTGGTGTATATCTGATCTAGAATCGGTCTGGGTATATATTTTGCAATAGGATACAGTAGACCAAGTGCTCTGTTAATTTTTTTGCAAATTATGTTTATGTGCTCGTGAAAGTGAAGATCGTGGGACAGGGTAAGTCCGAGATGGGTATGTGTGTCATGCATTGGTATGCTATCGCCTCCAAATATTAGTGCTAGCGGGCTGTGCTGACGTTTGTGCAAAAATGTTTGTTGAATTGTTTTCGAAGTGTTGAAGGTGATTGCCCATTCTTCGCCATATTTATGTATTTCGTCTAAGTCACGTTGAAGTGTCCGTTGCACAGCGTTAATGTTGACAGTCGTGTGAGAGGCATACAGCGAAGTGTCATCAGCGAATAAGAGAATGTCATGTGATGTACGTTTTGAAAGTTCGTCAAGATACATTAGTGATAATAAGGGTCCTAGGACAGAACCTTGTGGACATCCCGCATTTATAATTTCGGTCGTTGAAAAAGCATCACCGATCCGTACTCGTTGTTTTCTGTTTAGTAGATATGATTGTAACCAGTCATGGAGTGAATCAGTAAGTCCGAATTGATTTTTGTAATTGAAGAGGAGCCCTTTGTGCCAGATCTTATGAAAATAGCGGGAAATATCGAGATAGATGGCAGTAAAGTCATGTCTACACTCCAGTGATTTGTACAGGTTGTGCGTCAGGTACAGTAGCTGCTTTTCTGCGCTATGGCTGCGACGATACCCACTCTGTCTATCTGTAAGTAGAGAATGTCGAGTAAGATGGCAGTAGATATGTCGATAGACGATCTTCTCGAATATTTTTGACAATGCTGAGAGAATACTTATTGGACGACAGCAAGTGTAGTCTGATGGTGACCCTTTGTGCTTGTATACTGGTCTAATGTCTGCTTCTTTGAATCTGCTGGGGTAAATGCCTTCCGCAAGTGATTTATTGAATAACCTTGAGAGAGGTTCTGAGATTATAATGGCAGATAATTTTAAAAGTTTGACTGGAATTTGATCTGGACCAGTGGATTGATTTGCACTTAGGGAATTAATTATTCGTAGAACTTCCTGTTCGTCAGTTTGAATACTTCCCAGAGTAGGCACTGTAGTCGAGTTATCATGGGCTGGGACCTGATGTGCATCAGTTATGTTCAGAGTAGATTGTGAAGCAAAGTAATTATTTAGTAGCATAGCTTTGTCATAATCGTCTGTCAGTACATTTCCGTCAGGTCCTTCGAGCGGTGGTATCGTATCTTCTCTGGTTCGTCCTGCTAAGGCATGCAGTGTTTGGTGATATTTGTAGGGGTCATACTTGTGTTCTATGAGCTTTTGCACTTGCCGTTGTATATGTTTTTTTACATTGTCTATTCATGCTAGTCACTGTGTTCCGTTGACATCTCCAGAGGTCCCAGTCACTATCGCTGTTACTTTGCCTCGCATGCCGAAAGAGTCTGTCTCGTTTTCTAATATTACGTTTAAGCTCACCTGTTAACCACGGTTTTTGAAGTGGCCTCTGTGGTACAGTTCTCATGGGAATACATGATTTGGCAGCGGTTAAAATGGCAGATATATACTGGTCAGTTGCAGTGTCCAAGTCATTGTCCAAGAATTGATCCCAATTCGTATTTTGCAACAGTGTAGTTAGTCGTGCTGGGTCTAGTCTTGATTGATTGCTTCATCTAGCTTCGTTTCCGTTAATCCTAGGATCTTAATACAGTTATTTTCAACCAATAGCAGCAGTTCATCTTGCTTATTTCCTGCAGTAATACTGTTAATATTTAAGTGACAAATATTCAATTCCCGTGGTAACATAGGTGCCCCTTTAGTTCGATGTAGCCCGATTCCTATGCTGTACAGGGAGCTGCTTCGATTTCCGAAAAACCATATATCGGATTATATTGCGCCATTTCGCATGATTCTGGCACCGAAAGAGGGATCGCTTTGCTTTCTTTCACCAATCTATCTACCACTTTTGCTCTAGCAATCGAAACCATCGCGGTATATAGCGTCAAAGTTTTCTTGCACACTGCCCAACCCGCATCCCAAACTTCGGGGCAGTTGCGCCCAGCCGTGTGGCGCAGAGGTATGAACTCAACTCGAGATCCAGAGTTGGCGGGTTCGAATCTCTCCAATAATCTTGCTTTTTCAACTGCACTATTTTGCACGGTGGCAGGCTGGCCAAACTCAACCACACACACACACGCACTATTTTGCATTTTTAATTAGGTAGGAACATTACTGCGTGCCATCACACATATTGAACACGCTAACTGCAACCTTAATCCTTGGCAACGCGGTACATAGTTTATCGTCGCTTTACCGAGGCTTGTTTACTGACGCACCCGAGCAGAAATCGGGCATATTCCAAATTCGGTGGTGAAATTCGGCGCAGCCTGGCAATCGCACTCGTGACGTCATAGCTCAGAATTATGGGCCTATGGCGGCTGCAGAAGTGACAACCACCTGCTTGTAAGTTATACAAGGTCAAAGCCCATCACCAAATGTGTCTGGGGAGACTTGATAGACACTAGCGCTCATGAAATGCCACAAATCGTGATGGGCGTTCCTAACATCCAAAATTGTAACATCCAAAGAAAAAAATTCCAGTTCAGAAATACAGGTCGACAAATGTGACGGAGGTGAGACATTTGCGGTGAAATTGCGCGCAGTGTTTAATCCGGAGTCCAATCTCATGTGACGTCGTACTGATTCGTTTTGTTGTACTTCGCACCCTATGATGTATCTGCAGATTGGTGTGATATTAGATAGTGAATAAATAGCTTGCTGATATATAATTTCCAAAGGAACAGTAGTTGAAGAAGTTGGCAGGTAATCTTGAACAAATCCAGTCCATGCCTTTTTCTGATTTGTGCTCAGGGTGTCCATATTAATACCACATAACTACCACGTTTGTCTTCAAGAAGAGCTGTTTTTAGTGTACTTTTATTAATATTTTCATTCCACTGCTCTTAGTGCTTTTTCTTCCCAGGATTGGGGCACCTAGTGTTGCATTTCCGTCCAGGGGTTGGCACACCTTTTCGTAAATTTACAGCTTAAGGTAATTTCTGATTTCTTGAATTTTGTTTAATGCAATGTTTAGGAATGCGATGAACATGATGTGACAGATCATTTAGGTAAATTTGTGTTTTAAGGTGTTTTATGAATTCGTGGAATGTATCATTTAAATGCAATGTTTATGAATGTGACTCAGATGATGGGACCACTCATTTTCTATAGAAATGCCTACATTTCAGGTTGTGAGCAAAATAACACCAAAAAAAGCTTTGAATTAGGTGACATAGGATAAAAAAAAAAATGTTTTTTTTTTTTAATGCAACATAAACTAATCTAACCTAGCCTAACCTCCCTTTGGGGAAAAACAAAACCAACACATCAAGTTTTAAAAAATTCAAGCAATATATTTTTTTTAAATAGAAAACGTAACCCAACTTAACCTAATCTAACATAAGCTGCTTTTGAAGAAAAAAGCTCCATTTCTTTCAAATTTTGGAACAGTTTTGCAACAAATGTCCAACTTAAAACACCTAAACTAATCTAACATAACCAAACCTAGCCCATTTGTTTTCTTTATGAAAGCAAATGTGTAAGAACTTGTCTTGTTACCACCTTAAAGCACAATAATTCAGGTTAGATTAGGTTGGGTTAGGTTTTTTCATTTGTAAAATTTCAAGAACATAAATTGCTTGATATTTTCCCAATATTGTTTTTATAATTGTTTTCTCCAAAGTCAGGTTAGGCTAGGTTAGGTTAGGTCATGTTGCATTTTTAATGTATTTCTTTTAATTGCTATGTTACCTAACTCAAAGCCCGTCTTTTTAATGTTATTTTGCTCACAACCTGGAAAGTAAGCACTTGTACGGAAAATGAGTGGTGCCATCAGCTTAGTGACATTCATAAACATTGCATTGGAAATTTAACTTAAAAATATAAATAAAACACATAGAAGCACAAATTTAGTGTCCTTTCCTCTGCAAATGCATGCTTTTCAATTGGGAGTAAAAGTAACACCAAAAAAGTGAGTGGAGTTAGGAAATATAGCATAAAGATAATGTTCAAGATGTAAGATAACCTTACCTAATATAGTCCAACTTCTCATACAAGAAATTATTTGTTTTTAATTGAAATTTTCGAGGAATTTTCTCAAATATTTTCTACTTAAAAAACCTAACCTAAGCTAGCCTGAACTGTTTATTTTTTGTAGAAAAATAATTACATAAATTATTTCCCAAATTTTTTTTATTTTCTAACTTACAACAAAAGCCTAACTTAACCTGACAAACCTAACGCCTTTGTATGCTTCATGGAGGTAAAATATGTGTAAAACTGGTCTTGTGGTTACCTTAAACTGCAATAATACCTGACTTTTTTTTAGTAATTTTCAGCTCATGGTACTCTCTGACTTCTTTGAATTTCTTCTTTAATGCAGTGTTTATTAATGTACTGAACATGATGTAGCCGCTCATTTCCTCTGCAGATGCACACTTTTCAATTGTGAGGCAAAGTAACACCCAAAAGGGGGCTTGGATTTGAGTAATATAGGATGAAAAATAACGTTCGGATAAAAAAATAGATGTAACATAACATAACCTAACCTAGCCTAGCATTCCATGCAAGGGATGATTTTTTTTTAATGCTCCATTTCCAAACAATTGTTTATTGTTCTCAAACATTTTCAACTTAAAAAGTCTAACATAACCTAATCTAGCTTTAACCGTTCTTGAAGACATTTTTTGGGGAAAAAAAATTACTAACTTACAACAAAAGCCTAGCCTAACGCAACTAGGCGAAACCTGGCGCCTTTGAATGAATTGAGGTAAAATGGGTGTAAAACCTGTCTTGTGGTTACCTTAGACTGCAATAATACCCCTTTTTGTGCTACCTGGTGCACGTGATGAACCTCCATCTGCATGCTGCATGAGAGCATTGCACTTATTGCTTCACAAAGAACAATAACATGTTGAAAGTACTATATTTTCAGGAATGGAATCCTGTGCTGATAACATTTGCTGAGTTATAAATTTTCAGGTCAGATCTACATCATTTGTGTTATTAAATACGCTAAATTCATAGAAATGCATACACCGGTTTGTGGACAAGAAGTTATTCTGATGATTTCTGATGTATTGAAAAATGACAAATTTTCATGATAGAAGCAGGCAAAGTTAAAGTACTTATATGTCAATAAGTGGTCCGTTCACTAACAAGACAGCAAATTCACACAAATACCATTCAAAACACGAGGTGACCCACTCTTTTTGCAAGTTTAAAATCGATGACAGTGCTTTCTTGAATCATGTTTATAGCGCATGAAGGAAATGTATTGCTGACACTTGTAAGGAACTGGTGTGTGTAACGTTTAATTAACGTTTCTAATGTACTGATGTTTGTACAGCAAATATAGCTCACTATTATAAATAACATGGGAAGTATGATGCCATATATCATGGCTAATTTATGGGCAAAATATTATGCAGCAGATTCCCTGCATTATTACTTAGTCATTTGGGCTTTAAGGCACATCGACCATGTTGATCATATAGCTCCCTGCATTGTTGTTAACTGATATATCAGTATGTTTGCAAATTCACTGATGAGTGAATCCATACCATTCCCACTGGGGTATAAAAGCTACATCATAACATTGCTTCTACAATGCATATAACAGAAACCCATCTCGATTGTCCTACTTACTCAGGACACCACAGAAGTCAATGAATGAAAATGTTACTTCATCCCCTGTATTGTTAATGTAAACAGAAGTCTCCTGAACCATATGTTATGTCCTTTACAGTGTTGCTCCATCCACCTCCAACTGCAACCCTGACCAAACTTCAGGAGCGCATCCATATCCAAAGCAGTCTGTTGAAGAAGGTATGTATTGCAGCATAACTACTGTGACCTGAATTCCAGGGTATCCCTGTTGCATTATAATCCATCCTTGCTGATCCATGTAGCAGATGTTTGACTTCCCTCAAGCTGTCTGGATAACTGGGGAGTTGAGATCACATGTGAGTGATGAAATAGATGAACTATTCCTGGATTCTTATGTTGCATCATTGCATGGCACAGTGACATACCGAATGGGGGAGGGGGCATTGTGGGCAGTTGCCTCCCCCCCTCCTGACAGGTTGTGGGGCCCCCAATAATCCGCCGAGCTCAGGAAAAAAGTGCGCCATGCTCCCTAAAAATCCCACTCGGTCCACCAAAAATCGCACCGGGGCTCAGAAAAATCCCATTGGGAGCTCCCAAAAGTAGCGCAGGGGCCCCTGATAGTGACGCTGGGGCCTCAAAAGTTTGCACCTGGGCCCCTGAAAATCACGCTGGGGCCGCAAAAAAGTCGTACCAGGGTTCAAGAAAATCACGACGGGGGCCACAAAGGGTCGGGCCGGGGCCTCCTGAAAATCACGCTGAGACTGGGGGTACTAAGAATTATCACCCGGGTCCCTGAAAATCACGCTAGAGGCATGACAGGTCCCACCGGGGCTCTAAAAGTCTCGTTAAGATCACCCAACAAATGAAGCCGGGGAAATGAAAAACAGTCCGGACACATCTGGAACAATCAATTTGTGATCTCAACAATGGCTCCAAAAGCCCACAAAACTTGTTGCCCCAAAAAACGTGTCGTAGCCACCAAAACTCGCGCAAGGGATCCCAACAAGTGACCACGGGGCCCCCAAAAATCGCACTTAGACCAAAAAAATGCACGCCGCTTCTCTTGAAAATCTCTCTGGGGCCAAAACGTCGCGCCGGAGCCCCACAAGTTGCAGCTGGCTTCCCAAGAACCAATATATATCCGGAATGTCACCCTGCGGACACAAAAATTGTGTCAAGGATCCACAAAATAAGAAGTCGTCGGACGCCGAAAAAAAAACCTGTTGGGGCACCGAGAAAAAAAAACCGCACCGAGAGCTCGAAGAATCGTACCGTGAAAAAAAGAATCGTACCAAAAATAGCCTGCAGGTGGCTAACAAAAAAATATACTTCACCACATAAACCACAAGGAGACTCCATCGAATCGACCAGAGCACCGGAAAATTCAGAATGGGTCCCGAAATAAAATTATCCGAAGGGCCTTTCTACTCTCGATCGTGCAATCTGCGGGAAAAAAAACACGTTGAGCAGCCACAGTGGCGTACCAAAGGGAAAAATTACCCTCCATAATGTTAGGCACCAAGGTGTACACGTACTCTCAAGCTCTGCTTACAGCAAGAGTTGACAAAGTCGGATCCGCCAGTGTGTACACGTGCACGAGCGTTGACGTGGTACAAGACGTTGGACGTGAACGTGAACGTTATGGTAAACAAGAACAAAAATCCGGTAACTTAGAAACGATGGAGGTAGGCTGGGGCCCCATACGCAAGAACTCATGTTGTCATTAGTTAGTATGTTTTTCATTGGGCCCCTTTGCCAAATAGTGGTCGAAATCCAGTACTTTTAACCAAAAATAGTGGGAGAATGGGCACTCTCCAAATCCGTCCGACCGCTCCCCTGATGCAATTCCTCGGTACGCCACTGGGGGAGGGGCTGGGCTGACGCCGAAATCCGGAAGTTGCCCCCCCACCCCCAACCGGTGGGCTAGATCCGCCAGTGTCTGGCCACGTGCGACATGTATAAATGTTTCCCGCCAGACAATGCCCCCAGCAGTTTGCCAGGGGTTACATCCGAATGCTGAGTGACGTCACGATATTTTCAAGTGGACTTATTCTCATGCATGCCGAACGATGTATTCGCCCAACCTGTTGATTAATTCATTAATTTATTAAATAATTGATTCATTCATTGATATATGTACCTATTCACCAATGGTGTGCATTTTCAGGTGTCCTTGTCCATTCATTAGAACCGCCCTGAAAACTTCCAGGGCTGCTTCCCCATAGGATTATATGCTAAACTTCTGGTGTGCTCGACAGTTCCCAGGAGTTCACAAGCACCTCTAAAAGACCATTTTTTCACCCATGCATAAAGCTTTTCAAGGTCATGGCGGCATAATAGAGTCTGGCCTCGCTGGGGCATGCGCACATGCTTATTTTCCCAATGAAGTAGGTTGACGGTAGTCGGAATTGTCGTGGATATTCCACAAAAAAACGAGAACGCACAACTGAGAATAAACCGGGGAATAGCAGGCGGCGATACCACCGGCAATGCGGCGCAAGGTTAAACATCGCGGGGTGGAGCATGTGGTGGAAGGGGTGCTAAACCAGGGCTGGAATAAATACATTGCTCGCGATTTTGATCTTCCAGAATGCTATCCTATTTGGACAATTGTCCAACATAATAATGCAGTACTTTATTACTTTTTTCATATTGCTCAGTATGCGAGGTATTAGATACAGATCGATATTCCAGTATCAGTGCATTGCATAGCTATGATGGGATATTCGGGCTGAATCTTACATGCTGGAATTCGCCTTGTTTAACTTTGTATTCCTTTACTATTTCAAATATTTCAGGTTGTTGAATGCATAAGACAAAATGCTGTACCTCAGAAAGTATATCACAATTATTTGTGTTCCATGTATGTTGAAACATTTATTTGTTATATTTAACATTGAATTGCAGAATGCCGGTTGAAAGCTGAGAATATATCCAAAGGGTCGATCAAAGGCCTCGCCAGTCCTCAACGGGCTTTCTGACCCGGCTTTCCGTCCTTGCCATCTGCCACTTCTACTCCAAACGCATCAGATTCAAGCTCAGGCTAGAAGATCAATAGTCCGCTTGGTCGCGGGGAAAACAGCGAGAAAACTTGTCGCGTTCTCGATTTTGCCGAGTAGCTGAAACGCCGGCGGGCGGGCACGCGGCCGTCGCCGCTCCACTCGGCAGTAAAGCCGCGATTTCGGCACAGAGTGCGACAGGAAATTTCCGCAGCGTGCCACCTATCTGGCCGGCTGCCAGCCAGCACTGGCCGTCCGGGTGGTTTTATTTTCTTTCCGTCAGCCACTCGCCGGTTGTTCATTGTCGACAGCTGACGACAATGCGGCTCGCTGGTACAATTTAGCGCCGTGCTCACCACGAACAAGAGCCGCGCAGTCGTACCGAAGACGATTCAGAGACGGCAAACATTCCATTGAAGCCGTCTGGAAGGACATACGAGCGCACAGTGGTCCTGCTCCTCGGCGTCGGTGTATTATTTCGCTCGCGCGGCCATCTTCTTCCGCCGTATCGGGGAGCAAACCCACATCACGATAACAAAGCAAAAACGGCTGCAATCAGCGTCCGACCAGAAATCAATCGCGGCCCAGAGGCTGGAAATCGAACAAAGCAGTGGAGCAGGCCGCACACCCACCGGTCACCGGTCACCCGGCCGCGGCGGTGCCGCCGGACAGCGGAGAGTCAGCGGACCACGCTGGACTGGCCACACATTGGTGGTCAGCCTGCTCCAGGCAACACACAGGTGGTCAGCATGCTTCAGGCAACACACAGGTGGTCAGCCTGCTCCAGGCAACACACAGGTGGTCAGCCTGCTCCAGGCGACACACAGGTGGTCAGCATGCTTCAGGCAACACACAGGTGGTCAGCCTGCTCCAGGCAACACACAGGTGGTCAGCCTGCTCCAGGCAACACAAAGGTGGTCAGCCTGCTCCAGGCAACACACAGGTGGTCAGCCTGCTCCAGGCAACACACAGGTGGTCAGCCTGCTCCAGGCGACACACAGGTGGTCAGCATGCTTCAGGCAACACACAGGTGGTCAGCCTGCTCCAGGCAACACACAGGTGGTCAGCCTGCTCCAGGCAACACAAAGGTGGTCAGCCTGCTCCAGGCAACACACAGGTGGTCAGCCTGCTCCAGGCGACACACAGGTGGTCAGCCTGCTCCACCGGACAGCGGAGTCAGCGGACCACGCTGGACTGGCCACACACTGGTGGTCAGCCAGCTCCAGACAACACACTGGTGGTCAGCCTGCTCCAGGCAACACACAGGTGGTCAGCCTGCTCCAGGCGACACACAGGTGGTCAGCCGGGACAGGACGGCATCCACCAGCGAAGAATCGAAATGAGCATCTCAACACGCCCGCACATCCAACCGTGTATGAAACTCTATATTCGAACTTGGGAAGCACAATGGTTGTATAATTGAGCCTGAAGGATCCACCTACGAAGAACATATCAGTGGATAATTGTGTTTGTGAATTGGGCTTCTCCACCACCAATGCCACTTCCCATATGACTAATATGACGGCGGCGGGAAGGCTCAGCATTAAATGTAGCACTGACCAGTCGATAAACACAGAACAAATTGTGAGTGGATGACAAAAGACAATAGACGAATGGCTATTGCACGACAGTGAATAGCGTGGTAGCAGAAGTGAGCACTAGGTAACTACCATTAGTCAGAGGCGCAAGTGATCAGCAGATAGAAGTTCGTGTTCAATAGATACTAGACCGTTTGTCAATAGACAGAAAAGGTCAATCGGCCAGAGAACAAAAGACAGGCTCAATAGAAGACAGGCACAATGGTACAAATACAATAGACCAAAATAGTTTCATGTCAGAAGATGGCAGACGGCTGTCGATGAGAGACCAATGTTTGCTGCGGACATGCTAAGGATATGATCGGTGTATTTGCAACAGCGAAAACAAGTGACAATTATGTAGTCGGTGAGCGCTAGTCACCAGTAGACGGGTGACAATTCTGTAGTCGGTGAGCGCTAGTCACCAGTAGACAGGTGACAATTATGTAGTCAGTGAGCGGTAGTCACCAGTAGACAGGTGACAATTCTGTAGTCGGTGAGCGCTAGTCATCAGTAGACAGGTGACAATTCTGTAGTCGGTGAGAGCTAGTCATCAGTAGACAGATGACAATTATGTAGGCGGTGAGCGCTAGTCCTCAGTAGACAGGTGACAATTATGTAGTCGGTGAGCGCTAGTCATCAGTAGACAGGTGACAATTCTGTAGTCGGTGAGCGCTAGTCATCAGTAGACAGGTGACAATTCTGTAGTCGGTGAGCGCTCGTCATCAGTAGACAGGTGACAATTCTGTAGTCGGTGAGCGCTAGTCACCAGTAGACAAGTGACAATTGTGTAGTCGGTGAGCGGTATTCACCAGTAGACAGGTGACAATTCTGTAGTCGGTGAGCGCTAGTCATCAGTAGACAGGTGACAATTATGTAGTCGGTGAGCGCTAGTCACCAGTAGACAAGTGACGATTGTGTTGTCGGTGAGCGCTAGGCACCAGTAGACAGGTGACAATTCTGTAGTCGGTGAGAAGTGGTTGATATTCCGACATTCATTCATCTTGTTCTTCGTACTGATGCGTTCGGTTTACCAATCTAAGTTGACCATAGATGACGGCCAAACAACACTGAAAAGTGAACAATGAACAGTGCATAGAAACAGACTCCTGTTGTTTTAGTCGGCTGTGAGTGAGGAGTAGGCTCCGGGGAGTGGACACCGGACAGTGTGTCAAGGACGGGACAGTGAACACCAGTCAGTCCACCAGAGGCAGGCCCCGGGGAGTGGACACCGGACAGTGTGTCAAGGACGGGACAGTGAACACCAGTCAGTCCACCAGAGGCAGGCCCCGGGGAGTGGACACGGCCAGTGTGTCAAGGACGGGACAGTGAACACCAGCTAGTGCACCATGGGCAAGCCCCGGGAAGTGAACACCGGCCAGTGTGTGTTAAGGACTGGAAAGTGAGCACCAGTGAGTCCACGAGTGACGTACGACTGCTCTCATCTCATTGACTGGTAAGAATAGGTCCCAAGCCAGGAGGAGGAAATGCATTATTAGTAGGTATCTGTGACCAACACTGAAGTGGGCAGGGTGGGTGGGTGACTGGGGTGGTATCTGGGAGGTGGAACTGGGGTGGAAGTTGGCCGGGTGGTGGTGGCAGAGGCGATACCTCAGATCTAGGGCTGAGGTGAAACTGGGCAGGGTGGTGAAAGATTTGGGTAGTGTCTCTGAGGTGGGACGGGGTGGAGGGTGGTGGAGGTCTGGGGCGGAATCTCAGAGATTGGACGGGGTGGAGCTGGACAGATAGATGGATGAGATCCGGAGTAGTTCGTGGTACGTATTTACGCATAGATAAATAATGTGTCGTTCAGATCTATTAAATATCAAGGGAGTTCTGCAGGCAGTTTGGCGACGTGGAGCGATACATTCGCCAAATTGGCGCCCAGTGACATCCATATATTCATCAAATTAACTGTTATTGATATAGCACGCATGGAACACGACAAGTGATCAATATTGCAGCGCTGTATCGATCAACAGCACTGACAAAAGCTGGTGCAGAAGGCACGATAAATGAATGCATTGCAGAATGCTACCTGCCTGGCGCGCCGGTGTCCGATGATTTAGGCACGGAGCGCACGCGAAGAGCACATAAGCCATGAAGTGCCGCATTCAGACGCAGACACGTCGATGTCATTGCATCGACTTCGGAGAGTCAACATGCGCCGCGGGCCATGGCTGGCCGCTGTCGGTGGGTGGGGAGGGGGGGGGGGGGTGAAACGGTGCTCCACTGGCGGCTTCGGACGGCGCTCGGTCGGTGCTCCTCCACTTTGAACTGCGGTCGGTGCTCCACTCTAGGCTGCGGTCGGTGCTCCACTCTGAGCTTCGGGCGATGTTCCGCTCTGAGCTACAGTCGGTGCTTCACTCTGAGCTGCGGTCGGTGCTCCTCCACTCTGAGTTGCGATCGGTGATCCGCTCTGAGTTGCGGTCGGTGATCCACTCTGAGCTATGGTTTGTGATCCACTCTGAGCTGCGGGCTCAGAGGGGTGGTTCGCTCCGAGCTGCGTTCCGTGCTCCTCCACTCCGAGCCGCGGTGGGTGTTCCGCTCTGAGCTACAGGCGATCCTCCTCCAATCTGAGCTGGGGTCGGTGCTCTTCCACTCTGAGCTGACGCTGAGCTATGGTTGGTGCCCGGCCTGGCTCTGCACATCACACCGACCGCTGCCGTTCATTGCCTCATCAATCGCGTACCGGCGCGCCCTCAATAACGGCGAACGCCGCTTTCTCACGCCGGAGACGGGCGGGCATCAGCCACGCGAGCTGGTGACGACTCGGCGACGGCTGTGTCGCCCTGTGTATGGGGAGGACAGCTGGTGACAACTCGGCGACGGCTGTGTCGCCCTGTGTATGGGGACGACAGCTGGTGACGACTCGGTGACGGCTGTCACCCTGTGTATGGGGAGGGTAGATAGTGGTGACTCGGCAACGGCTGTGTCGCCCTGTGTATGGGAGGACAGCTGGTGACGACTCGGCGACGGCTGTGTCACCCTGTGTATGGGGAGGGTAGGGAGTGGTGACTCGGTGACGGCTTTGTCGCCCTGTGTATGGGGAGGGTAGATAGTGGTGACTCGGCAACGGCTGTGTCGCCCTGTGTATGGGAGGACAGCTGGTGACGACTCGGCGACGGCTGTGTCACCCTGTGTATGGGGAGGGTAGGGAGTGGTGACTCGGTGACGGCTGTGTCGCCCTGTGTATGGGGAGGGTAGATAGTGGTGACTCGGCAACGGCTGTGTCGCCCTGTGTATGGGGAAGGCTTGGGTTGAGGCGATTACAAACAAAAGACACGACTTTAAAGACTCATCCGATTTGAACAGTTAACATCCATCGGGTCTATCGGGTCTTTTTAGGACAATATTTATCACACAAGTTGTTCGTAGATATTGAGAACATGCCCTTTTAGTGAACAATTTCGGAGAAAATAGGTATCTTGGGGGAGGGACAGAGCCCCGTTGCTCCCCTTTGTATCCGCCACTGACAGTAAGTTTTCACCATAGCTGCGGATGTGTTCCCAATAGATGTCACCTATGCTTGTAGCCAAGTAGCAGACTTGTTTACCTCTGAGCTTCAACCGCAAGGCCGGAGCTCACGAAACAGAGGTGGAGAACACCTTCCATTACGATGGAACACTGTTTTCGAGAAGCCAGTGGCAAATGCGACGATTCGGCTGTCGGTTGCGGATTAGCCTTGGAGTGCCTACTGGATCCAAAAATGTTATTCTATATCTGGTTACGTCAATGAGCTCGGAGGGCCGTGGCAGGTAAATGCCCTGCGTCAACACGTCTGGCAAATCGTCAGTCACCCACCATTAGCCATTTGAAATCAATACGTGAAGGTAGCTGCCGATAATTCGCCATGTTTGCCAAAGCGGCTGCTTTGCATGTTTCAAATGTGACGTCATCGATTATCGACCTGGCAGGATATCACCACGTGTTGTGCGTCGTGACGTCGGCAGAAGATGGCCCGTGACGTGTTCCGGGCGGCCGTTTGTCACGTTGGTGTCACACGTTGGTGTGAGCCGTTTGTCGGCGATCACCACAAACTCAAGGATTGCAGTGAATCGTCCTACACTCACCCGGTTTAAGGTGGCATTAATATTGTGATCCCGGTGTGCCATATCGGAGATAAACGAGCTGTTTCCGCTTAAAAGGCGGAATAATCAAATTGAGCAGACTGGTATGCCAATTTCACAGCCGACAGTGCTACCAGTCAAACACCCTGGCCAGAGGTCATCACCATGTCACAGACGAGCGTGATTCAAGTGAAGCGCTCTGACCAGAGGTTATGTCCATTCCAAAGCAGGCATTGCTACCAGTCAAACACCCTGGAAAGAGGCTAATCCAATCACGTCACTCCTGTCCTGTGATAATGGTGTCAGTCAAACGGGGCCGGTGATTGGTGGATGGTTCAGCAACAGCTCGCGGGTACCTTTCAAAACGCAGCTCATTTTGCGAAACATACAGGAGTGCTGACGATCAGTAGACATGCTATGACCGACAAAAAAAACTGATGGCCAGGTTCCATCGCCACCTAGTCTAAACAACGTTCCCGTCGTGGACCAGATGAGGTCATTCGACAATTAACGCTCCAGCTATCATGTCAAAACTTCAAAGTAAAACCAACAGAAATAGCAAACAGCTGTCAACACCACCACTGCTCGCATAATCTTGTGACAAACATCTGCCGAGGCTGAAATTCAAAGGAATCGGAATCGAGCGTCGGCGGAAACCTTCGACACGGCGCTCCAACAACGTCGTCAGAGCTGGCCTGCAAACCAGACCTGGCGGCCTGACCTTCCGACCTGACCTACCGACCTGACCTGCCGACCTGACCCACCGACCTGACCCACCGACCTGACCCACCGACCTGACCTACCGACCTGACCCACCGACCTGACCCACCGACCTGACCTACCGACTTGACCTACCGACCTGACCTACCGACCTGACCTGGCGACCTGACTTTGCGACCTGACCTGGCGACCTGATTTGGCGACACTCCACACACAAGTCGCTGGTTCTGGACGGCACGTTGGTACTGTTCTGATCGCGCTAAGCTGATGGTGTCCTGGTGTTCCGATCACGCTGATTCTAGTGTACTGAACAACGAGTCTATTCACTGAATCGGCACGGCATCGGCCGCACTAGGATACCACGGCCGAAGGTCAGTCTACGAATGAAAAAAAAGCTTATGGTTTGTAGATACATGAATTCACCATTAGCCATTACTGAAACAAGCGACGGATGCTGGCATTAACTTACGAGTAGGGAACAGATTACGCGAGTAGAGCACACCCTGGTGGCCGGGCCCATTAACTATCGGTCGTACACGGCATGTGCGGCATTTCGCCACGTTTTCCAGAGCTGGGTGTCGCTGCGGCCGGTGGAGTTTCCAAACTAGGGTGATAGCGAAATGAAACCGAGACCGGCGTGTCGCTTGAGATGAGATCTGGCTAATGCCACCTCGGTGGTGACGGCCGTCAGCTAATGCATCTGTTCGTGTGTGGGAGGTCCTTGGTCGAAGTGTGACCACGGACAGAGGCTTCTCCTCGGCCGGCGTAGCCGGGACCGAGATAGACCCAGGGCATGGCGGACACTGAGAATGTTGGCCGTGCCACGGGATTACCACTGTCCGACCACCTCCGTGGCACCTGGTTGACGGGTATGACCTGCCTCTAAGCAGATCCTTCGGTCAGGTGGCACACCCCGAGGGCACGACCTGATCTGGTGTCACTGGACCAGAGAAATCCGGTCAGTTCACCAGACCAGTTCACCAGACCAGAGAAATCAGGAGATCAGAGAAATCATAGCCCCGCCGTCTGTACAGTTCCGCAAGCGGGCAGCTAAATAAAGCCACCGACGTATATATCATGTGCGTATGTCAATATGTGTCCATAGGTGTGAGGAGAGCAATAGGTATGTCACTGTAATCAGTGTTATAATTTATTATAACAATGTATTATGCATCACTGTTGTAATAATAATTTGGGTCATCCGCTGATCTTCCAAGTCAGGTGAAATAACGAATGCACAACAAATCAAGCATTTCCACTCAAGTTGCATACCGTAGACAAGCTGCATGTCTGCACTTAAGCTTTCAGTCAGAGTTTTTCTTCGAGGCCTTAGTCCTACAACAGTGTCACATCCTGCACATTTAAGCGGAACGCTTGCAACTCCGATCAGGTCAAGACACAAGGTAGTGACCAGGTGGATGGAAGTTGTGAAATCCTGCTCCAAACCATTGTCATTTCAAGTTGCATTGGGAACAATGGACGCCAAATTTGAATTCAGGGCCTCCGGCTGCCTCAGGATATTCGCAATGCACAACAAAGGACGCAACAAAGGTCCTTCGAGTTTGACTCAGTTCAATGGTTCTGACTTCGCTTGATGACATAAAATGATATTTGGAGATGTCAATAACCTGCGCGAGCATACCAGTCAAGCTGCAAGTACTATAGCACACCGGACATCACATATCTGAGGCATGGGTGAGTATTAATGTTAACAGGCGGTGCTTGAGCATCACATAGGAAAGGCTGAGCACCACCTAGATTGTGCGAACGTAGCATTAGTGCCCATGTGGATGAATGGAAAAGCACCACCTAATAACATCAAGGTCATACAACACTGTTGCATGGCCCTGTGGTTTATTTTATTTTTGGTGAAGAATTCCGGGTGCAGCCTGTGCAGCAAGAGCATCACCTGCAATTTTAGAACAGCTTAGAAAAATCCACCAGTGATCTGGGTGCGTTCTGCAATAATAAGCTGTGAAAATCCGCAAAAAGTAAGCATGCTCGGAAGTGCTCCAAGTCTCTGTTTGTCTCCAGGTCTCTGCTTTTGTCTCTGAGACATGCATTTTCATAGAGAATGGGAGGGATGCATCCCCTTCGTCCCCCCACCCCCCCACCTCCCCAAACACACACACCTTGACAATGTCCATTCTCACAGCACCATGGCTTCCGGGCATGTCATGCCACGACCCTCAGAAAATTGTATACCAAAAAAATACAAGAAGGATATCACGTTGGCTATGCAGGAAATTCACTGACAGTTTTCGGAAGATATCCTTCGGAAATCATGGGAAGTTTGATCGAGCCTGCGCTCCCTGCACTGGTTACGGTTCAGTAGGACACATCTGGTGCGCTCAGATACGTATCATCACTGCAGCGGAAAACCGCGCAGGATTTGCGTTTTGAGCGGTGTGGTGGCTACGTGGTGCCATCAAGAACAAACAGGATTGCTCAGGCAACGCTTTGCCATGTGCCGTTTGGCAGGGCAATCAGTGTTTCAGCAATCAGCAATTCGTGTTGCAATGGTCGGCTATATGACCATTGCAGTCGATGCACCCTTTAACCTCCCTTCCCCCCCCCATCTACCACCACCATCATCCCCACCCCCACTCACAGCTGGCATCTTTGCCTGCGCCCCTCGCACTGTAAATTACTTCATGTCCTTCTCACCAACGACAGATCTTTTCTGTCATCCAACCGACCGAGTGAAACGGCAAGTCGCCGCTTATGCGGCGACTTCGAAGACCAATATCTGAGACTCGCTTATACGGCGACTTCGAAAGCCAATATCTGAGACTCGCTTATACGGCGACTTCGAAGGCCAATATCTGGGACTGCGCATGCTTCCCATACTCGCATTATCATCAATGTCGCTATTGTCACTAATGTCTTAAAGTAGGTTTATTTTTACTTAATTAACTTCGCCTATAATTGAGCATTGCCTGTTAGTGGTTAATAAGAGATTCATGATGCGTGCAGCCAATACCTGGAAGGAGTTTTCCCAGTTGAAAAACCTCTAATTTTGTAAATATTCCGGCAACAGCCCATGCCACACAAATCTGCGGATCATCGTCGTCCATCTATGGACGACGCAGCGCCCCGCATGCCACCACCACGGCACGTCCACCATATTCCCCGATCACCATCTGCAGTGGTTTTTAATAAATTCCGATGGCCATCCATCATTGGTGGTGAGCGGGATTGGTCAGGCCATCCAATACCCGACCAGACCGGCTGGAAATTCGCCTACTCATCGCCAGGAAATTCAACAAGGCTCGCAGCAGCTCAGTGCTGGTGGGTGGCTAGGCGTCTCATTGGCATGACGGGTTCAACAACTCACCTCAGCAGCTCCGAGGGTGTAAGGTTGACCTCGTGGCTGAGGAGCAGACGCGGCTACTGACTCCAGTGTTTGGCATCAGTAGTCCCCGGGGTGGAGAGTCGACCCGAACATCAGATGCGGCTACTGACTCCAGTGTTTGGCATCAGTAGTCCCAGGGGTAGAGAGTCGACCCGAACATCAGACGCGGCTACCGACTCAAGTGTTTGGCATCAGTAGTCCTCGGGGTGGAGAGTCGACCCGAACATCAGACACGGCTACCAACTCCAGTGTTCGGCATCAGTAGTCCCAGGGGTGGAGAGTCGACCCGAACATCAGACGCGGCTACTGACTCCAGTGTTGTGCATCAGTAGTCCCAGGGGTGGAGAGTCGACCCGAACATCTATGCGATACGATGACGAGACTACGCTCGAGCACCGGAAGTAGTCAGACGGGGGATTCCCCTCGGCCCGGTGCCTGTGACGGCGTAGCGAGGGAAGGGGATCCGGGAGCGACAGGATCCATTGATTCCGCGGTGACCATGGGAGTCCGATCCGCTGCACGTGCTTGGCGAAGTTGGCTCTAATGGTGACCAGCAGCCGCTCGACAGCGACAAAGACGGCGCCTGCACACGATCGCCGCCGGGAAATTGGTCGACCCACTCCGCCAGAGCGTGCTCCTCAGCAGCGCCGACCACAGTTCCGGCTGCACTTACCGTCTGCACTGTCTATCTGTTCTGTCAGGAGGTGGCAGTATCTGTTCTCCTATCTGTATCTTATCTGTCTGCATCCCAGTCCCGGCAGAGGATGTCGTTGGCTAGCTCCCAGTCCCGGCAAGGGATGTCGTTCGCTAGCTCCCAGTCCCGGTAGAGCGGGTAGTTGGCCAGCTCCCAGTCCCAGTAGAGGATGTCGTTGGCCGGCTCCCAGTTTCGGTAGAGGATGTCGTTGGCTAGCTCCCAGTTCCGCAGTCCCGGCATGGGCTGTTGTTAATTAGCTCTAAGTTCCGGCGGGAGCTGACGTTAGCCAGCTCTCAGTTCCGGCGGGAGCTGACGTTGGCCAGCTCTCAGTTCCGGCGGGAGCTGACGTTAGCCAGCTCTCAGTTCCGGCGGGAGCTGACGTTAGCCAGCTCTCAGTTCCGGCGGGAGCTGACGTTGGCCAGCTCTCAGTTCCGGCGGGAGCTGACGTTAGCCAGCTCTCAGTTCCGGCGGGAGCTGACGTTAGCCAGCTCTCAGTTCCGGCGGGATCTGACGTTGGGGAGCTCTCAGTTCCGGCGGGAGCTGCCGTTGGCAAGTTCTCAGTTCCGGCGGGAACTGCCGTTGGCGAGTTCTCAGTTCCGGCGGGAACCACCCATTGCGAGAGCAAGAAAACCTCCCATTAAGTGCTAAGTACATGCACTCCATTGTTCCATGTCCACAATAGTATTGCGTGCTTCGGCGTGATGTCGCTTTCGCTGCACACGTATGCAACTGAACGCGTGCGTAATGAAAGCGACAGCGTCACATTGCCACATGTGGCATTGTGCCGGGTGGCACGTGGCGGTTAGCCCGTCCACAGCGGTGTGTGGTGGCATGCTGGTGTCGACACGTCCAACAATCGTGCCGGTGTGCGTCAGCCAGAGGGGATGGGCAGGCAGACGGTACTGTGAAGGGCCAGACGGGACGGACAGGCAGACGGCACCGTGAAGGGCCAGACGGGACGGACAGGCAGACGGTACCGTGAAGGGCCGGACGGACTGGCAGGCAGACGGCACCGTGAAGGGCCGGACGGGACGGACAGGCAGACGGTACTGTGAAGGGCCAGGCGGGACGGACAGGCAGACGGTACCGTGAAGGGCCAGACGGGATGGACAGGCAGACGGTACCGTGAAGGGCCAGACGGGATGGACAGGCAGACGGTACCGTGAAGGGCCAGACGGGACGGACAGGCAGACGGTACCGTGAAGGGCCAGACGGGACGGACAGGCAGACGGTACCATGAAGGGCCAGACGGGACGGACAGGCAGACGGTACCGTGAAGGGCCAGACGGGACGGACAGGCATACGGCACCGTGAAGGGCCAGACGGGACGGGCAGGCAGACGGTACCGTGAAGGGCCGGACGGGACGGACAGGCAGACGGCACCGTGAAGGGCCAGACGGGACGGACAGGCAGACGGCACCGTGAAGGGCCAGACGGGACGGACAGGCAGACGGTACCGTGAAGGGCCGGACGGGATGGGCAGGCAAACGGCACCGTGAAGGGCCAGACGGGACGGACAGGCAGACGGCACCGTGAAGGGCCAGACGGGACGGACAGGCAGACGGCACCGTGAAGGGCCAGACGGGACGGACAGGCAGACGGCACCGTGAAGGGCCGGACGGGACGGGCAGGCAGACGGTACTGTGAAGGGCCAGACGGGACGGGTAGGCATACGGCACCGTGAAGGAGACCAATGTCTGGGGATAGGAGCCGGAGCTGGCACTGGCTATTCGACCCAACTGAATTGGCCTACCACCCGGCCTGGGAGAGCCAGGTGGAAGAGCCAGGTGGAAGAGCCGTGTGGAAGGTGTGGTGGCTGTGTATGGGAAGTTGTTGAAGTACATGCGTAGCACGTCAGTCTAATCATTGAAAGGGAAGTGGGATCGAAATTCATGCGTGGCATGTTAGTCTAATCGTTGAAAGGGAAGTGAGAACGAAATGCATGCGTAGCATGTCAATTTAATCGTTCAAAGGGAAGTGAGAGGTAGGTGTCACGTCCGGGGCAAGGTTTCAATCACTGAATGAAAAATATCGTGTCAACTTAAAGCGTCGAGGACATAGCGACCTCAGTATGATTGGGCATGTCAACGCTGATCCGGAAAAGAAACCCGCTAAACTAGCCGGAATTACAGATGTGTCATAGCACGTGCTTCCTACAAGCACACCAGCATATGCATAGGTCCGTTTCTAGAGTTGTTTTTCCAGCAGCGCTCGGCACAAGTTCGGCTACTCCAGGCCGTAGCCGGCCGCTGTCTGCCGGTTCTGCCACGCCACTTCAACAGCTTACTGGGTATCTCGAGTGGAATCATCGAAGAAATGAGAGCACTTTAGTACCCTTCTCCCAAGTAAATTAACTCATTCATTTTCTTTTTACGTACCGATCTGCATTTGGCAGCAATACAATGAGGGGAAACTCGTGAAGAAAAATATACATGCGGATTAGGAGAGCACTTGCATTCAGCTGCTGCACGCAGCTGTAGATAAGTTATGGATGTTATTTATAAAAATCACAAGAGTCTGCCGGGGTATTTTAGTTGGAAGAACCAGTGAGCACAACGACACAGACGGGCAGCCATGATAGACCCAGAACCCATAGGAGATCTCCATTCCATTCCCCAGAACCCCAAACCGGCGGTAGACTCAAAACCCGAGAGGAGATCCTCATTTCATGCGGTAGTCCCCCAGAACCCCAGACTGCGGTAGACACAGAACCCCATAGACAATCACCGTTCCATGGGGATGTCCTATAAGTACATAGACAAGGTCATCTTAGCTGATCATGAACAGGGTCAGCTAAGCCATCGGGGGGAGGGGCACCCGTGAATGATCGAGAGAGCTTTGCCTCCCCTTCCCTCCATCACACAGGTATATCGCGCCCTTCCACTGTTGCTGATGGCAGTGGGAAAGAAAATGCGCTAATTTGAACATCGATATGGCTCTTTTTCTCATGACAAATGAAAATACTATTTGTAATGTCCTGTCATGCTATCAGTTGTATTGCACGCACTAGTTTATCCTAAGATGATAAGCGAGGTTGGAAATCCAAATACCAAAATAACATCAGCTGAAACGTCGTCTTTTCATGTCATGCATGGAAGGAGCCAGCATGGCATGGTATTGTATTGTAAGTGCATTGTAAGTATAGTTTTGCGTCTGAAATTGCGATATTTATCCTTTTATAACTAGAAAAGAGCCCATAGGACATTAGAACAGAGCCTACCTTGAACTGATTCTCATCTATTGTAAATGTACCCTCTTACAGTTTACAGTGTCTCCTTACCTCCTCGACCACTACTCACCTGAGAGAAAATGTTACAACGCCTCTGCACTGGAGATACCACTGAATGTATTTGTGTCCAACAGTGCTACTGGATGGGAAATTGCTAGAGGTGGTATAATAAATATATTTGTTCATTTCAATGCCAGTAACTTCATTTGATTCGAGCTTAATTAAATACCACTATTCAGCATGCCTCCTCATGTCCATTGCGACAGCATTCAATAGCCAGATTGTGCTAAATCCATACGGAAGCAATAATATTTATGGTCGTTTCTGGTCGTTCTGACATTCGACAAGTTCAAATTAAAGAACTGTCCGACATATTGGCCGTTTAACATTGCATTTACTCGGGGTATTCTCATATATCCCTGTGTGGGGGAAGGCCAGATGCTCCATCAAAGGCAGTGTTTTGGCGGTTTTGGTACGAACATATTTTGACGGCCCAAGCACAAGAACACGACAGAAGAGACAAGACAAGAATACGCCTAAAGCATGCTGGTCTTGATCACGTCAACTTTATGACTCGTGACATCACAGGTCAGGTCACAAATATATATTTGTCTGAACCGACGAACACAGCTTTTTTTTCGAAAAGGAATTCATATTTCGGGACCGTTAAGGCGAGAACACAATTGTAATATCATCTCACGGTGCACATACCATGCATATAATCAACTATACGTGCCAGGTCAAGCTACGCCATGTTTGCTGAAGAGGTTAAATTGCACGGGTGAATAAGATAACGACATAGCTAATTCTTCTAACGCAACGCTTAGTCGGGAGCTAGCGAAGCGAAGCAAAGAATACCAGGGTAGGTGTCGGAGACAAGAGCATTATGCTCGCTCGTTAGCTAGCTAATTGGGTTTAAGACGCGACGACTGCTGGATCATGCCGCAAACATCGTGCTGAGATGGACAGCGACATCCGAAGTCACGCTCCTCTCCACTAGCATCGAATCCGGAATAAATTCGACACATTGGAATGGACGTAAATCGGGTGCAGTGATGGTGCTACGAAACCCTCCAGTGAAGACACAATAAGCATGCGTGAATTAGAAGAATGAAGTCGATGCGTCAGATGGTGATGAATGCACAGTTACCGCCCTGAACTCACTGGCGCCTGCCTTACCGAAACGAACTGATTTGCATATCCTACCATCCGTGTGGTGCACGAGGAAGGCATATGGAGAGCACAGGACGGCGTGAAAATAGTGCCTTCTTTTGTGCCAATGGCCAATTAAACAATAAAGGCGTCGCGACGGTCACTGTGGTAACAGTGACCGTCGCGGCAGCCATCTAGGTAACAGCAGGACTGATGGCAGCCATCAGGAACCGGAGCACTGCTCTCCAGTAGCCCAGCAGCGGCGCACACCGGCGCCCGTCGCATCGTCCGCACATTTATCTCGCAGCATCGTCGACCCCCATGCTGCTCACATCATTAAAAGTCCGATCAAAGCTGCTTAGATCAGCCCTTCACGAGATAAAAGGCGGAGATAATTTTGCCCGAGGGAGACGCGAGCTGGGGATTTAGGCGATTACAAAGCGGCCCGAGAGGCGCAGACTTGGACCAAGTTTGTCGTTCAGCTGCCGCAGCCGCCGCCGACAGTGCCTCCCCGATCGCCCAACTTCTGAGTTGGGATGATTATTTTCGATCGCGGTGAGGCGGGTGTATGTGTGCGTATGTGTGTGTATGTGTGCGTGTGCGTGTGCGTGTGCGTGTGCGTGTGCGTGTGCGTGTGCGTGTGCGTGTGCGTGTGCGTGTGCGTGTGTGTGTGTGTGTGCGTGTGCGTGTGCGTGTGTGTGTGTGTGTGTGTGTGTGTGTGTGTGTGTGTGTGTGTGTGTGTGTGTGTGCGTGTGTTGTAGTGAGGTGTGGGGAGCTGCAGTGAGGTGCGGAGAGCTATAGTGAGGTGTGGGGAGCTGCGGTGAGGTGTGGGGAGCTGCGGTGAGGTGTGGAGAGCGGCAGTGAGGTGTGGGGAGCTGCAGTGAGGTATGAGGAGCTGCAGTGAGGTGTGGGGAGCGGCAGTGAGGTGTGGGGAGCGGCAGTGAGGTGTGGGGAGCTGTAGTGAGGTGTGGGGAGCGGCAGTGAGGTGTGGGGGAGTGGCAGTGAGGTGTGGGGAGCGGCAGTGAGGTGTGGGGAGCGGCAGTGAGGTGTGGGAAGCTGCAGTGAGGTGTGGGGAGCTGCAGTGAGGTGTGGGGAGCGGCAGTGAGGTGTGGGGAGCTGCAGTGAGGTGTGGGGAGCTGCAGTGAGGTGTGGGGAGCGGCAGTGAGGTGTGGGGAGCTGCAGTGAGGTGTGGGGAGCTGCAGTGCGATGTGGGGAGCTGCAGTGAGGTGTGGGGAGCTGTAGTGAGGTGTGGGGAGCGGCAGTGAGGTGTGGGGAGCTGTAGTGAGGTGTGGGGAGCTGCAGTGAGGTGTGGGGAGCTGCAGTGAGGTGTGGGGAGCTGTAGTGAGGTGTGGGGAGCTGCAGTGAGGTGTGGGGAGCGGCAGTGAGGTGTGGGGAGCTGCAGTGAGGTGTGGGGAGCTGCAGTGAGGTGTGGGGAGCTGCAGTGAGGTGTAGGGAGCGGCAGTGAGGTGTGGGGAGCTGCAGTGAGGTGTGGGGAGCTGTAGTGAGGTGTGGGCAGGGTGGAGCGTAGTGAGGTGTAGGGAGCGGCAGTGCGGTGTGGGGAGCTGTAGTGAGGTGTGGGGAGCGTAGTGAGGTGTAGGGAGCGGCAGTGCGGTGTGGGGGGCTGCAGGTGAGGTGTAGGGAGCGGCAGTGAGGTGTGGGGAGCTGCAGTGAGGTGTAGGGAGCGGCAGTGAGGTGTGGGGAGCTGCAGTGAGGTGTGGGGAGCTGTAGGTGAGAGTGAGGTGTGGGAGCTGCAGTGAGGTGTGGGGAGCGGCAGTGAGGTGTGGGGAGCTGCAGTGCGATGTGGGGAGCTGCAGTGAGGTGTGGGGAGCTGTAGTGAGGTGTGGGGAGCTGCAGTGAGGTATAGGGAGCGGCAGTGAGGTGTGGGGAGCTGCAGTGAGGTGTGGGGAGCTGCAGTGAGGTGTGGGGAGCTGCAGTGAGGTGTAGGGAGCGGCAGTGAGGTGTGGGGAGCGGCAGTGAGGTGTGGGGAGCTGCAGTGAGGTGTGGGGAGCTGCAGTGAGGTGTAGGGAGCGGCAGTGAGGTGTGGGAAGCGGCAGTGAGGTGTAGGGAGCGGCAGTGAGGTGTGGGGAGCTGCAGTGAGGTGTAGGGAGCGGCAGTGAGGTGTGGGGAGCAGCAGTGAGGTGTAGGGAGCTGCAGTGAGGTGTGGGGAGCTGCAGTGAGGTGTGGGGAGCGGCAGTGAGGTGTGGGGAGCTGCAGTGAGGTGTGGGGAGCAGCAGGTGCCTGATGCCGTGAAGGCGGCTGGTCGGCAGTGTCATCGCCTCAATAATTCACACGGTACTCGTCGTGTTTTGACAGCAGACGGCGCAAGGGTGGGCCGTCGGAAATGGTGCACTTCCCATAAGACACTGGTTTGCAACCTGTCGGCGGTGGCGTGCTGGCCGCAGGGGGTCGTGCCATGGCGTGCAGGCAACGACGGTGTGTGTGTCAGCGGCTGTCAGCGGTTGTCAGCGCGCGCCTCTGTACCGTGTGGCTCGGTCGGTCAGACCCGAACGCAAGCCAGCCGGCCAGCCAGTCCCGAACACAGACCGGTGGGCTCTAGGTATAGGCCGGCCGGGCCTTAACACGCGCTCTGGAGGGCCTCTGAAAATTACGCGCACTGGAGGGGGGGGCGGATTCCGCCCCCCCCCCCATAAGATCTTGGCTCCTAGTAAAGCTGGAGGAAAGAAATTCGCAGGGTGGATGGGTACGGTAATGAACTCTATTGTGTGCAAATTTCATGACCTTAGGTCAATATATTCAAGGCCAAATGAGGTCAAGTTGGCAAATTTTTCTCGTTTTGCGTGGCTTGGCTTGTCATCGTCATGGATCGCTGTAATTGTGTTTAAATGCTCCAAAATGGGCATCAATGATGTTCTGGACATTACTAATGATGGAATGGTGATGCTAGACCCAACATCTGACCTCAGGTCACCTATATAGCACCACTTTATCAGGTCAGTTACCTGTTCCAGTTACCGGAACCGGGCCGCCCGCCCGACTGTTTCGTCGGGCAGCTCGGAGCAATCGGCTTCGTGAAGAAAGGAGTGAAGTACATGAATAAAGTATGGAAACGCAATGACAAACAGTACAAATGACAAACAGTAGTGCATTTATGACAACATTCCAGTTGATCAAGTTTGGTTCCATTAACCTGTCATGAACTTGACCTGACTTGACCTCGGTGACCTAATATGACCTTGAAACTATATAGCATATCAATATACATCAAACAAGTCACTAGTGTTGCCAAGAACACTTCCCTTTTGCGAGTATACGGGAAGCGCATTAGCGCCGATTTTTGTGGTCTGGCACTATACATTTGTTTTTACTTTAACGGCCCCTAACTCCGAAAAAATCGGAGGGGTGGGCGGATTTCGCCCCCCTCCAGTGCGCGTGTTAACACACACCGCCGGACTCTAGCATAGGCCGGCCGGGCCCTAGCACAGATTGATCGGTCTCTAATACAGGCCGGCCGTGCTCTAGCACAAGCCGATCTGGCTCGAACATAGACCGATCTGGCTCGAACACAAGCTGACCGAGCTCTGGTACAAGTCGACCGGGCCCTAACACAGGTCGACCGAGCCCGAACACAGGCCGACCGGGCCCTAACGCAGGCCGGCCGGGCCCTAGCACAAGTCAACCGGGCCCGACCACAGGCCGACCGGCGGACCGGTCGGCGGCCGTTGTTGTGCCAACAATGCCGGTCGGACGCGATACCACGCCGCGTGGCCTATCAGCTTGACCTCACCTGATGACCGATTGTGGCACACGGTCGAGTGGCACGTGCACGGCCGCAGGCGACCACCTCGGCCATCCGTGCACGCGACGCCGGTCGCGTCACATACGTGTCACATTCCCGCACGGCATCCCACTCGCTCATGAGCAGGTCCGTTGTCTTTTTGCCACGGCACGCACCGCGCCGTGGAAAAACGGGTGGATCTTAGCCATCACGCGGGTGGATCTCAGCCATCACGCGGGTGGATCTCAGCCATCACGCGGGTGGATCTCAGCCATCACGCGGGTGGATCTTAGCCATCACGCGGGTGGATCTCAGCCATCACGCGGGTGGATCTTAGCCGTCACGCGGGTGGATCTTAGCCATCACGCGGGTGGATCTCAGCCATCACGCGGGTGGATCTCAGCCATCACGCGGGTGGATCTTAGCCATCACGCGGGTGGACTTCGCCAGCCTTGTCCTCGCCAGCGGAGAAACATTCCCGGTGAAATTTCACCGTCGTGTTGCATTTGCGAACGGGCAACACTTCTCGCCACGTGCGAAAACCCGTAACACGCTTGGGCGTTGACGAGTGCTAGTGTTGAGCGAAGTGCATTGGCAACTCTGGTGAGAGGAGATGGTAGCGGCCACTCTGGCTAGGGGCTAGGGGAGATGGTAGCGGACACTCTGGTTAGAGGCTAGGGGAGATGGTAGCGGTCACTCTGGTTAGAGGCTAGGGGAGATGGTAGCGGCCACTCTGGTTAGAGGCTAAAGCAAATGGTGGCGACTATTCTGGTGGAGGAGATGGTAGCGGCCACCATAGTCAGAGGCTATAACAGATGGTATCGGCCACTCTGGTTAGAGGAGATGGTAGCGGCCAGTTTCATTAGAACAGAAGGTACACACCGGCCGATGTGACCAGAACACAACTTTTCGCCATTTGGGCGAGAACGACTTGCAGTGGCTCATGTGGTGATGACGTATCAATAGCAAACCCTGTCAGTGTTTTCTACGCTTGTCTGGCGTACCAACTTAACCGACAATTTCTCGGGCACCCCACGAATAATTCATCAGCTGAGCCATCAAGCGTGTTGGGTTTACGGCGTACACGGTGATAAACCCCAGGTGCATGATCAATTCAGCTCATACAACGCTATCAAAATACTTTATTTCACGTCATCCGTCGATGGAATAGATGTTTAATATTTGATGTTTTTATTCGGAAAAACCCGGATCATACTGAAGATTTAATTGCATTGTTTCCTAGGAACTACACGTACGAAAGTTAATCAATACCAAGTGTATATGAAGGGCACAAAGAGTAATGACTAGCACTATAGTAGCAGACGAATACATTAATTCGCGGTAATAAAGCAACCAGCTGCCATGCGCCACTTGACGGGTCACATGTAGGAGAAAATATATCGCTAAAGCAGTGCCAGGCATGCGGGGTCAGCCAGACTACACTTTCTCACTCAGGCTTCCCGACATATGCTACGCAACTGCGAAGCGTCCGTCAAAGGAGTCACGACGGTCAGATCCTTCCCACTCCGTCTATCAGTCGTCAATTGTCCCGATCACACTTCGCTTCTCGCATGCATCTGCCAGCTGAGCTTCCCTGAATTCAGCTGGCATTGAAACAAAGCGGAGGTGGTGTTGAGCGACCTCCTCAACGTACTGCACCCCTACCACTTATTGGTACAAGACGTTCGCCAAAATACTGCAGACAAATAGCCACTGCCATCCAATTCACTTTATCAATCATTAATAATTGAAGAGTCTCGAAGAAAAACTCGGAGCGTAGCCTCAAATTCCACTCCTTCAAAACATTAAAGAATGGAGGATCTCCAGTCTCAGAAATAAGAGAACATCAACGCATGTGTCCTTTCGGAGAGAGAGAGCGAGAGAGTGAGAGATAGAGAGAGAGAGAGATATATATATATATATATATATAGAGAGAGAGAGAGAGAGAGAGAGAGAGAGAGAGAGAGAGAGAGAGAGAGAGAGAGAGAGAGAGAGAGAGAGAGAGAGAGTGAGTGAGTGAGTGAGTGAGTGAGTGAGTGAGTGAGTGAGTGAGTGAGTGAGTGAGTGAGTGAGTGAGTGAGTGAAAGAGAGAGAAAGAGAGAGAGAGAGAGAATGAGAGAGAGAGAGCCAGTGAAGGTTTGGTTGAATGTCCCTCCTCTGGAAATAGAGCCCCTAATCAAGGTGTCTCTATCGGCAAAATCTCGCCGATCCGCTCCCAAGCCGCCCAGATATCATTACCGTCGGAAGCTGGGACCGCTCCCGAGCCGCCCAGATATCATTACCGTCGATGGCTGAGACCGCTCCTCAGCCGCCCAGATATCATCACCGTCGGTAGCTGGGATCGCACTTGAGCCGCCCAGATATCATTACCGTCGGTAGCTGGGCCCGCTCCCGAGCCGCCCATATATCATTACCGTCGATGGCTGGGACCGCTCCTCAGCCGCCCAGATATCATCACCGTCGGTAGCTGGGACCGCTCCCGAGCCGCCCAGATATCATTACCGTCGATGGCTGGGACCACTCTTGAGCCGCCCAGATATCATTACTGTCGATGGCTGGGACCGTACTTGAGCCACCCAGATATCATTACCGTCGATGGCTGGGACCGCTCCTCAGCCGCCCAGATATCATTACCGTCGATGGCTGGGACCGCCCCTCAGCCGCCCAGATATCATTACCGTCGGAAGCTGGGACCGCTCCCGAGCCGCCCAGATATCATTATCATCGATGACTGGGACCGCTCTTGAGCCACCCAGATATCATTACCGTCGATGGCTGGGACCGCTCCTTAGCCGCCCAGATATAATTACCGTCGATGGCTGGGACCGCTCCCGAGCCGCCCAGATATCATTACCGTCGATGGCTGGGACCGCTCTTGAGCCACCCAAATATCATTACCGTCGATGGCTGGGACCGCACTTGAGCCGCCCAGATATCATTACCGTCGATGGCTGGGACCGCTCTTGAGCCACCCAAATATCATTACCGTCGATGGCTGGGACCGCTCCTCAGCCGCCCAGCTATCATCACCGTCGGTAGCTGGGCCCGCTCACAAGCCGCCCAGATATCATTACCGTCGGTAGCTGGGACCGCTCCCGATCCGCCCAGATATCATTACCATCGATGGCTGGGACAGCACTTGAGCCGCCCAAATATCATTACCATCGATGGCTGGGACCGCTCTTGAGCCGCTCAGATATCATTACCATCGATGGCTGGGACCGCTGTTGAGCCGCCCAGATATAATTACCGTCGATGGCTGGGACCGCTCCCGAGCCGCCCAGATATCATTACCGTCGATGGCTGGGATCGCACGCAGATGCGGAGAGGCTGAGTGCGCCGGGTGACTCAGAGCAGAGTACCCATCGATCACGGCCGCCGGCTCTGCTGCGCGCGAAGACCGATGGGCTGGCTGGCAGTCGGCCGGCAGTCGTGGTCGGCCAGCACGCGCCGCCGGCTCAGTCTCTCATGACCCGACCTCTGCGCGTCTGACTCACCGCCCGCCGCGTGTCGGCGCGGTGAGAAGACCCGGCGGTGTCACGTGGTGGCCAGCGGCGGTGGTGCCGGTCGCGCCGATGCGGCCCCAGCGCGAGCGCCGGCCGCGGCCGCGATGGGTATCGGCGGCGACGAACATGGTGCAGCGCGGTCGGCGATGGTCGACAAATGTCAGACGCGGCGAACATGGTGCAGCGCGAGCGGCGATGGTCGACAAATGTCAGACGCGGCGAACATGGTGCAGCGCGAGCGGCGATGGTCGACAAATGTCAGACGCGGCGAACATGGTGCAGCGCGAGCGGCGATGGTCGACGGCGTCAGACGTCGAGAGACCGAGATAGCGACGTAATGCGACGAAAACGGGCCTTGATACTGAGCTGGAGGTGTTTCCACCGAGCTCATTTGCATCTTGTGCTGCCGCAGTCGAGAGAATGAGAAGAGCTCGCGGCCGCGTCGGAAAAGTGTCACTGGCCGACGGTGTGGGCCGACGGTCTCGCGCAGTTCCGATTTCCCAAAACAGCACATGTTCATCTAGACTGCGCAGGCTCCATTTTGCATGTACCATCTATTCCAGACAGTCCAACGTCTATATGCACTTGTCATCTTCGTAAACGACGTTCTCACCAAACAGTGCAACAGCCTCACTCAACTACACACACTGTCGCGGCGTTCAGTTGCGTGTCGTTTTCCATTGTTAAATGATCCACAATTACTGTAATCAAAAACTGCTGTGCACGTGCCGACTCGGCTCGCCCCAAGCCAGAGAGCTATTTTCCAGTTGTGTAGTAGCTCGAGTTGGCGACAATTTGTTGTCACCCAGGCGACAAATGCAGTGTTGCCGTCGAGTGCTTGGGAGAGAATTGTGACGCCTGGTGGAAGAGCGACACCACGGATTTGGGATCGGCGAGATGGTTTTAGATCAATTCGTTTCGTGGAAGGCCATAGGGCACTATAAGGTTTCCGAAATCCGACTACTTTCCGCGTAAAAGTAGGCCATATTTTAGATGCAATTACAACATCCACTTATGCAGGAAGAAGATGCTCAGCTCCGTCTGAGCTGTTCTCAGCTCCGTCTGAGCTGTTCTCAGCTCCGCCTGAGTTGTTATCAGCTCCGACTGAGCTGTTCTCAGCTCCGGCATGAGTTGTTCTCAGCTCCAGTCCGAGTTGTTCTCAGCTCCGCCTGAGTTGATCTCAGCTCCGGTCCGGGCTGTTCTCAGCTCCGGCCCGAGTTGTTCTCAACTCCGGCCCAGGTTGTTCTCAGCTCCGGTCCGGGCCGGGCCGTTCTCAGCTCCGGTGCGGGCCGTTCTCAGCTCCGTCCTGAGTTGTTCTCAGCCCAGCGTGACATTCAATCTCGATCGGCCGGGCGGCGCCGGTCTCGTCGGCGCCGTTTCCGGCTGTTTGTACACGGGCCGGATATTGGCCACTGAGCCCACACTGATACGCGGCATGGGTGGCCCTGAAGAGTGGGGGCCACGTCACGACGGTCTAGGTAGGGGGAGTGGAGGCCACGTCACGACGGTCCGGGGAGTGGAGGCCACGTCACGACGGTCTAGGTAGGGGGAGTGGAGGCCACGTCACGACGGTCTAGGTAGGGGGAGTGGAGGCCGTGTGCAACACCGTACCACAGAGCACTCCGAGACACCAGCCGGTGTCACGACACACACCGTATAATCACGACACCAACTGGTCACAGGTCATAGGTCACAGATCACAGGTCACGGGCCATCAGTCACTATGCAAACCGTCACCACCGTCCCATCCCACAAGGCCACAGGTCACGGGTCAATGGTACCTGGTCATACATCACAGGTCACAGGTTACAGGTCAATGATATCTGGCCACACGTCACAGGTCACAGGTCACAGGTCACAGGTCACAGGGCACAGACCACAAGTTACAAGTCACAGGTCATAGGTTACAGTTCACAGGTCAAAGATCACAAGTCATAAGTCATGGGTCACAGGTCACATGTCACAGATGACAAGTCACAGGTCACGGATCACTGGCCACAGTTCGCGGATCACTCGCCATGGGTCACGGGTCACCAGGTCACAGATCACAGATCACAGATCACAGGTCACAGGTCACAGGTCACGGGTCACAAATCACGGCTCACAAGTCACAGGTCACAGACCAATTGATAGCTAACTTGTGAGGTGAGAGCCACCGGCCGCAAGTCACGAGGCAACTTACTTACTGACAAAGCAGGTCACAGACCACCGCAAGTTCACCTGGTGAGCTATGCGTCACCAGGTCGCGGTCCTGTCACGATAAAGCGAGCGGTTCAAAATTCGAATCTAACACTGGCGACTCATGAATTGTGAACGGACATTCCTTTGGATCCTCTAATCAATTTCGGGAAGGGTGGTGCACATTGTTGAATATATATGCTTAGATATTTGATGTAAAGTTTAGCTTTGCCGAAGAATCTTCCTTGACCAAAACTATACCTGTGGTTTGCCAGGGGATACAAGGATCTAGGATCTGAATGTCAGGTTATTGCGGGTTCTTCCAGGAACCAGAATTGAAGTTTTGTTTTTACGCAGGGTTTTCGATATCCAGGATCTATATATATAGCTCCCAGTTCATATAAGCAAAATAATTCAAGTTCAACCTTAGTTTTCCTCGGACTCTTTAGAACCTTGAATGCACTACACTAATCCTCTATATACACAGAATACACTCCAGGAATATCTTCGGCCGTGACTGACTAGTTCAAATCACAACCGTAAGTGGTGGTGGTAAAGACCGCGGGTAGAGACGCCGTCGACCCGCAGAAGTGCATACTGCCGGCGGCGACACCAGCGATGACCGACAACTGAGCAGTGAGCACCTGGTGGTGTCGACTGCCCACGAGCGTCGCAGGAACGCAGCCACCGATCACCAGCACTATGGCAGGTGTGAACCTCTTGCAGTTCATCTCACGAGATCAGCGCCCCCAACGGCCACAATCAGGCCAGGATCGAATACCGCATCACGGGAAGGCACTGGGGAGGGGGTGAAGAGTGAGGAAAGGGTAGCGAATCGAAGATACGTACAGGAAAAAAAGAGAATGGATGAGGACAAGGGGAGGGCAGTGAGCGTAGTAAGAGATGAAGGGAGAGAGGGATAAAAATGATAGAGAAGGAGGAAGGAGAGGGAAAAGTACATAGACAAAAATAAATATTGAGACGAAAAATACAGGGAACCCGGAAGAGGAAGACAACAGGGAGGAATAGAGATACCAGATACAGAGACAGAGACAGAGACATACACAAAGACAGAGACAGAGACCAGAGACAGAGACAGAGATAGAGACAAAGGAATACGTAGAGGCAGAGATAGAGACAGAGACAGAGACAGAGACAGAGACAGAGACAGAGACAGAGACAGAGACAGAGACAGAGACAGAGACAGAGACAGAGACAGAGACAGAGACAGAGACCAGAAACAGAGACAGAGACAGAAACACAGACAGAGAGAGAGAGAGAGAGAGAGAGAGAGAGAGAGAGAGAGAGAGAGAGAGAGAGAGAGAGAGAGAGAATATATATATATATATATATATATATATATATATATATATATATATATATATATATATATATATATATATATATATATATATATATATATATATATATATATATGCATAGATGGATAGATAGATAGATAGATACATAGATAGAGAGAGAGAGAGAGAGAGAGAGAGAGCGAGAGAGAAGAGATGGAAGAGCAGATATGGCGGCAGAGGGAGAGGGGACACAAAACAGCCTCACGTGTCGTGTGCGTCACTCAGCCCACAGCAGCGGCATCACGTCCGGCACCGAAATCACGTGTGTGCCGAGGGTGCCACGGGGGGAGGAGGCGGAAGTGGGCCGACTGTGGCGGTCCGTGAATTCGTCACGTTCCCGGCACGGCCCCAGACCGGCCCGTCACGTTCAGCCGAAGCGGTGGGTATGCCGAGGACGGCGGGCGGGACGCGGCCAGCGCGACCGGCCGTGTGGGCTCTGCTCGACGTGGGCCTGCTCCAGTCGCTCGGGGGCGTCAGATAGCCAGTCAGCACCCGCACCACGACGCGACCGGGTCCGGTTGCAGCGAGGTCGTGTTCGCGCCACCGCCTCCGCCGCCCCCCCCCCCCCCTCCGCCTCCGAGCAGCGCCAGCACGGGCCCAATCCGCTTACCGCGCCTCGCTGATTGGGAGCGCCCCGTTTAATAACATTTGCCTGTTGGCGTCGACTGCGCCGGGCGGGAGTTGGCGTCCCATTCAGAGCGGGCTTACCGGGCTTCTCGTGCACCGACGGGCTGCTCATTGGTATGCGGTGGCCAGTGCCGAGCCCCCACGGACCGGGGGAGGGAGTGGCTGGGGTGAAGCGAGCAATCCTGGGCCCGAGAGGACGCAGGAGTCACCGGGGTGAGGCGGGCAGTGTCGGAATCGCACCGGAGAGCAGTCCGTTTGAACTGGGGGACGGGGGGATATTTCACGTGCATACAAGAGTGTGGAATAGAGCAGGAATTGGTAGTCGCATATGGGCGATAGAACGTGTGACGTCGAAACATCCCGGAATGGAAACGAAAGGTGCCGCTAGGAAAAGAAGCGGAGAAGTTGCCAGCCAAATTGATTTACGGATGCCCAAATTTGCGAAACAAGAAATTGGCCTGTAATGACAGCATTACGCATTTGGGTTCGCGTGATAATCACAGGCAGTGATTTTCCTGAAGGAGCTGCCATTTCAATGTGCCTCTGCCATACATGGAGGATAGTTGAACAGGGAATATTGCCTAATCGTTTTATCTGTCCATGATTTCGTGTCCAACGTGATGTAAGTATTGTTCAGTGTGGTTTTGAAATTGCGCACCTTTAAGTAAATTTGTGCTCCTGTAAGTGTTCGGCGGGAGGTGCAAACCCCGAACAGCTTGTCAAGACGGGTGCAAAGCTTTCGTTTTGTAACTTGAGTTTCTGTGTCTATTGTAACTTCGGATCACGTGTCTATTGTAACTTGAGTTCCCACGACTATTGTAGCTGGAGTTCCCGTGTCATTTCTTGCAGTCATCATAATCGATAACGAAATATTCTCCATGGTACTGAATCCAATGAAGGCACGCATCGAACCCACCAGCAAAAAGCACCAACGATTCCGGTGAGCCATATTCCATCGGCCCGACACTGAACCGGTCGGCGTCCGTTTGGCGGTGGTCAGCGCCAGTTTGGCGGTGGTCAGCGCCAGTTTGGCGGTGGTCAGCGCCAGTTTGGCGGTGGTCAGCGTCAGTTTGGCGGTGGTCAGCGCCAGTTTGGCGGTGGTCAGCGTCCGTTTGGCGGTGGTCAGTGCCAGTTTGGCGGTGGTCAGCGCCAGTTTGGCGGTGGTCAGCGCGCGCCACACCGGGCCGATTCGGCCGGTGACGGCGTGCTAAACGCCGCCGGCCGGTGCCGACTGCTCCCCTGGGCGCACTGTGGTCCACCCCACCGATGAGCTCCCAGTGAAATACGCGGCGAGCCGCGACAGGCGGCTGCGCCGAGCGGGCCGATTTACCGCCGGCAGTTTGGCGGCCGCCGAGGTGTACCCGAGGTATGCCCGAGGTGTACCTCAGGTGTAGCTGGGCAGCGATCCACAGACATCGGCGTCACACGGCACCCATCCGCTGGCTGCGCCTGCGGGCAGGTGGACGTCGGTCCGGCACACCTGCGGGCAGGTCGACGTCGGTCCGGCACACCTGCGGGCAGGTGGGCGCCGGTCCGGCACACCTGCGGGCAGGTGGACGTCGGTCCGGAACACCTGCGGGCAGGTGGGCGCCGGTCCGGCACACCTGCGGGCAGGTGGACGTCGGTCTGGCACACCTGCGGGCAGGTGGGCGCCGGTCCGGCACGCCTGCAGACAGGAGGACGCCGGTCTGGATAGGTTGCAAAAATAAACAGATGTTTGGAAGAAGGTTTTGCACCTCTTGTACTACCCTTCTTAATCCAGTTTCACGCGGGACGCGCACCCCACAAGTGTGATCCCACGCGCACCCCACAAGTGTTACCCCACGCGCACCCCACAAGTGTGACCCCACGCACACCCCACAAGTGTGACCCCACGCGCACCGCACAAGTGTGATCCCACGCGCACCCCACAAGTGTGATCCCACGCGCACCCCACAAGTGTGATCCCACCTCAGTTGTCCGCTTGACGCACCAGGTCTTGCTTTTCCCATGATGAACACCGTAAACACCCTAAACATGCTGCACAGGACACAGCCTGCCAAACTATTGCGAAGGCTGCACGTGTAGACACCTGCTCAAGAATACGCTATAGGCAATCTTGTGCGTTGTGTAATGAAGCGTATTTCGGATCCTCTCGGGTATAATTTGTCAGCTTCCATTCCATTTGTGCACTAATGTGTAGCGCGCACCATTATCATGAGCATGTACTATAGCAGTGAGTGGCATTGTGGAGTTGGGGTAAGCGTTGTCCTGGCGTGTGTGTGTACATTGTTGACAATTTACAAGTCCGTGTGTCTGGTGTTCCATCTCGTGAACAACTCATTAGAGAAGGTGGAAGAACGCGGTCTGTGAATAGTGCTGAGAATACCCGCACCCACACTCACGAACACACATGCATGCACCCGTGCATACCATGGGCGACGACGCCAATTTCTTACTGGGGGTAAATGGTAACTCCATGGGGCCTTCATCGGTCTTGGGTGTCCCCTTAAGTTCGTTAGATCCCCTACATTGTTTGGATCCATGGGCTCTTCAAGAACCTCCTGTCAAAGCTTCTGATCGGAAGTCTTCAGGCAGCATGGTTGGGGGTCTCCTAAACTCCTAAGTTAGGGGCTTGTCGTGAGCTCTATGTTTATGGTCTATGCTTAAGTTTATGGTCTATGTTTAAGTTTATGGTCTATGTTTAAGTTTATGGTCTATGTTTAAGTTTATGGTCTATGTTTAAGTTTATGGTCTATGTTTAAGTTTATGGTCTATGTTTAAGTTTATGGTCTATGTTTAAGTTTATGGTCTTCGTGAGCTATACATTGTATGGTCTTCCCGTAGTTTCCTGTGGCTTTCTGATCTAGAGCTATCAGGCAAAGTGGTGGGGCATCCTGTCGGGTGTTGGGCCATCTTTGTGAACTATGGGAGCCTCTTGTCAATACTAATGGGGCCCCGACCCCGGGATAGCGGGCATTATCATGGAGCTCCTGTCGGGCGCCGGGGCCCTTCACGAGCTCCACGGCTTCTTGTCGTGGCGTGCGAGGTTTCTAGCCTGGGACCTTCATACAACAGGCTCGGGTCACCTGAACAGTGTTGGGGTCCTCTATGTGAGATTTGGAGACGCCCTATCAGGACTAATGGTCCTCCTCCCAGATCAATGACCTTTCGCCGGATGTTGACACATTTTTCGGATCCCCTCGCCGATTCTCAGGGAGGGGCGAATAGAATAGCATGCCCGCTCCCTCCTGCTTTACGGTAGGGACAGCTGCCACTCCGTCTCCCTGCTTTCCGGCAGGGGGCTGCCCCTCCGTCTCCCCGCCCCTCGCCTCCGTGGCACCGCTCCCCGCCCGCATGGCGCCGTAAACACGTATACAAACAAACGTGCGTACACAAGCTCGGCAAGCACGCACACACACAAGCATGCGTACACAAGCTCGGCAAGCACGCACACACACACAAGCATACGTACACAAGCTCGGCAAACACGCTGACATACAAACATCGGTGCACAAGCTAGGTTATAGAATATGCAAGATAAGTATGCTTCCTCTGTTCATTCAAGCATTTAATCAGGAACGTATAGATTTTCGGTGCTTTCGAGAACGAACAAATCTGGTCTGTGTAGTAGGTCATGAATTATTTGGCCTGAAGGGAAAAGTCTGAGCAAATTTTTTTCATTCGTGAAAAACATAATATACCTCCCCAATTGTTGTATTAACACGCGCCCTGGAGGGCCTCTGAAAATTACGCGCACTGGAGGGGGGGCGGATTACGCCCCCCCCCCCTCCAAGATCTGGGCTTCTATTAAAGCTGGGGTAACAAAATTATCAGGGTGGATGGATACGGTAGGGAACTCTATTGTGTGCAAATTTCATGACCTTAGGACAATATCTTCAAGGTCAAATAAGGTCAGATATTTCCCTTTAAAAAATCCTGTTTTGCGTGGCTTGGTTTGTCATTTTTATGGCTCGCTGTGATTGTGTTTAAGTGCTCCAAAATGGGCATCAATGATGTTTTGGACATTACTAATGATGTAATACAGATGCTAGACCCGGCATTTGACCTCAGGTCATCTATATAGCAGCACTTTATCAGGTCAGTTACCTGTTCCAGTTAACGAAACCGGGTCGCCCGCCCGACTGCTCCGTCGGGTGGCTCGGCGCAATCGGTTTCGCGAAGAAAGGAGTGAAGTACATGAATAGAGTATGGAAACGCTTAGGTACACAATGACAAACAGTAGTTTTCAGGATGTGTAGGGAGTAACATGCAAAGTGACATCAATCGCATGACAGTCATTTGCATTTATGATAACATTCCAGTTGACAAAGCTTGCTTCCATTAACCTGTCATGAAATTGACCTAACTTGGCCTCGGTGACCTAACATGATCTTGAAACTCTATGGCATAACAATATACATCAAACAAGTCGCTAGTGTTGTTCCACTTATTTTCCACGCTAATTCCACTTAGTATAATATTTTGTAGATCAGTTTCACAAAATGAAATTCCAACAGATTGGAAAAGGGCAAATGTAGTTCCTATTTTCAAGAAAGGAGAAAAAGGGGAAAGTTGAAAATTATAGGCTAGTAAGCCTCGCATCCCTAGTCTGCAAGGTACTCGAATCAATTATCAAAGATAGAATAGTTAGTTTTCTGGAAGGAAACAGATTGATTCAAGATACTCAACATGGGTTTAGAAAAGGGAGATCGTGTCTCACAAATCTCTTGGACTTTTTAAATTTTGCACAGAACAATTTGATCAGGGAAATCAGGTTGATGCAGCATATCTTGACTTTAGCAAAGCCTTTGACAAGGTACCTCATAAACGGTTAATGATGCAGCTTCAGGTCCATGGTATTGCAGGTAACATCCTAAAATGGATAGAGTTGTGGCTTTCAGATAGACAGCAGAGAGTGATGCTAAATGGTACGAAGTCATCATGGCAAAATGTTCTTAGTGGAGTCCCCCAGGGGTCAGTAATGGGACCACTATTGTTCATTGTGTTTGTAAATAACATTGAAAGTGGCCTAAGCAGTAAGGTTTTGAAATTTGCGGATGATTTGAAGGTCTTTAGGGCAATAACAGGGCACAATGAGCAGGTCTTGCTGCAGAAAGACTTAGACGAGCTTGTGAAGTGGTCCGAAAAATGGCAAATGAAATTTAATTTTGATAAGTGCAAAGTCATGCATGTAGGTAGGCAGCATATGAAGGCTCCATACTTGATGGGTGGCCAAGTACTATCTGTGACTCAGCAGGAGAAGGACTTAGGTGTTATTTTGAACACAAAATTGGGGGCATCAGAACAGACCAAAGACGCCAGGAAGAAGGCACTAAGAATGCTTGGGGCGATACAGAGGAGTGTGTCATACAAAAGTGAGGAGGTCATCAGGAAGCTTTACTGTGCATATGTCAGGCCACATTTGGAATACTGTGTCCAAGCTTGGTCCCCTAGTTATGAGAAAGATTGTTGGCTTTTAGAGAGAGTACAAAAGAGGGCAACAAAAATGGTTAATGGTATAGGCAACCTAGCATATGAGGAAAGATTGAAGAAATTGAATATGTTTTCACTTAGATATAGAAGGCTGAGAGGAGATCTCATCGAGGTTTTTAAATTTGTTCATGGTCAGGAACAGGGATATCTCGGGGAAATGTTTGAATTTAACAGAAATGATGCAATTAGAGGTCATCAATTCAAAATTAAAGTTAATCACAGCAGGACAAGGTTAAGACAGTCTTCCTTCACCAACAGGGTAGTAGAACACTGGAACCAGCTGCCAGGAACAATTGTCAGTAGCATCACACTGAACATCTTTAAAAACGGCATAGATAATCATTATAAGAATAGGGGGCTTGTTTTTCTGTATTCCAGGGAGGGTTGATTGATAGATTTGGTGGGCAACTGGTTCAGTGTACAAAGTGCAACCAAGAAGGGCCCTTGTGGCTCATAGTTGCACTGATCTCTTTTATGTCTCTTTATGTCTCTTTTAGTGTTGCCAAGAACACTTCCCTTTTGCCAATATACGGGAAGCGCATCGCCGACGATTTTTGTGGTCTGGCGCTACGAAATGTTTTTATTTTAACGGCCTCTAACTCGAAAACCTTTCGGCCGATTTCCGTTTTTCTTGCTTTAAACGACGCGCCGGACATTTCTAAGCAGGTATGCGAAAATAGCGTATATGGACCGGTAAAATCTGGAGATATGTACGAAAAACCGGAGGGGTGGGCGGATTTCGCCCCCCCCCCCCTTCCAGTGCGCATGTTAAAGTCTGGCTATTTTGGAGAATTTCATCGATAGGCCCCTGAGTGGAACCTGAAAAAAAAAACAGCAAAAGTAGCGAGTAGCAAGTGTATCCATAGGGGAGCAGATATTCTGGGACACATCAGTACCGATGGGATCTTTACTTGCCCTTGGACACATCAGTACCGAGAGGATCTTTACTTGTTATGGGACATATCAGTACCGAGAGGATCCTTACTTGTTCTGGGACATATCAGTACCGAGAGGATCCTTACTCGTGTCCAGCACCCACGTTTTTTTATGCAAATTGCACACACTTACGCTATAATGTTTAGCCTGGAAGCTTATCTGGGCACTCCGACACGCCCCATTGCTAGTCCGGGCACTCCGGTACACCACATTGCTAGTCCGGGCACTCCGACACGCCCCATTGCTAGTCCGGGCACTCCGACACGCCCCATTGCTAGTACGGGCACACCACATTGCTAGTCCGGTTGGTTGGTTATTTGGGTTTAGAGGCGCATCGACTGCGTTGGTCATACAGCGCCCACATTGCTAGTCCGGACACTCCTGCACGCTACATTGCTAGTCCGGACACTCCGACACGCCACATTGCTAGTCCGGGAACTCCGGCACGCCACATTGCTAGTCCGGGCACTCCGACACGCCACATTGCTAGTCCGGGCACTTCAATACGCCACATTGCTAGTCCGGGCACTTCGGTACGCCACATTGCTAGTCACACCATGGAACGGATAAGATCCTACCGGTTACACCATGGAAGCGATAAGACCCTTCCGTTCTTTCTTGAAATATGGCATATTTAGAAATAATATTGTGTATAACACAATGAAGCGTCCCGGACAATTTCTACTTTTATTGTGCACACAGAGCAACCGGTCGGTCCGCACCTACAGTAGACCACAAGCGCAGCCGGCCGGCCCGCACCTACAGTAGACCACAAGCGCAGCCGGCCGGCTCGCACCTACAGCAATCCGCTAGCGCAGCCGGCCGGCCCGCACCTACAGTAGACCACAAGCGCAGCCGGCCGGCCCGCACCTACAGCAATCCGCTAGCGCAGCAGGCCGGCCGCACCTACAGTAGACCACAAGCGCAGCCGGCCGGCCCGCACCTACAGTAGACCACAAGCGCAGCCGGCCGGCTCGCACCTACAGTAGACCACAAGCGCAGCCGGCCGGCCCGCACCTACAGTAGACCGCTAGCGCAGCCGGACGGCCCGCACCTACAGTAGACCACAAGCGCAGCAGGCCGGCCCGCACCTACAGTAGACCACAAGCGCAGCCGGCCGGCCCGCACCTACAGTAGACCACAAGCGCAGCCGGCCGGCTCGCACCTACAGCAATCCGCTAGCGCAGCCGGCCGGCCCGCACCTACAGTAGACCGCTAGCGCAGCCGGCCGGCACGCACCTACAGTAGACCGCTAGCGCAGCTGGCCAGCACCTACAGTAGACCACTACAGTAGACCACTTGGGTTTTCCTAACTCTGGTTTTTGAACTGACGAACACGGAAGATTATTTTTCAGCTCGATAAAGCGAGCATTCGCTTCAACACGATACCCTATTTAAGAACGTAAATATATTATATACCCATGGAATACATATACATGGAATATATATATATATATATATAGATATATATCCATGGAATAGTGGCGGGTGATTTAAGTGAACTGTTCAAATGATATTTGGTTTCCATCTAAATCTTTATTAGGGTAGTTTATTTCGTGGTGGCCAGAATATGCCGACACCGCTGCCACTTAACTGATTCAGTTACAGCGCATAGTGCATTTTGATGTCCGAGTACTAACTGGGAAACGGAAATACGATCGAATCAGCGCTGCACGCATGCAGCTGGGACTGCTGACCGCCAGCCAGCTGGTCTGCTGTGCTGACCTGTGTCTGCTGTACCCTGTGACCACCAACCACCTGTGCTGACCTGTGCTGACCTGTGTCTGCTGCACTCCGTGACCGCCAGCCAGCTGGCCTGACCTGTGCTGACCTGTGTCTGCTGTACCCTGTGACCGCCAGCCAGCTGGCCTGACCTGTGCTGACCTGTGTCTGCTGTACCCTGTGACCACCAACCAGCTGTGCTGACCTGTGCTGACCTGTGTCTGCTGTACCCTGTGACCGCCAGCCAGCTGGCCTGACCTGTGCTGACCTGTGTCTGCTGTACCCTGTGACCGCCAGCCAGCTGGCCTGACCTGTGCTGACCTGTGTCTGCTGTACCCTGTGACCGCCAGCCAGCTGGCCTGACCTGTGCTGACCTGTGTCTGCTGCACTCTGTGACCGCCAACCAGCTGTGCTGACCTGTGCTGACCTGTGCTCTGTGTCCCTTGACCGCCAGCCAGCTGTGCTGACCTGTGCTGACCTGTGTCTGCTGCAACTGGCCTGACCTGTGCTGACCTGTGTCTGCTGCACTCTGTGACCGCCAGCCAGCTGTGCTGACCTGTCTGACCTGTGTCTGCGACCTGTGCAGCTCTGCTGCTACCTGTGTCCGCCCCCTGACCACCAGTCACCTGTGCTGACCTGTACTGACCTGTGTCTGCTGCACTCTGTGCTTCGTGGCATCGGCCGGCACACCAGCTCCACTCGGTGACTTCCTGTCATCATGTTGTGCAGTGTCGAACTCGCCAGTCACATATATTACATGTACCGCACGCTGGAGCCGGTCATGGTGCTAGAGCATTTTGTGTCCGTGCCGCCAAGCGTTGCAACGAGCGTGCTATTAGGCATGAGCTGCAGCGTGTGCGCACATATTTTTTTTTAAAAGCGTGTAAGGGTACAGATCGTATCTGCTGTTGACTGAGAATCGATTGGATATACATCTTCGCTTTTTCAGCTGTGTTGTGCATTGGGCATCATTGTGATTGCTATAAGCCTTTTTGAAACTGAGATTGACAAGAGCAAGTACTAGCCACTTGCAAAATGGATTGTGTCTGCTTCTGTAATACAGTACAATGCAATACAATGCATGGCAACTTTTGAGCTGAGATATATGTGAGCATAGATCTATTGTTAGCATTGCAAAATCTGCATAATACTTGTTTTGATTCTTCGAAGGGGACATTCAGGTCTGGCATAGCTAGGATTCACCTTAAGCTGTCACCAAAAAAAAATCACGCACTGAAAAAAAATCCCTTCGTCCTTCCTTTTTAAATTCGGGCGCAGCTTGCGCGTCGGACGGAGCTATGTTCCTCTTTATAGCATGGTGATAATTGGTCGGCACCCCACCACCCATGCCTGGAGCGACACCTCGCTGTACTTATGATTTAGTGCGGCCAAAACGCATCTTAAGGCATTCCTATAGCATTTCTCTGTCAAACGGAATACGTCACAGTTTCGTAGTACCACAATTCGAGCAGAGCTTCGATGGTCAACACTTAGGTATTCAGATGTGTGAGCCGACGTGGTAGGTGAGTTAGAATCTATATAGTGGCATGTTCTTGCCACCTGCATGCAATACACCGACATAGTTATCACGTTCTGCGTAGCAACGAACTCATGTCTTCGCGTCATATTTCGCTACGTAAATACCCTAAATGTTAAAATGTCGCAAGCTGATGATGAATGATTGATAAGTACAGTTAATTGCTTTAAGGATTGAAGATTATGTTCCTTCCGATTATTTTACCTTTTGTCTCCTGTATAATACCAGCAAATATTCCACTTAAATTTGAGCACGATTAATTATTCCTCTCTGCAGCATTGGTAGAGGCATCCTTAGAGTTCCACTTAGTTTCCGACGTCACCCTCAACAAACATTAGTGCACTGTGTTAAGAAAAACGGCCGAGTACGGTGCAGGTTATTTCTGCTCAACATAGAAGTAGTCTTTGAAGTACGTTTCTTCAGAGACTAGTTTCCGCATGCAAGGTTCCATAAGACTCCACATCGGATAAGCAACTGGGCGTATTCGAAGCACGCTGCGGCTGATTCAGGCTCCACTGAAGTGGAGATTAGACGTCATCGCTGGTGGGCAACGGCAGATTTGAGGAGGGGAGGCGGAGCACAAGCAAATCATTTGATCGTAAATGTGTGGCAGTTCAACGTGGCACACAGTTGCATGGGGGTGTCTCAAGCAACAGAGGTAAGGAAGGCAGAATGTATCCCCGCATTGAAACATTTCAGCATCATTCCTGAGAATAAGCCGAAGTTGTGCATACAAAGCACCGATATCAAAGCAGCTTTCCTCTCCAATGTAGCCTCGGAATTGTCCCCACGGCTCTTTACGGCAACCAGGCGTGAATCAGGAGAGGGATTCGAGGGCTTGTGTTCTGAACGAAAATAGCACCTATAAAAATGTGGGTGCCTCGCAAGCCTCGTCGCAGATGTTGAACCCACCCCTCACGGTCTCATGCCGTGAAATTTCAATTAGTAGTAAATTAACGTTGCTAAAGACCATATACTTGATTAACGGTTATTATGCTATTGTGATAAATTACTCCAATACCCAAGTACCATTTTGGCAGAATAAAAGTGCATGCTTGCGCAATGCATCGATAATAGATGTTGCGTGTAAAGAAAATATACGACCTTCAATATACCAGGAGGTGCTGAGTTGATATCAAAATCCTGAAGGTCCTCGAATCTCTACATATACGTAATCTACGCCGCAACTAAACACGCTAACGACGTCCTGGTATATCACATACAATTACATAAACATAAATTATATATAGCATGTATTACGCGTTATATTGCATATATGTCTATATATGTGCGTGAGTGTATGCATCGATATGTATATGGACCATCGGCTCGGGCTTCCTCAGAGGATTCCTTCTTGACATAGTTTGTTTCTGGTTTGGAGTGTCTGTGAGTGTCTGCACCACTGAGGAGGCTTTTCTGCATTCCACGTGTCTTTTTGCACGCTTTTTTCCCGCGTGCTTTTTAAATTTTTAAGCTTGAACTTTTTTCATCACTCCTGACGATGGCCCCTGGCCGAAACGTTCAGTAATAAAGTATAACCTTTATCGGTACTTTTGATATCAACTCAGCACCTTCTGGTATATTGAAGGTCGTCACGACCTTCACGTCACGTCAAGAAAATATAGTATATTTTCTTTACACGCAATGTCTAAAACCCAGGAGCATCTAAGAGCCATTATTCGTTGTATTAAACGATAATAGATGTATTCCAGCGTTCAGAAAGGAAGACAAGTACACCAAAATAGGCATGCTGACGGGTCATAATAGGTGGATAAAAACGAACACGGGGAGCATCCGACTATAAATGTTGACAACATAATGGACTTGGCATTTTAATGTAGCCACGCATTTTGGATAGTAGTGACGAGAAAGTGATTCATAGTTCCGTGTCCTCATTGACGTAATGTTACATTGCATCAAGTCCTGTCGAGCGTCCCAAGTCCCGCTCCGTGGCGACGTGCATGCCTTGACATCTCATTAATCGTACAGGTTCGCTTCAACCCACTTGCGAGCTTACGGCTAGAAGTGTCCGTCGGTATGTTGACCCAGGGAGAAGCCGTCTGCCTCGTAACGTCAGACGTGTCCGGGCAGGCGGCCAGACACCAAGGGGACTCTCATGCATTACCGGCGCTGGCAGGTGCTGAAGAACTGCGAGTGGACGGTGGACCACGGGTGGACACAGGCCGGATATATCAGCCCGGGAGCGATGGCCTCACCCAGGCAGAGTCGGCGGTGGGAGGACAGTCTGTCATTGGACGACAGAGCCAGGCGGGGCCGACACTGGTCGGAGACGCCGTCCCAGTATGGCCGGACGGGCCCACCAGTAGCCGACAGCAGACGTCAGTCGCAGACGGCGGCAGAATGCGCCAAGGGCGGCCTTCTCGTCCTTATTCGGCGGCCGGCCAGTCCCGAGACGTCTGCCTCGTCATCAGCCGGCCAGTCCCGAGACGTCTGCCTCGTCATCAGCCGGCCAGTCCCGAGACGTCTGCCTCGTCATCAGCCGGCCACTCCCGAGACGTCTGCCTCATCATCAGCCGGCCGGGCCGGCAGCCAGAGTGGCGCAGGTAACTAGAGTGGCACAGGTGGCCAGAGTGGCGCAGGTGACCAAGTGGCGCAGGTGACCAGAATGGCGCAGGTAACCAGAGTGGCGCAGGTGACCAGAGTGGCGCAGGTGGCCAGAGTAGCGCAGGTGACCAAAGTGGCGCAGGTGGCCAGAGTAGCGCAGGTAGAGTGGCGCAGGTGACCAGAGTGGCACAGGTAGAGTGGCGCAAGTGACCAGAGTGGCGCAGGTAGAGTGGCGCAGGTAACCAGAGCAGCACAGGTGACCGGAATAGCACAGGTGACCAGAGTGGCGCGGCTGAGCTGACGTCAGCCACACTGACCATATGGCGCGCACGCCTCACAACAGCGTAGCTTCGATGTTCACTGTTTGTCTGTCAAAGACTTGGTCACGTCCATTCTGTTGTGAGAGAATGCAAATGGTATTGGAGGTGTGGACCGGGAGAGACGACAGGCAGCGAACAGCTCTGAGCCGTTTTCAAGTCCGATGACCCCACTTGTTGACCAAGCCATCATGACGTGCTTGGAAATTCCGTGGTAGAGTGTAATTCGAGTGTAATGCGTAGACATGACGTTGAGACGCAATATGGCAGATGTTTTTGCTTGTTTACGTTGGAAGGCTTTCAATCACGCTACATCTGAAGTAAGGGAGACAAATTACAAACCACAACATAAATTATATATATATATATATATATATATATATATATATATATATATATATATATATATATATATATATATATATATATATATACATATATATATATATATATATATATATATATATATATATATATATATATATATATATATATATATTTATATATATATATGGCTATATTTATAGTTCGGAGACTTGAATTTACGCAGCATATTTTCTGGGCGACCAAGTCGATAATTTCATTTTTTTGCATCAAGACGACCTTTTCCCATTTGTGGACTTCAGGGTGCGTACTTAACTTTGGCTTGCAATTTGGAACAATATAGATTAGAAATAACGAATTGAATAAATTGTTGAATGTCAGAAACATCCCTAGTTTCCTTCCGTAATTGTACAATGTTCTGGTATCTAGATCAAAACCTTGATCTAAGAACCCCATGTCTTAGAATTCTGTCAAAGAGCAAAATGTTTGCACTCGTTCACCGTTCACCAGGAGCATTCAATCATTCACTATAGGACTTCTCGAACGCTTTCCGAAAATTTCAACTAATGCTTTTACATGGTCTTGTGATTTATAGGTGGTGCTGTTTTCCACACATCACCATGTTGAATGTTGAATTTCTAAACGTTGAATTTCTAAAAGCTAGGAGCTGCTCAGCCACTTTTGGGTAGTGCTCAAGCGCCACCTGTTAACACCAAAACTCAACTTATGCAACCATTCAGTGGGGAAGAAAGGAGAATGTAATTTCTCTGAGAGGACAACGTGCTCGATGAGCAATTTCCAGGACAATACTGCTACCGGGCCACCTGGGTGCAGTTCTCAGTAAAACGATCGTCAACTGCTCGTCGAAAACGCAAGGCGCGGAATAATACCAGCTGGCCCGACAGTAGGCAAAGTCCAGCTGCTCCAGCAGCATGGCAAATAAAGCGGCCATCAGACAGTGATGTCAGCGGGGAGTATCCAAGGTGGAGAACCGCTCCAGCTCACAAGGCTTCAGACGGGCATCGGAGCCGACTCAAGTACGTTGTGACGGATATCGGCCGCCCAGATCAGAGGTGATCAGAGATGACCTGGCGGGGACGGGAGCTCGCTCGGAGACAGGTCGCCAGACGATGTGATGTGCCACTTTCAGACCCAGGCCTGAGGGTCCGACACTCCTGAATCCGCATTGACGCGCGGGCCCAACATCCCAAGATCTAGGGCTGAAGGTCCGACACCCGTAGACTGATAGCAGAAAGGATCGTCGGGGAAAAGCGGTAGTTCGTTCAGGACAGCGTCTGCCTCATCTCTCCTCTGTTTTGAGCAGAAATCGTCCTCCTGCCCCCAACAGGGGACTGTCCATGTGCGGTGAGGTGGACCGGGTGGGTGCTCGGACACGCACAACAATGGTTGGACGTCCACAACAGCCTTAGTGCCGACTAGCGTACGAGAACACACCGACCAAGTCGACCGTGAGCCCTGTGGGCAGCCAGAGCGACTGTGCAGCCGCCGCACGGTCGGCCGTCGTCTCCGGACGGATGGTGTGACGTCATAGCAGGTGGCGGCGAGACCGGTCGGCTGGGCTTCCGACAGCCCACTCCGTCGCGGGTGTAGACGTTCGGTGGACTTCCACGATTCTTGGGCCGAGAAAGGCTTTCTCTCCAAAACGGGGACAGGAGCGAATGGATTTGTCCTCTCAAGGAAAGAGGGACAATGTGTGTGCCAAATGCAACGCTACCTCGCGTGTGGCTGCAAAATGGTACCACAATGCACTGCTTATTCCAAAATTGTCATGGCCATACATAGGGTATCAGCATTGACATTCAATCCAATAGTTCGCGAACGAAGATAAGCAACAAAATTAAACCCATGGACGGAAGGAGCTTGTGTCTGTGTCCAGGTGAGACCGTGGGACGCTCTGCTCAGGTCAGAACGCGGGTCAGATCAGCGCGGGACTCGCCTGTCGCTGTTCGGGTCGGCGCCGTTCTGTGGTGAGATCTTGCCGGCCAGAGCGTTGAGCGAGCTCAGCTTCGGAGTCGGCACGCGGGCGGCCGGCTCCGGCGGCGGCTGGTCTCGGTGCATGGCCGACCGCGCCTGGTGCTAGTCACTTCCTCACCCGCTCACGTCCCGCCTCGGGCCCGGATCGGACGTCTGGGTCACCAGCACCAGCCCTCGGGCCGGCCGCTGCACCACCACCACTGTGACTCACCGGTCCGACTCACCACCGTGGACTGATGTCTGGGTCGCCGCCGCGCCGCGCCGCACGCGACGCACCGGGTCGGCCGTCCGACTCCCACCGGCGGCACGGACGCCTGCTCGTCAGCGAACCTCGTGACGTGTGGCGGCCGCTTCGACACGCGTCCGGCCCGCCGTCCGGCCGGCCGACGCAGCTCACCGTCACCCGCCCGCCACTGGCGACGCCAACTCCGTCGCGAACAGCGCTCACGCCTCCGCCGCGCCCCGCTCCACTCGGCTCCGCCGCCGGCCAGGCGCCACCGCTCTCGCAGACCCGCGCCGTCGCCCCGCCGCCGTCGACTGGCGCGCCAACGAGGCTCGTCGTCGCCGCGCGCCTGGACGGTGCGCCGCGCCGCTCCCCGGCGCTCCGGCTATGGCTCAGGTGACGCCGCACAGTCGCCGAGCAGGCGTCCGCCGCGCGCGCCGATTAGATTGCAGACGGGCGGCGCGCCGCGCCACGGCGCCGCGCCGCGCTGTCCGCGCGTGCCGCGCGTAGCCGCCTCCCGCCGGCGCGCCAAAATAGCGCGCCAAGTCAATTGCGCGGCGCGCGGCGCGTGTCGCCGCGCGCCGCGGGAGCGTCCGCGCGCCACGCCCCGCGGGGCCGCGCGGAGCTCGACACCGGCATGGGGCGGTCGCCTCAAACTGGCGGAGCCGGAGGAAGAGCTGCCTCCGGCTCCGCCAATAGGTAGCTCTACCTGTTGGTCGTCTGCGCGTCGTGTGCATGCACGACAGGCTCGTGTGTTTATCGCGGTGTGACTGTGCAGCGTGCAGTGTGCAGTGTGCAATCCCAAGGTCATGCCCGTCGTTCGTATGGCGACGTCACGGCCGAAACAGTCCGGTCACATCTGACATAACCACAGCCGCAGGAGGCACGAACAAACACTGATTGATGGTGGCCAGTTGGCGACAAAGCAGATCTGCACCTGCGTCGGTCCTGCAAGAAGGGTCCCAGTTGGACGGTGGAAGTTCAGCGTAGTGAAGCGCAAGCTGATTGTTCAGCTGTAGAGGTTGCGGCAGTTACGCAGTCCGGATTGTGATGCGGCCATAATTCATAGGAACTGACCGACCCCGGCCATGCGGCAGTGGTCGGATCGGAGGCGTTGGCATTCTTTGGCAGGGTTATGACAGGCCGTCAGGTCGACGCGATCGAGCCGACCTAGCGGAGGAGGGTAAGTACTAGGTGTGGCATCGCACATACCACTACGCCGACGCGAACGAGTCGTCCTGACAAAAGAGTGCAAGTAGTTATGCACACACCTAGGTACATACCCAGCCTAGCTCCATCACACCAGTGGGACTACAATGGGCACGCTTGGTCGAGCTGGCGGAAGAGGGTAAGCAGTTGTGACATGTAGGTCACCAAATTCACACCGCATATGCACACACACCTACTAGGCAAGGGCGTCGCCACCGGGGGGCAGAGGGGCAGTCGCCCCCCCCTGCGGTGAGACTGGGGGGGGCGCCGCCCCCCCCCCCTGCAATTTGAGGAGGCCCCTATCCGGAAATGCACCGGAAAAAAAGTGAGCAAGGAGGCCGACGAGACATGAGAGGAGGCCTCCAAGACGTGAGAGGAGGCCCCTAATTTGAAGAAGGAGGCACCTAGGAGAGGATAGGAGGCCCCAGAAATCAAGAGAATGCCAACAATTGGCACGGAGGCCCCCAGGAATGCAAAGGAGGCCTCCAGGAGGCTCAAAGGAGGCTATATTCAGTTAAACTTGGTGGACATAGAAGTGGGTTGATCAATGGGAGATATCTTTAAGATATGCTCAGCACGAGCCCCACCAGCTCGCTACAATCTAGAGGCCAGCGGGAAGATTCTTCTCGTCGATAAAGCATAAAGATATTGGTTTGTTTTGGCACGTATTTATCCACATTTGCTTATTTATACCCTGGTATGGCTCAGTTCTCAGCGAAAAAAAAGATTCTTGCCATTGCGTTTTGCGTAAATGATGCACCATGCCAAGAACAAACAAGACATCAATATAAAATCATGTTCCCATTCGGGAGCCATACTAAGAGCCTAAAAAGCAATAGGAGGCCCTAACACAGTGGCGGCCCCCTTTCGGGGAGCAGGAGGCCCCCCATCAACATTGCCCCCCTGGAAGAATTTCGTGGCGACGCCACTGCTACTAGGTACATACCTCCATTACACCAGTGCGACGCCAGTGCAGTGGATACGCTTGGGCTAACCAGGCCAACCGGCTGCCGAACAGGATATAAGAGTTGTCTTGGAAACCGAAAAAAAAACATCGTCTGCGGACTTGCATGCAAAATCGACAGGCAGGCGGCGAAGGAACGCCGCAGACGTACGGGTGTAAAGATGAGGTGTCAAGGGGCGAAACAGGGGTGTAAAGGTGAGTAATGTGGATGCGGTAGAGGCAGGGGTGTAGAAGACTTTTGCAGGGTCGCATGCAGCGGAGGAAGGGTGTGATGGTGAGTTGTGAGGGTGGTAGGTTTGCGGCAGACACGGGGTGTGAGGGTGAGCTGTTGGGTAGGGTGTTATAGAAGTAGATGTGTAATGGTGAGTTGTGAGAGAGGCACGTGACACGGGCAAAGGAGGGTGCGGTAGGGGGTAGAGTTGTGATGGTGAGTTGTGAGAGAGAGAGAATGAGACACGTGACACAGGCAGATGAGGTGCGACAGAGGGAGAGTGTGAAGGTGAGCTATGGGAGTGGGGAGGGTTGCGGCAGGCACAGGGGTGTGAATGTGAACTGTGGGGGAGGGTGCGGTAGAGGTAGATGTGCGAACGTAAGCTATGAGAGTGGGGGAGGGTTGGGGCAGACACATGGGTGTGAGGGTGAGCTGTGGATGAGGGTGCGATAGAGGTAGAAGTGTGATGGTGAGTTGTGGAGGAGGGTGCGGTAGAGGTAGAGGTGTGATGGTGAGTTGCGAGAGAGACACGTGACACAGGCAGAGGAGGGTGCGGTAGAGGGGGGGTGAGGAGGTGAGCTGTGTGAGCGAGCACGTGTGGCCGGGGACAAAGTCCGGCGACCGGCCGCCCACCCAGTAAACAGCCGCTGCAGCCATTGTTCACGGCCGACACCGGAGCTGGGTAAATATTGGCTCAGCAGAGAGGCTATTTCCTCCGTGAACGACGCGGCTGTGCGGTGGTCTCCGGCGTGGGGCGAGCCAAGCCGAGAGAAGTGGGACGGACGTCCAGAGACGTGGGACGGACGTCCAGAGACGTGGGACGGACGTCCAGAGACGTGGGACGGACGGCGCGAGTCGTCGGACGGACGTTGAGAGATGTGGGATGGACGTCGAGAGACGTTGGATGGACGTCGGGAGATGTCGGCGGACGTGGAATAGACGCCAGAAGGATGCCACTAGGAGGGGCATGAAGCGGAAGGACGTGGGGGGTGGGTGGGACAGTCATTGAGAGGCAGTCGGACGGACGTGGAAGGGACGCGAGGAGGACGGGGCTGGGAGGAACGGGAGGGTAGAAGTGGGACAGATACTGAGAGGCAGTCGGACGGATGTCGAATTGACGCAAGGAGGGCGGGGCTGGGAGGGGAGGGAGGTGGAAGAACGTGGGAGTGGGACAGACACTGAGGGGCAGTGTGACATTCACGTGACGTACTTTCGAGGCCGTCAGTGCGAAAATATAACCTACCAGAAGTCCGATAGGATTTTGATTGCCGCTTTCGAATTGGGTAAGCCACATTCTGCCTGTGCGTCAGTTTATGTCTGTGTACGTCATATGCGCGGCAATGATATACGGCTTCTCTAACTATGCAACAGTGGGAAACATTTTTCATCATTGGCTTTTCGCTGCAATATCCCTGCAGCTTCGACGCTGATCGAACGCTATGCTACGTTTTCGTGAAGCATGTGCCTAATAAAAACAAAAGCGCAACGATCGTAACTACCGACCAAGTACGCAAAAAATATGGTGCCTGTCCGTAGTAGAATCTACTGTTAGATTCTTGGTCGTCCGAACGGTTTCGAGCGGCTAATTGGATAGAGCCCTTCGGACGGGACTGGGCGTAGATTCTTGAGGATTCTTTGCCGTCCAGGTGCTCTGAACGCAAGCGTTGTCTCTCCGAGCCATACACGGCCTAACAGCAGACAGTTCACAGCATTGCGGTCGACCAGCTGGCCAGCACTCAGGATGGGTTCCACAGCAGTTTTCGGCTATAATGGTCTGTCTGCATGCGATTTCAAACGTTTGGTTCCACATATGGGTCCCAACATTCCAATAGCAGATACATAATGGGCTAGTATTACTAGTGGTGACGAAGCCCGAACACCTCCACCACCTAAATTGAACTGAAGTTTAAAATTGCGTCAATTGTGTATTGTTTTAATGAAGCTGCACGCAGGTCACAGGAGGAATGGGTCCAGAGTGAAGGATGGTACTCAACGATGGTGTGGAAAATTGCATTTTAAGGTTACTATTGTCAGTCCATGCCCATAGGCCCCATGCTAAATATGCTAAATATCAGCGGCATATGTGTGGCATAGGCCACACCTGCATCATGACATTCTCCACCCATGAATGTACCGCATGCATGTATAGTTTTTTTTCGCGTATATCACTACCAGTGTCACCATAACGTAAGCTTGCAAATGTCACTAAGAGAGCCTGTTCGGCATAGGTATGTGTGAGAACGAAAATGTTCCACCATAGCTCAAAATGGTGAAATATGCTGCATTGAGAAGTTGATATTGTCCGCGTGGCCTACGTCGTTCATCAACATCTATCACTTCATCCGGACTGAGCTCGGCTCCAGTTGAGCACAATTTTCCGGTGGTCTCGTCGACCCCAAGAGGATGTGCGCCTCGATCTCCCTGCACCCGTTGATGCACTAGTGAATACTCACCGGTGTCTCTATTATTTATTTATATATTTATTTCACGATGTATGCCCTCCACATACAGTGGCTGTTATGGACAGTCTGGGAGCTCTGCCATCTACCAAGGGCGCGCACGCTTCCAAATTGCCCACTTGCAACCAAAGCTGGCACAGCGTAATTATTACGAAATGCTGCCAGAAATTCTGTCATGGAGTGATGACTGGAAAATACCGTTGGAAAGCCTAAGATTGCACTCAGTTTGAAATGGCTCGGTGCTCTGGTCGATTGATGGCACGTGTCACGTGACCGGCCGTAACCGCTGGCCATCTGTTACCATCGATGAACGAGCGACCGGCATACGTCACAGTGACGTCACAGCCGGAAACAGTCAACGTCGCGTTAGCCGCTTGGTCTGAAGATACGACCCGAATGGTGTGCTATGCTTAGCTCCCGTTGATTGTCTGCGAACACGCCACCGCTTCTGATGATACGCAATCAATACGGTCGACCAGTCGATGGCCTGACACGTGATCGTTGTCCAATGCCAGGTCACTGCGGTATCCAGGTCACCGGGAACACCAGCTGCTGGGGTCGTCTCCGGTCTCTGATCAGCGTCGTCGGCCATCCCCGGTCACTGATCGGTCCCAGTGACCGTCCCCGATCACTGCCCAGCCACTGATCAGTGTCGTCGGCCGTCCCCGTTCACTGATCCGTCCCAGTGACCGTCCCCGATCACTGCCCAGCCACTGATCAGTGTCGTCGGCCGTCCCCGTTCACTGATCCGTCCCAGTGACCGTCCCCGATCACTGAACAGTCATTGACTGGGCTGGATTTGCAATTTGAAAACCTCTATTTCGAGAGGATAATAGCCGTGCCATGACATTTTGAGAGGATACTTTTTGTCCTCTTTTGGTGTCAATCAGTGCCCAGTTGCCATAGTGCAGATGTTGACGGCTGTGGACAAGGAGATGCCAGAGTATTAGCGTCAGTCATTGCTCAGTTGCCACAGTGTAAATGTTGACGGTGAACCAAAAATGTCAAGCTGGAATCTATTTGACTTTGTTTTAGCGAACGGAAAGTTTAACAAGGAAAAGTCTGAAACCCTAGTATAGGAGTCGACAGTCTAGGTTTGAGGAGGACCAACTTACCCCATGTAAGACGAAGATGAAATAATTAATGACAATGGCGAAACACGAATAAGAGGAGGTCAGACGTTATCAAGAGCGTTTCAAGCTCTACAACAGCATTAACTTGAATTAAATGCCAGTAGAAGATTCCCTCAAATCTGCGGATCTCTCATGGCAGCTATGTCATCCAGCTTCCAGTCACTACAGAGCACCTGCAGTTAGGCTTCAGCAGTTTCCACTGCATTTCACGCAGCTACCAGTTACCACAGATCATCTGCAGCTATAGGCCTAAGCAACCTCCACTCGTGGACCAATCTGTTCGATTGTGTGATCCACACATCGTACAGACTGCAGATGATAAAGTGGAGCATCCGTACAACAAAAGACAAAGAAGCCTTCAGTCGAAGGAAGGACGAGGTGAAGAGCCTTCTTTGGGAGAAGAGGCACCTGCACGTTGACAGTAGAGAAGTTGACCTCTGGCTGTCTCCTTAGTGACGGACCATGCAGCCAACTTATGGCCGCACCTGGGCGTGTGAACGGATCCTAACTTGTCGGGACCCCGGCACGGACCCAAACTCCGGACGAAAACCTCCCTCTCCGGCCGTTTCCGGTCCGTCGCTAAAGTAGCAAGTTGGTGTGCGGGCAGTTGCACCACGCCGCGACCCGAGGTCGCTTGGTATGTTTTTCCTCGATCAGCTCCGGCACGGTCGGTCGATCGTCGCCGCCTGTGTGGACTTCCACCATGTAACGTGTCGCTGCACTTCCGCCACGCGACATGCAAACGATATCCATGTGGGGCGTGTCCGGCCGTAGTGTCGTCGGCCGAGCTACCCCCTCTGAGGTACGGGTGATGCAGTAGGCGATGATGCCGGCACGTGACTGACAAGTCACGTGTGAAAGGGTACGGCTCCTCCGCCCGAGCAGGGCCCGCGACCGGGCACGGCAGACGGAGTTGGGTAGGCGGCTCTAGCGGACGTGCTGTTGGACGGCTGACCGTCACGATGCCGAGAAGGACTTGGTCTGCGGTGTTTAACTTTAGAGAGACACGTACCACTGTGTGTGACGTGACACGTGACCACTGTTGGAACTGAGGTCATTGTGTGACAATCCGTCGACGTGTTGCATGCTCGCATACCCTCACCACGGAGGGCAAATATCGGCAGTTTTATTTTCGGACAAATTGTCGCGAGCGAGGTCTGCGCTAGACATCACGAGCCAGGAGAAGAACTCCCCTGAATGACCACCCCAGAGCCGGAGGGTGCGGCTCTTCAAATGACTCCAACGCCGCTCGTCGTGCGCTCAATCAGGAGGGGCTGTCTCCATAAGCAACGAACGTAGAGCAGGATTCATCCATCCCTTCGCGACGATCCTGCAGGCGTTGGCTTCAGATTACGCAATGGACACTCCACATCCTGATGCCCACTGCTCAGCTACAGCCGAGATGCATGTGGGACTATATGGCTGGAATCCGATGCCGGTGTCGCTTCACGAGGTGCTCGTCCACCGGATGGGCTGCCGGCTCGTGACGAACGACTCGGCCATCGGCTCGTCTGCAGCCCGGAGGTGTGGCAGGCGGGCGACGTCCAACCGCGGCCTCCTGTAGGACGCATTGCCGCCGCTCTCTGGCAGTGCAGGTGCCCGAGAAGTCGACCAGCTGAGCAGCGACAGTGACCAGGATAGGAATGGACGAACACTAGCCCCGCCTAAACTGCATGGCTGGATATTCAAAATGGCATACACACACACACACGCACACATACACACACACACACACATACACACAATCATACGCACATGCATGCATGTAAACATGCAAATGCAGGTGGAGAACAGCATTGCATTGAGACAAGATGAGCAGCGTGGTGTGCAACGACGGCGAGTCGAAATGTACTGTTCTTGTAAACATCACGCATGTTTGTTTCATTACTACCCAATACCTGTCATACCTAAGCCATCCAGATAAACTGTTCATGTCTGTGTCCAGAAATACTTCCTTTCAAGAAATGAAGTCGTGAAGCTGATTGTATCCCGACGGAGTAAACATGCCAGACGAAATACTTCGAAGAACGAATTATGTAGGGCGTTCTCCCACCCCCTCCACTTTCACCCATTCTAACGAGCCTCACATCAAAATGGTGGTCGTATCGGCCTTCAGCGGCGGAAGCAACTCCTTGGAAGTTGAAATGACCCTCTGTAGCCTATGGATTAATTTCTGGCGGTTTTGAAGAGCAACTGGTCCATAGTGCAGTGGTAGGATCAGATGGGCTGACGATTCTCCCCGGTGGCGGGATCAGATTGGCTGAGGCAGCTCGGTGAGAGGTTTGACCCTGCTGCGGTACACAGACGGTGCCACCTGACGACACAAAGAAAAAGGCCGGATGCTGTTCAAACATTGCTGAGTCAGCCTAGACCAGGGTCGCGCAGGCGTGGATATGTCGGCGGATCGGGTGGTATCTCACGTTGCTGGCGACGTGAGTGCAGCATGCACTGAGGGAAGCGGAGCTGGCACGGACTTGCTTTTTCACAAGGAAAGTGAGCTGAACCTCACCATGGATCGCTTGCCCTTCCCCCTCCCCGTCGAGTGACGTTAAAATTACTCCGCTGGATGTGTTGCGTCGTTCGGTGTTTAGGTGGCTCAACTCCAGTTTTCTGCACACTCAATAACGCGTGAGCTTTGCCCTGGAAATTGGGAGGTGGAAATCCGGCGAAGAAAGCCATATCATAATATAATTATATAAAGACCAGATCGCTGCCTGGATCCCGGAAGGCATCTGCGATCCAGATCTTGGGATCCTTGATTCGATGATCCAACTGAAATACAAAATTTGCCAAATGTTCATTTGCTTTTCATTTTCCAAATGCTAGTTGGCGTCTTTATCTTGATCTTTATCTTCGGGGGGTTATTTAGTAATGACGTCAAAGGGAATTTTTGGGACGTCAGAAGCGGCATTATATCAGAAGCCAATAACTCAGCTAATTCTTTTCATATTAATACCGATAATAGTTTTGGACAATATCACTACATAAGTCTAATGGGACGAGGAGGTTTTTTCATCGAGTATTGCGTGCCTCGCGATGGCACCCAGGATCAAGGTTCACCGAAACTTTGCAACCTAATCGTGGTCTGGGATGAGTTACCAATTAAGGTAGTGTGATCCAACCAGAATCCAAGCTTCGTGACGAGCAAGGCCAGTGAGAGCAAGTGAGATCCAACAGGGATGCAAGACCAACTATGCCAAGTACACGCCAATAAGTTCAACTACGCCTTGGCATCTAATGGGATCTAAGACCCCCTGCTCATTAATAGCATAGGCCCATATTTTTTTTTTTTCACTCGTTCGATTACTGTAGATAAATAATTTAAAATTGACTTATGCTACAGAATCCATCCGGTATACGAGATAATTGAATAGATTAAGCTAATGATAGAAATTCAGGATGACATTTCTGTGACGATAGATTGCCTTCCTACATCATCATCACAAACACCGGCTGTAATATTCTCCAGTGCAGGTTCGGAGGATCGGTGCAAGCTCCAACATCGGATGTAACCCCGGGTGAAGGTTCGGAGGATCGGTGGAACCCCCAACACCGGCTGTAATATTCCCCGAGTGAAGGTTCGGAGGATCGGTGGAAGCCCCAACACCGGCTGTAATATTCCCCGAGTGAAGGTTCGGAGGATCGGTGGAAGCCCCAACACCGGATGTAATATTCCCCGGGTGAAGGTTCGGAGGATCGGTGGAAGCTCCAACGTTCTTCAACTTTGCCACCGATGCTGCCAACTCGAAGGGAACTATGGGCTCAGGAGACCGCTCAACAAAACTGGGCTACTCGTGAACCGGACGCCGTTTCTCAAATCAGAGCCTGATGGAAAACACACACAGAAACATAAACAGAAGAAAATTGGAGGCAATTGAGAAGTCGGCATCAGGTAAAGCGAAGCCACTACTGACGAGCCTTTGCTTCATTGACCGGTGACGGCCTGTGATGATGTGACGAGCCTTTGCTTCATTGACGGGTGACGGCCTGTGATGATGTGACGGGCAGTTACTTCATTGACTGGTGACGGCTGCTGATGATGTGACGGGCCGCTATTACATTGACTGGTGACGGCTGCTGATGATGTGATGCGCTCCACATGCCGCGTGCGGCACTATGTGCGTTGTGGGTCACGGATCTGCTGTGAGGTGTGCGAACACGGTGTGCTAGGTCTGTCAAAGGGCGGCAAAGCAAGTGCGATTTGTGCAGCCTGTCAGTAGCAGGCGAAAGTAGGGCAATGCGAGCACGCTAAGCGGAAGTGATCATTGAGCATCACTTCATGTATCAATGAATATTAAATAGGTTCCAACGCGCACTATGCTCGGCTTAACATCGCACAAATACCGGCATTGTGTCATTAGTTGCGGTGCTTGCGAGCCTACTGAGTCGCACCGTATGCAGGCAAAGATATTGAGTGTCTGTAGGACAGTCCGTGTCTGTGAAGGATGCAGACAAATGCAGATATGCAGGCGACAGCTGCTTAACTGCGGAGCGCATGAATGTGCGACCTTCTGCTGCGAAATTGGAACCGCTCCGGCCAGTCCCGATGGATTCGACAAACAGGTGGCAAGTGTGTTATTTATGGACCAGGTGCAGGATAAATGGCGGCCACGCTTTATGACCAACATTATTCCTGTGAATATGTGGCAACCATATTGTGTGAACCATTTACGCCTATCTGGTTCCATCTAAGCGACTTCCGTGCATGAAAAGTTACGTGGTCTGTGGAATGTTGCGCCAAATAAATTAACTAAGCTGAATTAAACCAAACATCAATTAGCACTGCACTTTGTTGGAGACGATAAGCTGAAGCAATGCTCGTGATCTTCGGAGAACGGTTTAACCTTTCCTTTTTGCCCTATGAATTGGGATAGTTCGGAAATGCGTGGGGAAATATGGGTTACGCAATAAGGTCCAATCGTTAGCCAGATAAGTGCTGTTAGCTCAAAGGGAGCTAAGAGACAGAAACAGGGACAGAGACAGAGAGAGAGAGAGAGAGAGAGAGAGAGAGAGAGAGAGAGAGAGAGAGAGAGAGAGAGAGAGAGAGAGAGAGAGAGAGAGAGAGAGAGAGAGAGAGAGAGAGAGAGAGAGAGAGAGAGAGAGAGAGAGAGAGAGAGATATATATATATATATATATATATATATATATATATATATATATATATATATATATATATATAAGGCATGTGAAGTTGAATGGACAGAACAAGCTAGATGAAAATTGCACTTAGCCACCACCTCAAAGCAGTTATTCCTTTCCATGGGATGCCGCTGCTAGTATGTACCTATGAGACCTGTGCTCGTCCACCTATTCTGTCAGGAGTTGTACTGGCTCTTACGTGTGGAGGACTGAACCTCTGTCTCGCTATCGACGCGTCCTCCCTCCCCACAAAATTGTTTCGCGGAAACCCTGGCTCCACTCTAAATATTTTTTGGGCTACACCTCTGATTGTGGGTTGCTATTTCCGACAACTCCCAGGTTGATAATGCACAAGACGCAAGGCGTGGCAAAGCGGGGTGCATCCGTTTGCATTTTGATTAAGATTCAATTATGCCCCACATGTCCTGGAATGAAAACAATTATATACACCAGTTTACTATAGGATGATTGATAGCGAGACTCAATAAGTGCACAAACAACACAACCATCGACCAAGTGGTAAAGTACCACAGGGAAATTGGTGCTCATTAGTCTGAAAATTCCTATCTCGCTGGCCGTGGAAATAATATATACACTCTAAAAAGGATAAAAATATACCCGCATGTCACCCGTGTGCAACGATTCGACCCAGGCGGAACAGAAATGATCGGCAGATGTGTTTATTAGCAATTAATATTACTCTAATTAGGAATATATGAATTTTTAATGTCACTCTGATCAAATAAGTTGGACAGATAAACTTATCACAACGTGTGATTATGTCAACAACTAATTCGAACGTCGTTGGTGCCCATGTACGAGATCAACATTGGTGGATAAATGTGAAATTTTCCGATAAGGCATGAAAGGTTGTGTAATAAGACCATTTTACGATAAGTGGAACAATCGTCAACTTAAATCATTCCTATAATCAATAATTCCTGTTCATACAAAATCCCACAGCCCCACCTTCAGTTCCTTTCAATACCACCATTGGGGAAACTAAGCGTTCATTAGCATGTCAAAAATGGTGAGTGGGGCTGTCTGTGAAGGATGCTGATGGTGAGCGGGGCAGTCTGTGGAGGACGGTGATGGTGAGCGAGGCAGTCTGTGGAGGACGCTGATGGTGGGCTGGGCTATCTGTGGAGAACGCTGATGGTGAGCGGGGCAGTCTGTGGAGGACGGTGATGGTGAGCGAGGCAGTCTGTGGAGGACGCTGATGGTGAGCGGGGCAGTCTCGGAGGACGGTGATGGTGAGCGAGGCAGTCTGTGGAGGACGCTGATGGTGAGCGGGGCTATCTGTGGAGAACGCTGATGGTGAGCGGGGCAGCCTGTGGAGGACCCTGATGGTGAGCGAGGCAGTCTGTGGAGAACGCTGATGGTGAGCGAGGCAGTCTGTGGAGAACGCTGATGGTGAGCGAGGCAGTCTGTGGAGGACGCTGATGGTGAGTGAGGAAGTCTGTGGAGGACGCTGATGGTGAGCGGGGCTATCTGTGGAGAACGCTGATGGTGAGCGGGGCAGTCTGTGGAGGACGGTGATGGTGAGCGGGGCTATCTGTGGAGAACGCTGATGGTGAGCGAGGCAGTCTGTGGAGGACGCTGATGGTGAGCGGGGCAGTCTGTGGAGGACGGTGATGGTGAGCGGGGCAGTCTGTGGAGGACGCTGATGCGGCCCGCTGCCACCGCCAAGCCCACAGCTGTCAGCATCAGTCGACTCGATGTCCAGCTAGCTGTGACACAGCCGGGGGCTGAATCACCGCCGATGGCCGGCCGCCGGATGTCCACTCGGACGAGATCGAAGCTGCGATTAGCATTGTTCACGGCAGATTGGCCGGATCGGATCGACCGTGCCCGCTGCTGGCCGGAGCGGCCGGCATCCGGGCGGACATCTGGCCGCGGCTCGGCACAGCACGACGCCGCCGCGATTTACGCCGACTTCAGCCGACGGCAGCGGGATCTGCAGCGGCGTCGGCCGTCGTCGAACGTCGCGTCGGAGACGTCGACCCGGCTAATTGGCGGCCAAGTTTGTCGCGAGCCGGCGGGCGGCCGCTGAAGTTGGCCGCGCCGCGGCGCCTCGGCGGGCCGCTGTGCGAGCTCCGGCGGCCAGCTGACTCGCGTTCGGCGCCGCAGCGTGCGGAGGAGGGAGCCGCGTCGCTGCGGGTGTCGCGTCCCCGTGAACGGATGCGGGAACGTCCGTCGCGACCTATGGGCCCGCTCTGAGACGTGGTCGACAACGTGCGTCGTCCCGGTGTGGAGCTTCGGTGCAGCCGCTTCCACTCAGCCGTGCTGCGACGACCGCCCCTGCCGTGGGCGGCGGCCGTCACGAGCTTGCAGTTAGGCATTCTGACCACTAGAACACTACACTTCGGAATGGTCGCAATAAGTTAATGTGTGAGGGATAATTACGTGGTACACATACTTTTTTTAAACACTGACTGATTAATTCAGTGACACACAAAAGAATTGCACAAATATTTTCTGTAAGTGGTCAATCCATTATTATCTCAATCCGCTGATGCTAATCACGAAAAAGCCTTTTCTACGCTAAGTTGACCAGAGGTGAAAAAAAAACATCGGTGGCTGTCACCGGCGAAGGGACCAGCTCTCTGAGTGGTAGGGAAATCGGCACCACCAATGTTTGGAGGTTATGGAAGACAGGCTGGAAAACCGGGGGTAACCCTAGCACGCGCTCGATTTGGAGAGGGGTCAAATTAACTTCACACTCCCTGGGGTTGTCCCAAAACGGCGGAAAAGGCGCCAGATGGCAGCACTGCGATAATTTACTTCGCTATAAAATATTTATCAGCGGATATTTTGTCGGTAGTGTCTTCTTGGTATCACTAAATCACTTAGCTAGATGAGGTCAAAGTCAGCTCATCGTTTCTAAGAAGTGCAATGCTTCAAAGTGCTGCCAAAATTCAGCTCCAATTCATAGTTATTTACCCAGCAGCATGGGTGAATAACTCTCGAGATTCCGAGGGCGTGTCCAGGAGCAATAATTGCCCTCACAGGGAAAAATAAATATAAAATGGAAAATATATCGATTTTGAAGTTTTCCATCCCATGGCATAAATTGCATTGCGTCTAGATTCATATTTCGTCAAAATGAATTTCAGGGAGGATGCAAGGAGGGTTCCACAAACCCAGGGAGGGTCCTGCCTCCCCCCCCCTATCCCAGAGTCTCCAACCATGCTCAGTAGTGAAGTCAGAACCATTTAGTTTTCCTAACTCACTGTCTACATTATTCAACACAATACCTACAAGACAGGTATTGTAGATGTGCATCAGATGCATTAGGACAGGGCAGGCAGTATCTCTGCAGGGTGCACATGTTGATGAAACACTGATTTTTACTGGATGGCTACCAGTGGCGCAGCCAGGCTTTTTGTAAGGGGGGTCGGAACAAGAAATATATAGAAATAGAGAAAGCTGCCGGCTCGCGAAGCGCGCCGAAAATTCCTGCATTGCGTGGCGAAAATTGCAAAATCTATCGTTTGATCTAGTATATTTTTGGGTGCTACGGGGGTAGGCCCCGCATCCCCCTTTGCTGCGCCTCTGATGGCTACAATTCATAAGAAATGCAATGCGAAGAGAAAACAAGGGCTGATATCTTAGGGTTATTTTTCGATCTTAAATATATACTAACTCAAAGGATTTGACGGTGGATGAGAAGCCTAAATCACATCGTGCCGCCTAAACTCCAAAATCAAAAGGTTCAGATTTCACTATTTTCTTTTACCGGATTAATAATTAACTGGAGGCCTTGAAAAGGGGCCCAATAAAACTTGTTCAAATTTGAGGCCAATGGCACGCAAAGGATTTTCTGTGAAAGGTGATACCTAGATGGAAATACCAATGCAAGTGGGAGGCAAAAAATCATAGGATGTTGGCTACTATATTCCAATGCCTCGAACTTTTTTATGTCTATAAAATGTTCATATGCACCCTACAACCCATATTAAATGAACAGAAACATGTTCAGTGCCAGTGCATGCCCATTTCCATTTCGTTGTGTAAGATTCTCAGTGGTAAGCAAACGTAAGATTTATGCACTAGAATTAAGAATATATACTTAAGGAAACTAGCCAATATCCTAGGAGCTTACTCATTTTAGTTATTTGGGCTTTAGGGCGCTTCGACCAGAATTGATCATTCGCGGAGCTTACTCATTTTGAAGGATGTATTAATCACTGCAGAACTGTACCTGGAACCCAAGCATTCTACACAGGCTAAGGCAGGTAGATACTTACCTGCTTTTGGTGTAGTGTCTGCATGGGACTTGGTCCAACCTGCCCACTTACCACAAAAGTCCAGACTTTTAATACCAAAGGCCAGACCAACCAAAGGTCAGGCCCGCACGAAAGGCCAGACTTGTAATGCAAAGGCACCCAACATTATGCTTGGTTTTGTTCTAGCGCTTCATGTTGCGTAGCTCCGCTGATAGCTGCAACCAACGTATCCAACTTTCTTCTTGGTGGAGGAGAAGTAGTTATCCGCCCCATAACTCCAGAAATCTGGAGGGTTCGCCAGTAAATCAAATATTGAAATGATCAAATACTTTAATACTCCGCAAACACAAACCTGGTCAACACCCTACATCAAACCGCGTCAAACCAGAATTCTATAGCCATGAGCCAAAGTTTGAAACGCCGCAGCCAGGAGCGCCGCAGTTGAGACTGCTGAGTTGCTGTCTCGGCGTTTTAACTGCAACTCCTATGGGAAAAGTTAACGCATGCGGGCAGTCAAAACTCGGTCTTTTTCTCTCCGGCGGCAGACTCAAAAGGTATCCGCCAGTAAATCGAAACCTGTTCATATAACACACAGTAAATGTTCCAACAATTATTAAATGGTTGCTTGAAATGTACGAGACTGCTTCCGATGAAAAAAAAACAATTTGGCACCAGAAGCTGTCTCAATGCTCCTCCAGCTGCCACTGAAATGCGTTGGCGAGTAGCCATTTTTGCCGCGTAACTTGCCGAAGAATTCACATATTGGAATTATTCAAACGCTTGTGCCACCGCTATCAAGGTGGCATGCAGCACACCCGGTCAACTGGTCATTCGAGGTCACCGCTTGACCTCAGGTCAACGAATATCTTAACATTACACCCTATGGGAAAATTATGGGGTAACGAATAAGATCTTCCTGAATGCATTTATCGGATGGATATTAGCGTCGAATAATCGCCCACCGAGCAAGGAAGAAGCACATCCGAGCATGTGACCTTCAAGGTCAGCGTTTGACCTCAGATCACGTTTGATGAAATTCAGAAAATTAATTGGTCCACTGGGGTACCGTATGTGGGCCAAACAAAGCATTGAATGTAGACTATCTCAACACTGATGCATGCACTATCAATACAAGAATCAGCACTGAATCGGAATTTCATCAAACTTGCCCTGAGGTCAAGCGCTGACCTTGGAGGTCACATGCTCGGAGATGCTGCTTCCTTCCTGGGTGGGCAATTATTCGACGCAAATTTCCATCCGATAAATGCATTCAGGAAGATGTTATTCGGTACCTCGTAATTATCCCATATGGTGTAATGTTAAAGCATTCGTTGACCTGAGGCCAAATAGTTACCTTGAAGGTGATATGCTTGGATGCGCTGCTTTCATAATGCCTGCGAAGGTTATGTCAAATTTTCAGACGAATTGGAGGATATTGGTGGATGCGTTTCTGAATGCTTTGCTGAATGGGACGCTAGTGCTACCTGATGAAATGCGTTGTCGATAGAGGTCAGGTCACGCAGTGTGTTGCTTCTTGTATTGATAGTGCATGCATCAGTGTTGAGATAGTCTACATTCAATGCTTCGTTTGGCCAGACACGATACCCCAGTGGACCACTTTCATTTTCTGAATTTCACCAAACCTGACCTGAGATCAAACGCTGACCTTCAAGGTCACATGCTCGTATGTGCTGCTTTCTTGCTCGCTGGGTGATTAATCGACGCTCATATCCATCCGATAAATGCATTCAGGAAGATGTTATTCGGTACCATGTAGTTTTCCCATAGTGTGCAATGTTAAAGTATTCGTTGACCTGAGGTAAAATGGTGACCTTAAATATGACATGCTTGGATGTGCTGCTTTCTTGCCCGATGGGAGATTATTCGGCGCTAATGTCCATCCGATGAATGCATTTAGGAAGGTATTATTCGGTACCCCGTAGATGAGAATAGTGTCAGGTCAAAACAATATTCTGTGAGCATAGGTCAAACTTTTATACTGTAGATCAAACGCTTCAATGTGCTGCATCCATGAGCCCAATGACTGGGTGATATTTCGTGGTGCCACGTAAATTATTGCGGAAACTATCGGGTACACAAAATTTTGGCATATTTGCTATTTTGTGGTATTTTTTTGCGAACGGTAATGAATCGGTGACCATGATGGGTCATTTTGATCCATGTGCTCTATGTACGTGCTATGCAGACTATTACCTGCGAAAATTAGGCATATCCAATGTGTCACTATGATATTGTTCGGTACCCCATACATGGATATAGTGCATAATTTAAATCATCTTTGGTAACCTGAGGTCAAATTATGACATTGAAGGTCATGTAATTCGATGTGCTGCATCTTTTATGGACAGCGGACATCATGGCGTTGAAATCATTCATCTAGGTGAAATTATTTGAATTTTATGCGGTACCCCGTTTTTGACCCGAATGACCTTTCTTGACCTCTGGAGATCGAACTGCTCGTCCTACTGAATAATTGTTGTTTGCATTGCATTTGCAAGCGACAAAGATCATATCGTGAAAAAATGGACGAATTCGGAGGGTATGCGAATAGGATGCTAAATGCGAATGCGAATGCTTTGCTAATATCATGGACATATTGTCATTCGTTTGCGATCTAAAACGATTGTAATTATTCGAAGCTTGACCGGCATGCAGAGTGGCTCCCCCGTGACGGTGGATGCAGACAAGCCCCCTGTTGGTGGTGACATCATCTGGCATGTCTGCTGTTTTTGGTGACATTTTCTTGCATGGCTGCTGTTGGAAGTGACATTATCTGTCATGTCTGCTGTTGGTAGTGACATCATCTGGCGTGTCTGCTGTTGGTAGTAGCATAATCTGGCATGTCTGCTGCTGGTGGTGATATAATCTGGCATGCTCACTGCTGGTAGTGACATTATCTGGCATGTCGGCTGTCTTCCCAACACACAATGTAGTTTGTAATCATAACTTATTTCATCTATCCAACAGTATTGTTAGCATTTTAAACCGCAGTTCTTCACGTTCGCAAAATAATGCAACGAAAAGTTACCGGTGATTCTCACTCCATTCGACTTCTTCATGGCTACAATAACTTTCGCTATCACCACATTTATCTTGCAGACAGCAGACGTAATTCATTTCATAATCCGGTCTTCAAATTTTAATGAGAATGGAATTGGATGCCTAATTTACATCTGTTCTCGACGACGAAGTAGCCGAAGCCATCTCGGCGTGCCACATTCGTTGTCAACAACGAGGAATCTCTTCTTTCTGGCTCATACGAGGCCTGATACGGACGAGAGGCCAGCTCAACAACGCAGAATCTCTCCTTACCGGCTCATACGAGGCCTGATAAGGACGAGAGCCCAGCTCAACAACGCGGAATCTCTCCTTACCGGCTGATACGAGGCCTGATAAGGAAGAGAGCCCAGCTCAACAACACGGTATCTCTCCGTACCGGCTCGTACGAGGCCCGATAAGGAGACGAAAGCCCAGCTCAACAACACAGAATCTTTCCTCACCGGCTCATATGAGACTTGATGAGGACGATACCCGCATGGCTGGCACGCGTGCCGCTCGGCCCGGCCAGCGCTGGCGGCCACCGGCCACGGCCGGCCACCGTCTCGGCGGCATCCCATCGGGTCCCACGCGGACCTCACGCGCAATTTATCATGCGTCGGTGGCGCACGCCACGCACAACACGCGCTGCCGCGACACAATCCCAACGACCCGGGCCGCGCCGACACATCTGTTTGTGGGGGCCGGAGTCGGCTCTCAGATTGCGGCCGCCACCGCTCCAGCCAGCCGCCCAATATTTTACCCGGATTTTTCATTTCGGTTCCTTTGTTGACTATAGACTCGACGCGACTGCATAATTTGTCAGGGCGGCGGCGACGACTGCGCCAGCTTTGCCGCACACTGAGCCGGCGCGCCTCCAGAGACGCCGGGAGGCGAGCGCGTGCCGACCGCAGACAGCCGGCGGCGCTGATTTGACAAATGCGTGCTGTCGGCCGGCGTTGAACACACGTTACGGCCGACATGCAGACGGAATGCAATTACAACTGCGCCCGGGGAGAAACGCCGTGTTGCGGGTCTGCCAGACAGAGGATTTGCGTTGTCGATCGAGGCAATCGCCATCCCGCGGATCAGGAGCGGAGCAGAGGCGAACCAACGAACAGAGCAACGACTGACTGCAGGGTCGCTACCGTCCGAACCCGGGTACGGACCGGCAAATCTGAGCCGCAGTCTTTTCACATTTGTCGCCTTCTAGTGTCTTCATATGCAAAGCGTGAAGTCGTTATCGTCGTTGAGAGACGTCGGCCACAAGCGAAGATAAACCGAGAAACCAGAAGCTTGATACACCTGCCATGCATAGGGGTCTATGCTCAGTATGCACCCTATCCCCTCCTCTAAGGAAAGCTGACCCTTCCTACTTGATCTTCTTAATAATCCGAATTTGTATTACAAGAAGGGTTTTACTCGATCCCCGGTCCTTCCATCGTTCCACCTCTGCTCCACTTTATATCGCTTCCTCTCCTTCTAGTTTTGCTCTATGCTATCAGGCTGTTCCGACTTCGCCTCTCTCTCTCTCTCTCTCTCTCTCTCTCTCTCTCTCTCTCTCTCTCTCTCTCTCTCTCTCTCTCTCTCTCTCTCTCTCTCTCTCTCTCTCTCTCTCTCTCTCTCTCTCTCTCTCTCTCTCTCTCTCTCTCTCTCTCTCTCTCTCTCTCTCTCTCTCTCTCTCTCTCTCTCTCTCTCTCTCTCTCTCTCTCTCTCTCTCTCTCTCTCTCTCTCTCTCTCTCTCTATATATATATATATATATATATATATATATATATATATATATATATATATATATATATATATATATATATATATATATATATATATATATATATATATATATATATATATATATATATATATATATATATATATATATATATATATATATATATATATATATATATATATATATATATATATATATATATATATATATATATATATATATATATATATATATATATATATATATATATATATATATATATATATACTCTCTCTCTCTCTCTCTCTCTCTCTCTCTCTCTCTCTCTCTCTCTCTCTCTCTCTCTCTCTCTCTCTCTCTCTCTCTCTCTCTCTCTCTCTCTCTCTCTCTCTCTCTCTCTCTCTCTCTTCTCTCTCTCTCTCTCTCTCTCTCTCTCTCTCTCTCTCTCTCTCTCTCTCGCTATCCCATACCAATATGTCATACTCTACCATGCTCTGCGATGCGCACTACAGCCTATGCCAAAGAACACACCAGCATGACACTCTTCGAAGCGTACCCCGACATCGAGTCAGCCCCTGTGGAGTAGTTAGCCAAGTGGGGTGCACCATGTAACCGGCAGGCACTTGAAATTGTCTTAGCCGGGGTACCTCATAGCTTCTAACGGCACGTGGCATAGCCACCATATTTCTTGGCTAATGACCGACCATGATTACTACCCGGACACAGTTCATTTTTGAGCTGAGTGATGAGTTGCAGTGTGTGGGTGTGCTGTACGTATTTTGGTCCAACTTCCATCAGTCAGCGCTGCAGAACACATCGGATATCCATATATCCCATGACCTCGAAATGAGGTCCAAGCATGCATCTCACGGCAAACAGTGTTTGCGTTTGGCTGCGGTGCGGCGTGTACCGTTTTCCGTCGCAGCGAGTGCCTTGACTTTGAATGGAACACCTCCGTGTTTTGAAGGGCGTGCGCTACAGCCACAAAATTGGCGGACGGCTGGCCCATCGCCAGAGCTATTCGTGCATACATGCAACATGATTTACAACCCAAACGTGGCATGGCTTGTACGTTCTGCAAGTCCGCGTGGTTTGCATCCCTATTTCACGAACGGGGAACCATAGACCATTCCACAAGTCGCACTACCCTGACACCATTCGATCACCATGTACCCATCATCATGTTCAAGCATGCGACCAACAAGAAACCAGCTGCTTCTGATGTTGGCAACCGGGTGGGGTGCACCATGTGACCGTCGGGTGCATGCTTCTGCATCGACGGGAGCACCTCCGAGTTGGGTATAGCACCTCGCTATTGCTGCGCGCTATAGCTGCGCGCTATAGCTACACAAGTTGGTGAACCGCTATCCAGTCACCAGGGCTATCCAAGGATGTCCAGCCGGAAGACGTAAGTGCCGATAAGTAGCCATCTTGCAAGTGCAAGCCCATGGTACCTCTCTTACAGTTGGTCATAGCCACAGCCGATGCCAAACGGGACACGCGTTTGAAATGTATGCAGAATGTTGTCCTGCACGGGGGAAATCGCTTTGTGTCGGCAGCGAAGTTAGGTGATCCATGCACTCGTCAGGTGTGTACACCTGTTTCGACCGGGACACCCCGGAGTTTGAACGGCACACGCAATGGCCACCAAGTTGTTGAGCGGATGCGTTGTCATTTGATCTGTCGAGTGAAATTGTCTACTAATCGGTAACTAAGTAAAACCGTGCACTAAGAATAATTGAAAATTAAACGATCCCATCGCACATAGGTGCTGGACACCAACAGGCTTTAGGCGATTGAATATCCGACCGCTTTAGGTCATCAAACCTGAAGGTATTAGGTTAGATACGGTTCATTATGCTACTTTCGGTTGGGTGAGGTGAGGTGAGGTGTGGTGAGGTGGGGTGAGGTGAGGTGAGGTGAGGTGAGGTGAGGTGAGGTGAGGTGAGGTGAGGTGAGATGAGGTGAGGTGAGGTGAGGTGAGGTGAGGTGAGGTGAGGTGAGGTGAGCTTAGGTGAACTGAGGTGAGGTGAGGTGAGGTGAGATGAGTTGAGATGAGTTAAGATGAGGTGAGGTGAGGTGATGCTAGCTGAGGTGAGGTGAGGTGAGGTGAGGTAAGGTTAGGTGAGGTGAGGTGGTGTGTGGTTGCGGTAAGGCTAGGTCAGTTCAGGCCAGGTTAGATTAAGAGAGTGGGTCAGTTCAGATCAGATTATATCAGGTCAGGTTCAGCTTAGGGTGTGCATCTCGTTTTGTATTTGCAGACTAGGTGATAGGAGTTTAACGTAACATATCTGAGGCGACGAATAGCTTCGACCGGTTGTTCCAAGAAGACCCAAAGACATGGCGTATCTATGTGTCACACATATTCACATAAGTCGAATACTTTCCAGCGGGAGCCTAGTGGCAGCCTGCATACTGCCTGTTTACTGCGGCTGGCAGGCATCGTTCTCCCGTGTGTTATTGAGTCTGAAACCATGGAGCCATGCAGGAGCATCTGAGACGTCGACACTGCCGCCGCTTCTGCCGTCATAGTTCTCTCCACGTGAGGGACAGGCACCACACGGGTACGCTGCAGGTGCAGGTGGCGCACGGGCCGTCAACTGCCGCCTGTCGGAGCGCGTCATCGTCGACGGCCGACGAGACGCGGCCGGCTTACGACGCGGCGCCGTCGTAAAAGTGAGCGTCGTAACAGCGCAGCCACCTGCTGTCTCCCACGCCCCCTCTGCATACCAGATCCGTCATCGATCACGTCCGATGCCCTCGGGGATCGGCTTCCGGTCGGCTGACAGCGGCCGGTCTCACCGAGGAAGTTGCCCGTGTTGCGTGTCCTGCCCCACCGAGGCAGTTGCTCGTGTTGTGTGCCCTGCCCCACTGAGGAAGTCGCTCGTGTTGTGGGTCGTGCTCCACTGAGAAAGTCGCTCGTGTTGTGTGTCCTTCCCCACTGAGAAAGTCGCTCGTGTTGTGTGTCCTTCCTCACCGAGGAAGTCGCTCGTGTTGTGTGTCCTTCCTCACCGAGTCAGTCGCTCGTGTTGCGTGTCCTGCCCCACTGAGAAAGTCGCTCGTGTTGTGTGTCCTGCCCCACTGAGACGGTCGCTCGTGTTGTGTGTCCTTCCCCACCGAGGCAGTTGCTCGTGTTGTGTGTCCTGCCCCACTGAGGTGGTCGCAAGTGTCGTGTGTCCTGTCCCGCCGAGACGGTGGCTCGTGTTGTGTGTCCTTCCCCACCGAGGAAGTTGCTCGTGTTGTGTGTCCTGCCCCACTGAGGTGGTCGCAAGTGTTGTGTGTCCTGTCCCGCCGAGACAGTCGCTCGTGTTGTGTGTCCTTCCCCACCGAGGAAGTTGCTCGTGTTGTGTGTCCTGCCCCACTGAGGTGGTCGCAAGTGTTGTGTGTCCTGTCCCGCCGAGACGGTGGCTCGTGTTGTGTGTCCTTCCCAATCGAGACAGTCGCCCGTGTTGTGTGTCCTTCCCCCACCGACGAAGTCGCTCGTGTTGTGTCCCCCCCCCCAACCGAGGAAGTCGCTCGTGTTGCATTGTGTGCCTGGCAGTAACGACAGCTGGGAGAGAGGGCCAGTGATGATAGCGCTTCCAAGGGTTCATCAGTAGTGATGCATCGTTCCCAGGTTTCATTGATATTCTAGGAACTTCCCAATGAAGAATATACGCGCAGATCTGCATTGTGCTACGCATACTAAGGCGGGGGTTAATCAGGTTCAAGTTGTCTCAACTGGGATTCTGGAGTAAATAAATGAAGTGTGCTCTCGCAGCGGACGCAGAATATTCCATTCTGCGTGACGTCATGTAGAATCTTTTCTCGATGTGTTCGCAGCAGGTCTATCTTTTTGTTTCCAGTCATGTTACATTATCGACAATAGCTCCGCAGATAAGACAAATCACACAATTAGACAAGCACAAAATTAGAGAATAATTACACAGAGGAAAATTGACTTGGGTATTCCCCTGTATGTTAAGTGAATACAAAAATCCGATCTCTGATCTCTAATTCCACTCCTGATTTTCCATTCTAAGACCCAACCCAACTGTGAGATGCTACATTATGTCATGCGTTCACCATTTGCAGCCTGCCGAGCCAGACGAAAAAGTATGTGACAGTCGACGAGATCATGGGCGCTGTATGATCCATTCAGTCGATGCACTCCTAGGCCCAAACAATCACCAACTATTCTGCGAGAGCTTGTCGTTGTGGGACGGGCGGCCACTGCACTGACGCGGCGGTTGGTGGGCACTCTGTTCTAAAGCTTCATGTTGGAATATTGGCTTCCTTACAGTACAATACATGGATACCCCCTTTCTACAGGGCTTATATCGCCCTACCTTTGTATGCCCGATTTCCTTTTGTTCACAGCTAACTCACCACATTCACGACTGACACGTGCCCGGAAATGTCATCAAGAAACATGTTTGCTTTCACGTAATATGGCAGAGTTCACGTTCAGAACTATTGCGCTATTTCTGTCTAATTTCGACGAAGTGCGGGACAAAGATTCTATGCGACCGGCCTAGATTGTATTTGACGTCGCAAAGATTCTACGGCGTCCAGTCGTTGCGAGCACCAAACCACGCAGAATAGTTCGGGTGTGACGTCATCTGTGAGGAGGCCAGCAAAGGATCTTGTCGTCCGGGTTGATGCGATACACTCGAAGTTTGTTTGTTCGCAGGTGAATGTGAATATTATCCACTCACTAGTTAGACATGGCGTAAAAATATATAGCGCAATAATTATGCATATTTGTTGCAACTGGTTCACGTGAGCTGGATCAATGTGCTGGTGTGCAGCTCGGGGGTGATGAAGCCACTAGCGGATCCAGGGAGGGGCCATTCCGGCCATGGCCCCCCGAAGCGCTTAAAAGGGGGGGGACATAGTGTCTTTGCCGCCCCCCCGAAACCAACAGAAGTAAATTACATTAAAATGCAGTAACCTGAAAGAATGAAAGAATCTCCAATTGTAAAGGTATTTTTTATAATTGTTTGGAGGCCAATATGGTAGCATAGTATATTCTGACACACATCGAGGGTTCCATGCTGCTCAAGTTCTGCTTACAGCAAGAGTTGACAAAATCGGATCCACCAGTATGTACACGTGTACGAACGTTGACGTGGTACAAGACGTTGAACGTGAACGTGAACGTTTTGGTAAACAAGAACAAAAATCCAGTAACTTAGAAACGGTGCAGGTAAGCTATGGCCCGTACACCGGAAATTATGTTGTCATTAATTATTATTTTATAAAATGGGCCCTTTGCCAAATAGTGGTCGAAATCCGGTGCTTTTAACCAAAAATAATGTGAGAATGGGCACCCTCCAAATCCGTTCGACCGCTCCCCTGATGCAATTCCTAGGTACGCCACTGGGGGAGGGGAGGGGGACTGACTCCGAAAACCAAAAGTTCCCCCACCCCAAAACCGGCGGGCTAGATCCGCCAGTGGATGAAGCTCTAGTTATAGTGGAGTCGGTGTGGCGCTGCATCGGCTGTAAACTGAGAAAATGCATCAGCATGCTGGCGATGGCTTCAGTTACGCGGTGACGTCAGCCCAGTGACGTAATTTGGTCGGCCCCGACTAGACGGATGGGCTCTGCTCAGACTTGTGCTCGACTCAATTTTTTTGAGTCGACTCACATTTGACTCATAGATCTTGAGATCCGATTCAACTCATGATTCAGAACAGGTCAAAATTATTTGATTCGACTCAATTCAGACTCAGAGCTCACAAAGCATGATTCGACTCACGACTCAAACATAAATTTGAATCGATTCAGATCCGACTCAATGGTATCAGACTCATAAGCCATATGATTCAGTGTGCACTGCCCACACATTTACATTTACATATATATATATATATATATATATATATATATATATATATATATATATATATATATATATATATATATATATATATATATATATATATATATATATAGGTATATATATCTAGATATAGATATAGATATAGATATAGATTGATATATATTTATATATATATATATATATATATATATATATATATATATATATATATATATATGTATATATAATGTGAGGTGAAAACAAGGTTATAGCAAAAATAATTGATTTGACAGACAGTTTGATGTCAACGCATCTTCATCTGTGTCTAATTAAAGGAGGGAATTGGTATTTATTTAGACACCAACGAAGATGCTCTAACATCGAAACACCTGTAGAATATATTATTTTTGCTATAACATTGTTTTCACCTCACATTATTTATAATTCGTCATGCACTGTAATGGTTGGCATATAGGATATATATACAGATAAATGCGTGTGCATGTGCATAAAGTAATTGACTCAAAACCATTAACGAGATGAATGGTTGTCAATGCATATGCAAAGCAATGAGTGCTTAATACTTCAATCCACATCAGCATGATGCGCAACCTGAATCATATATACCTGACACACATCACCTAACTTCAACATAGCACCCAGGTCCTGCACTGCAATAGGAATCCGCACCGAATAAAATTGCGTTGGTTTGTTGTCCCCACGAAGTTGGTTTGGTAGCGGGCTTGAAGGTTTCCCTTCACCCTTTGTTTACACGCAATTTTACCGACTTCCTCTACGCTACCTTGCATATTTTATGGCGATATAAGGTACTTTGATGTATTCTAATTGAAAGACCTATTCTTCAGCTTCAGCAAAGGGTATCCTAAATGACCCAGTAATAATCGTCTTGCCTAACAATGTACCATTTCCGGCAGGCTCACCATCAAGCGCCTCCAAAATAAAGGGATTGTTCCCAATATTGGTAGGCTCCCTCTACCGTCCATTTTACGTGTTCAAGTTGTCACCCTCGTTCAAGAGCGAAAGAAAGGATAGTCAGGGGGGGGGGCTAAGTGCGCCATAGCTTCTTCTCCCCAGTGGCAGGAGAGTTTCAGTCGAGTTACAAGTTTCAGGAGGGCATTCCTAGATCACAGTGGTGTTGTACATAAATGTTCAATTATGCATGTATCATCAATAATCCATGCATGATTAATCAATGAAGAATGCATCATGCCCTGGGTCTAGCTGGCCTATAAAAAAACTGTTTTCAACAACTGCTGTTACATGTCAATGTAGGTAGGTAGGTACATGTTTGGAGAAATAGGCTGATCCTAGATTTTTGGGATCCCGAACATTATCCTCTCCAGAAAATTGTTTCTTGTTTTCTCATCTGGAGGTTGAATTTCTTAAGTTATTAACTTTTGACAACGAACTGCTGTGATCAAGTAAAAGTGCTCAAAATCCACCGAAATGGGTGCAAATTGAGTTACGATGCATAAGATTTGAAGAAAAAATATCCTCCATACTGGATGACTGCAAAATATTCCTCTCCACATGCCGGATTACAACGCACAAAACCAACCTTGTCTATGCATGAGAATAAAATGTGTCGGAATAAATGCTCACTGGAAAGAATGGGACAAGATTATAACTCACCTGGTAAGCAGAAGACAAATATATTTGCTAGGAAGCAAATTAAAGTGACCATTGCGTATGATTTGAGAAAAGTCTTCTGCAACCAAATTGATACCATTTAAAACTTTGAATGACGTCATGCGGGCTTGAAGGAAAACTTCGATCTACCTTCTAGTAAAGGTACCTTGGGTTTATTTGTCACACGCACCAGTTTGTTATTTGTCACACAAACCAACGCAATTTTATTCAAAGCAGATGCCTGTTGCAGTTGCGGTTGTTGCAGTGCCGTTTCGGTTCCATATTATTTTTCGCAATCACATCCCATTTCTGTGTTGTGTTCCTGGCACTAGGATTGACTCATGCATGATACTGATTGTGAATACCTAGCTTAACATTAATACTTATTTGTAGTTATTGTTATCCGTTTTTGGTAATACCCTTCATTCTTTACTCACTGGCAGCTGATAAGTTGACAATTGTAATGCTAAGCATGAATAATTATACTGTGCTTATACTCCCTACTTTGTGTCATGGCATACTATTCACAAAGATATATGCTTTATATCATTTGTTCATAACTTGCATTTGAGTCACAAGACTCAAATGACTCATTGTGATTCGAATGATTGACTCGTGATTCAACTCATTTAAAAAAGAAAGAAAGATGTGACTCAAGATATGTTTTGGGGAAAAGAATCGATTCAACTCGCGACTCATCCAAAAACGATTGATTCATGAGTCGATTCTCGATTCAACTCGAGTCGAGCACAAGTCTGGCTCTGCTGTACAGAATGTATTACTCCATCCTGCTTCTGCTCTTCTTCTTGCTACACCTATGAACGCCGCATAGAATAAACCTTCGCCATCTCCCCAGTGATTTGCAATATCCCAGAGCAGTTGCCTTTATATGGAAACGATGTGGTTTGGTGACGAGCGTGTGGGACAGACTTGGCTAGTTTCCGGTGACAGAGCAGACATTGATCGTCACATACCTTAATCCATACGCCATGCTGCGCCCATCTCTCATTTGGTAGAGCTCTGATCGTCTTTGTTCCTCCATGCGGACAAGAGATTAAAGCCTGGGAAGCAGGCATGCCGTCTGATGTAATTTTTAGTAGTCAATTGACCCTCAATAGCTGATGTTCGCTTACTCAGACATCCATTCTGGATTTGGAATGAAATGTATGGAGTTCCCGGTATTGGGATTCCTCATAGACACAGACTTGTGCTCGACTGGAGTTGAATCGAGAATCGACTCCTGAATCAATCGTTTTTGGATGAGTCGCGAGTTGAATCGATTCTTTTCCCCGACATAGATCTTGAGTCGTGAGTTGAATCACATCTTTCTAAAAAAAATGAGTCGAATCATGAATCAATCATTCAAATCACAATGAGTCATTTGAGTCTTATGACCCAAATGCAAGTTATGAACAAATTATATATAAGCATTTATCTTTGTGAATAGTATGCCATGACACAAAGTAGGGAGTAAAAACACAGTAAAAACAACACATCTGTACAAATGTATATATATATATATATATATATATATATATATATATATATATATATATATATATATATACATATATGTAATGTGTGGGCAGTGCACACTGAATCATATGGCTCATGAGTCTAATACTACTGAGTCGGATCTGAATGGATTCAAATTTATGTCAGTCTCTTTGGGTCGCGCGTCGAATCATGCTTTGTGAGCTCTTTGTGAGTCTGAATTGAGTCGAATCAAATAGTTTTGACCTGGTCTGAATCATGAGTCGAATCAGATCTCAAGATCTATGAGTCACATGTGAGTCGATTCAAAAAATTTGAGTCGAGCACAAGTCTGCAAAGACAATGCATAAATAGCCCTCTATCTACTTGATAAGAGGTCGGTCTCGTCGACCACGTCGGGTACGCAGCAGCGAGGCGGCCATGGTTTGGCACTGGCCGACCAGGTCCTTGTTTGGCACTGGCCGGCCAGGTCGGGTACGCAGCGAGCGAGGCGGCCATGGCTTGGCAATGACTGCACGGCAAACTATCGGCTGAAATTAGGCTGTGGATTAAGAATTTCCCAAGAGATGATGGCTTCGAAGTCCACGAAAAAAAGCTCTTTAGCATGATCCCTGATGTCGGAAAGCATCCCAGCAACGTTCCGATTACGTTTATTAATGACGCCGCATCCTCAGGTGTGTGCCTCAAGTAGACGCTGCATCCTCAGGTATGTGTCTCAGGTAGACGCCGAATCTTCAGGTGTGTATCTCAGGTAGACGCTGCATCCTCAGGTGTGTGTCTCAGATAGACGCCGCATCCTCAGGTGTGCCAGGTAGACGCCGCATCCTCAGGTGTGTGTCTCAGGTAGACGCCGCATCCTCAGGTGTGTGTCTCAGGTAGACGCCGCATCCTCAGGTGTGTGTCTCAGGTAGACGCCGCATCCTCAGATGTGTGTCTCAGGTAGACGCCGCATCCTCGGGTGTGTCTCAGGTAAGCGCCGCATCCTCAGATGTGTGTCTCAGGTAGACGCCGCATCCTCGGGTGTGTCTCAGGTAGACGCCGCATCTGCAGGTGTGTGTCTCAGGTAGACGCCGCATCCTCAGGTGTGTGTCTCAGGTAGACGCCGCATCCTCAGATGTGTGTCTCAGGTAGACGCCGCATCTTCAGGTGTGTGTCTCAGGTAGACGCCGCATCTTCAGGTGTGTGTCTCAGGTAGACGCCGCATCCTCAGGTGTGTGTCTCAGGTAGACGCTGCATCCTCGGGCGTGTGTCCAGGTATACGCCGCATCCTCAGGTGTGTTCTCAGGTAGACGCCGCATCCTCAGGTGTGTGTCTCAGGTAGACGCCGCATCCTCAGGTGTGTGTCTCAGGTAGACGCCGCATCCTCAGGTGTGTGTCTCAGGCAGACGCCGCTGTTTCCGCGAGCAAGGAATCACCAACGTGCAGGCAGGGCGATTCTGCAGTGCTACAGGGCTCTCCCAATGCCTGCAGTGCTACAGGGCTCTCCCAATTATTGACGCGTTCAGACAGGGAAGCCAGTCCGCGGACAGGGACGCAGGTCGGACAGCCAGATAGGGAAGCCAATCAGCGGACGGGGACGCAGGTCGGACAGTCAGACGGGGAAGCCAGTCAGCGGACAGGGACGCAGGTCGGACAGTCGGACAGGGAAGCCAGTCAGCGGACGGGGACGCTAGTCGGACAGTCGGACAGGGAAGCCAGTCAGTTCACAATCTGCTGTCCTCGACATTATGTGGGTGGCAGATCAACATTTCTTCGCTGCTCAATTTTTGGCAACGGTATCACTGATAAGCCTAATCATACGCTATGAGTCATCGGCTATTACTTAGCGCATGTCAGTATGATCTGGTGCACTGGTAGAATACATGTCAGTATGATCTTGTGCACTGGTACAATACATGTCAGTATGATCTGGTGCACTGGTACAATACATGTCCGTATGATCTGGTGCACTGGTACAATACATGTCAGTATGATCGGCACGGTACAATACATGTCATATGATCTGGTGCACTGGTACAATACATGTCACCGGTGCAACACATGCCACTGGTACAATACATGTCAGTATGATCTGGTGCACTGGTACAATACATGTCAGTATGATCTGGTGCACTGGTACAATACATGTCAGTATGATCTGGTGCACTGGTACAATACATGTCACCGGTGCAACACATGCCACTGGTACAATACATGTCAGTATGATCTGGTGCACTGGTACAATACATGTCAGTATGATCTGGTGCACTGGTACAATACATGTCACCGGTGCAATGCATTCCGTTGGCGCAATGCATGCCACTGGTGCGATGCATGCCGTTTGTGCAATACATACCACTGGTGCAACACATGCCACGTGTGCAATGCAAGCCACCGGTGCAATACATGGCACTGGTGCAATACATGCCACTGGTGCAATACATGCCACTGGTGCAATACATGCCACTGGTGCAATACATGCCATCGGTGCAATACATGACACTGGTGCAATACATACCACTGGTTCAAAACATACCAGTGTTGCATTTCGAGTTCATCAAACTACTTAATTTGTTTGAAGCAGTCGACATATGCAGCGCACACCCCCAGCCGCTGATTGTTCGCCCTCCTGGAGAGCATGCGCCACCAGACTGTGATCTTCCGTACCGATGATGGCCGTGACAAACACGATCATGACGCGGTGCCATTCACTTCTTCACAGCATTATCTCGGCCAGCTCACGATACTGGGAGCCGAGCTGGAGAGGCAGTCGGGACGCCAGGCAGCGGAAATATGTTCAGCAAGCGGAAAATGCCTTCAGGAACGGTCGGCGCCAAGTTTCGCGGAACCTCAGCTGGTATGAGAGAGGCGATCGACAGTGATCTAGGTTGTGCCGGATGCCAGGGTACTTTATGGATATAAATTGTATCGGATGCCGATGGGAGTATGACGCCCAACGATCACGCGCAGCAGCAATTACAGCACCTGCGTACAAAACAGCGTGTCAAATACCAACAACCAAGTTCCTAGAGTCGGCTTCACACCTTCACGTCTCGGAAATTGTCAAAAGGTAACACGCCGGAAAGGGTCATAGCTGAGCAAACCAAGCACGTGGTATGCCCGGTTTAGACCAGTCGGTTTAGACCAACCAAATTCATAGGATGATATCCGGAGACATTGTTTTGGTGAATCGGAAAGCAATAATCTTGTCCTGCTTACAGTCTTTGAGTTGGGTCATCTTTTGCTTACCAGCTTTCCATTCCCGTTCCTTTGTTACTACATGACACTTGACGACTCTGTTTACCTAAAAGCAATATTAAATCGGCTTCTATTGCGGTCAGCTTGTGCATTCTGGCTGGTATTAATATGTTGACTACGCATGTATCAGAATAATTGTGCACATTTCTTCTTTATTGAAGTACGCAAGCACACACGTTGCTCCATTAGTTAGTTGTTTACGCCTCGACCATGATTGGGAAATTGTAGAATATTGAAACCACAGATCTGTACATCGTAAAACATTCACGCATCGGTATTGCACAGCGTTGATGAATGGACATGCATGCATGTTGGCTTTGGAGTAGGTCACGTTTTAAAAATAAACGATCCAACAATCGCAGCTGCTGCACAGATCGCGTTCGATATGCTGCTCATTTTGTCGCCTGCTGTCAGTGGGCTTCCTCAGCCATAAGATATGCTGCTCGATTTGTCGCCTGCTGTCCGTGGGCTTGCTCAGTCGTCGAAAGATCGCTCGTTTTGTCGCCTGTTGTTAGTGCGCTTCCTCAGTCGTTAGATATGCTGCTGGTTTTGTCGCCTGCTGTCAGTGGGCTTTCTCAGCCATCAGATATGCTGCTCGATTTGTCGCCTGCTGTCCGTGGGCTTGCTCAGTCGTCGATAGATCGCTCGTTTTGTCGCCTGTTGTTAGTGGGCTTCCTCAGTCGTCTGCTGTCAATGGGCTTGCTCAGTCGCCTGCTGCCAGTGGGCTTTATGTCGTCTGCTGTCAGTGGGCTTCCTCAGTCATTAGATATGCTGTTCGTTTTGTCGCCTGCTGTCCGTGAGCTTCCTCAGTCGTTAGATAGGCCGTTAGTTTTGTCGCATGCTGTCAGTGGGCTTCCTCAGTCGTCACCTGCTGTTAGTGTGCTTCCTCGGTTGTCGCCACGCTCACACTTCCGACTCGTTTTACTCGATCGCTGTCTGTTGCATTGTCCCACCTCCGCCTCCATTGGTACCATTTCCTCCCCTTTCAGCTCAGCTCTCCACTACATGCACAGTTCCAACTTCGTCTCTCTCTCACACGCACACACACACACACATACACACACGCACGCAAACACACAAACACCACAATCACACAACTCGCTGTAGCGAAACTGTAAGACGCTATAGCGCCGATGATTCTACTACTTCTATTCCACCACCTCCAGTACCAGCAAAACAATGGGATGTGAACATGGCGCAATAGGACTGCTTTTCCCTGTGTCCGGTCGTTAATGACACTGGCTACTCCAGTGTAAGGTACAGGAGACAAATATAGCAGCTGGTCTTTGCCGACGCTGGTTTTATGATCCTCAAAAATGCAATCCCGCAATGAATGTAAATATGAGCAGGTATATTATTCGGACGTTCAAGCATCTAGCCTACATAAATATCCTTTAAATAATTATGGTGATTTCCAGTCCAGCATATATGTAGATACATGATATGCTTTACGAGTGTGCGTCTGCCTTCAAAAGTTGTGGTCAATTAGGGCATCCCTCCACTTGGATGGATCTGTGGTTGACATGAACTCTGTAATGCCGTTTTGATCCATCATTCAGCTAGTAGTAACACGCATATGTATGTACATACACACACATATACATATATAGATATATATATATATATATATATACATTATACATATATATATATATATATATATATATATATATATATATATATATATATATATGTTAAAACACAGAACAATGGGAGCATAGCTTTATTCACAACGTTTCGGCTCACGCCTTTCTCAAGCTATGAACAATTTACAGGCATGGGAGTATTTGGCACTTGTCGTCTTTTTCTTCTTTTGTTTTCTTCTTTTTTCAGTTTTTTCAGTTCAGTTCTTCAGTGAATAAAGCTATGCTCCCATTGTTCTATGTTTTAACAATTTGTCATTCCATCTTAACTAGTACAAATATATATATATATACAAAAACAGATACCTGCGATTTTGGTTAATCGACTTTTCCACCACCCAACCTCTCAACTTCTGCCCAAAATTATCGTTCTCATATCTCACCTCTCCCTCATACTCCTTCCCGACCTCTCCCGACGTTCCCGCTCGCACTCTCCTTTACTTTGAGAGTGCGAATGACAGGGCTGCTGTCAGCAAGCCTTCGCTGAGCCAATTGGCCAATGTAGGGCAAGATGGCGACCCCATAAATCTTGCGCCGTGTGCTCTGTCAAAACTTGCTGACGTCATCACCATCAGCTGGGTTCGAACGAGCGGTATGTTCTGCATGGGTGGATTCTTCCAGTCCCGAAATCAGTAAGAGGTCCAGGAAAAAGTTATACCTGGATATTCGGAAGCGGGTCCAAATTCATAGCGCGTGCCTAGCATAATATTCTGCGCTCCGCTGAATTCCCACCTCATTGATGCAGAACCGTTTAGCTCCGCACAAGTACAGTACCGATTCCCGAAGGGTCGAATTTTTGAAGTCTTCAAGAAGAAACTATAGGAACTAACGTGATGAGACTGGAAACTAACGTCGAAACTAACCTAATACGCTGTCGTGGCGTGGGAACTTCGCTATGCTCTTTTTAGGTTCATAATCTGTCTGTAACTTAATATTATTCCAGGAAGTTGATCTCCGACAAGCCCGGAAAACAAACTTCGGGCCAATCAAGTTGAGTCACTGTGGCGAACCCACTGAGGATCGGGTCCGGTACTACCCCCCTGCCTGACACAAGGTGCGTCGCTGTGGCGAGCCCGCTGAGGATCTGGTCCGATACCACTCCCTCTGCCTGATCCTCTGTCCGGCTGAGGATCTGGTCCGGTACCACGACCTCTGCCTGACACAAGATGTGTCGTCGTGGCGAGCCCGCTGAGGATTGAGTCCGGTACCACTCCCTATGTCTGATCCTCTGTCCCGCTGAGGACCTGGTCCGGTACCACGCCCTCTGTCTGATCCTCTGTCCCGCTGAGGACCTGGTCCGGTACCACGCCCTCTGTCTGATCCTCTGTCCCGCTGAGGACCTGGTCCGGTACCACGCCCTCTGTCTGATCCTCTGTCCCGCTGAGGACCTGGTCCGGTACCACGCCCTCTGTCTGATCCTCTGTCCCGCTGAGGACCTGGTCCGGTACCACGCCCTCTGTCTGATCCTCTGTCCCGCTGAGGACCTGGTCCCGTACCACTCCCTATGTCTGATCCTCTGTCCCGCTGAGGACCTGGTCCGGTACCACGCCCTCTGTCTGATCCTCTGTCCCGCTGAGGACCTGGTCCGGTACCACGCCCTCTGTCTGATCCTCTGTCCCGCCGAGGACCTGGTCCGGTACCACGCCCTCTGTCTGATCCTCTGTCCCGCTGAGGACCTGGTCCGGTACCACGCCCTCTGTCTGATCCTCTGTCCCGCTGAGGACCTGGTCCGGTACCACGCCCTCTGTCTGATCCTCTGTCCCGCTGAGGACCTGGTCCGGTACCACGCCCTCTGTCTGACACAAGGCATGTGTCACCGTGGCGAGCCCGCTGAGCTGGCTGCCAACACCTCCACAGTCGACAGCACGCCGACCTGCACCTGTACGTCTCGCACCGACACGGGCAGTGGGCGCCTCTGCCGTCGCGCCGACGCTCAGAACTGTCCCACGTCCCACGAGTCGGCGCCGACGTCGAGCCGGTCCAGCAGGCGTGCGCTGGTGGGGCATCTGTTGACCGTACCGGAGACCTGATCCGAGTGTTGGTGTGTTGGTGTTGGTGTGCATGGTGTTGACGGGTGAATGTTGAATGTGTTTTTGTTTCCTTTTGAAGTTTTGGACGGCGAGCTAGAACAGCCACAAGTACATTGTGGGTTGTCAAAATATAAGTCGGAGCCCGGGTTAAGCGGATAACTGAACATCTCCACCGGCGTCCTTCCATGCCACGGCTAACTGAGCACCTCCACCGGCTTCCCTCCATATCATGGCTAACTGAGCGCCAACACCCGCTTCCATGCATGCCATGGCTACCTGAGCTCCTCCACCGGCTACCCTCCATGTCATGGCAAACTGATGACCTCTAACGGCTTCCCTCCATGCCATGGCTAAAGGGCGTGTTTAATTGACGGCTGAAGAGGTTATCTGGCCCCTGGTGGCGACCGGCGGACGGCCTGACCGACACGATTATTCACAATTTGTGGCAAATAGACCGATAAACGGCAATGTATCGACAATTTAGTGCGGCAATCTACAAGAGAAGCCAATACCGCCCGCATTTCTAGCGCTCGTATCACACGATGGATGGATCGACGCCGGCTGAATCGTCCGATAATTCGCCGAGGCCAACAGCGCCACACACATACACACACACACACACAGACACACACACACACACACACAGACACACACACACACACACAGACACACACACACACAGACACACACACAGACACACACACACACACAGACACACGCGCGCACCCACGCACGCACAAACACACAGACACACGCGCGCACACACACACACACAGACACACGCGCGCACCCACGCACACACAAACAAACAAACAAACACACACATACACACACACACACACACACACACATCGTTTTCGATTTATAAAGTACCTGGTCATCTCGAAACCGGTGAGTGCCGGGCTCAGGACCGCCACAGAAAGGAGAAGGGAGGCGTATTGGTGTCAGCCGGTCAGTGAGGACCTCGGGACCGCGACAGAGAGCAGTCGGGAGGCGTATTGGCGTCAGTCGGTCAGTGAGGACCTCGGGAGCGCGACAGAGAGCAGTCGGGAGGCGTATTGGTGTCAGCCGGTCAGTGAGGACCTCAGGACCGCCACAGGAAGGAGTAGGGAGGCGTATTGGTGTCAGCCGGTCAGTGAGGACCTCAGGACCGCCACAGGAAGGAGTAGGGAGGCGTATTGGTGTCAGCCGGTCAGTGAGGACCTCGGGACCGCGACAGAGAGCAGTCGGGAGGCGTATTGGTGTCAGTCGGTGCATGTCGGCCTGGGGACCGTCACGGAGAGGAGTCGGGAGGCGTATTGGCGTCAGTCGGTGCATGTCGGCCTGGGGACCGCGACAGAGAGCAGTCGGGAGGCGTATTGGTGTCAGTCGGTGCATGTTGGCCTGGGGACCGTCACGGAGAGGAGTCGGGAGGCGTATTGGCGTCAGTCGGTGCATGTCGGCCTGGGGACCGCGACAGAGAGCAGTCGGGAGGCGTATTGGCGTCAGTCGGTGCATGTCGGCCTGGGGACCGTCACGGGGAGGAGTCGGGAGGCGTATTGAAGTGAGCAGTTGTGAGCATCGTCATGTTGCTAACACCAATGACGAGGGCGAGGTTCTCCGAGAAGAGGAATGGAGTTCTTGAAAAACGAGCGGTAGGTTGACGAGGTAACATCCATATTTAAGACATAACAAGCAGACAAGGTTAAGCATGCACTGTGCATGCGATAGGCACCGAAAAGGTTAAGGCGGGTGTACATGTGCGTTTTGGCAACCGGGCGTTATTGACTGGAATGCCTGAAATAGGAAAATTTCACTTTTTTTTAGTGATTTATGCAGGTGTAACTTCAGCAGTGTGAGGTGGCTTATTAAGGGATGCCAAAATAAAATAAACTTCAAACAGGATGGGAGGAGATAGGGTTCAAATCTGGTGACTGAAAAGCTATGGTGGTTGATTGTCCCTCCACAGGACAATCAACTTAGTCACTAAATATTGTATTCAAAGAATAAGAAATGGGTCCATTTGAAAAATACGTTCGGAGCTCGGGAACGATTTTCCTGACTACGGCAGTTATTTGTCGAAATCTCTCCGTATTTTGGAGGCTCCGCCTTCATTTTTGTCGATTCCCAATGCGAGTTTTGGGGCCACGCTGTGCTTATTTGGGGGCCATCGACACCAATTTTTGGGAACCTGAGGGGACTCTTTGATGCTCGATCCGAATTTATGGAACTACCGACGGGGATTTTTGGACCCGAGCGCGATATTTGGGGTCTCGGAGCGAGTTCACGGGGCGCGTTGTGCTTAGCTGGACCCCAGCGCGATTTTGGCAGGCCCCGGCGCAAGTTGGGCCCGGTGTGAGCTTTCTTGGTGCCTGCTGTATTCACTTAATGTCACCTAAGCGAATTCTGGGGCTCAGATGCAAATTTATGGTACCCCACCAGCGCAATTCTTGGAGCTCACCCCTTCAGGAGGGGGGGGGGGGGCATTTGCCTCTGTGGTACGCTACTGCGGCTGCTCGAGTTTTCTTTCAGCCCATGGCACCCTTCAGAGCAGAAACATTCTTTGGATAATATTATTTCGGGATCTGTTCTGAATTTTCCGGTACTCGGGTCCATTCGATAGTCCCTTTGTGATTTTTCGGGGATCCAGTTCTATTTTTGTAAGTCTACTGCACGTGACGTCGTTGGGCCCCGGTGCGTTTCTTCGGGTTTCCGACTCGTTTTTTTTTGGTGCCCCAACACGTTTGTTTTCAAGGGCCCGACACGTTTTTTTTTTTTGGGGGCTTTGAAGCAATTTGTTGTGGCCTCATGGTGACATACCGGGTAGGAATGGACTTTTGGGAAAGCCAGCGGCGACTTATGGGGTTCCAGCGCGACTTTTTGGCACCCGGTGTGATTTGCAAGGGCAGTGGCGCGCTTTGGGGGCTTTTGGAGCCATTGTTGGGACCCCAGTGGTTTTCCATGTCCGGACTGTTTATCGTTACCCCGGCTTCATTTGTTTGGGTGGTCCCGGTTAACTTGCTGGGCCAGGTGCGACCTGTTGAGCCCTTAGCGTGACTTTCAGGGGCCCGAGCGCGACTTTTTGGTATACCCTCAGGCTCGGCGTGGTTTTCAGGGGCGTCGGCCCGACCTTTTGGGGCCCCGACGTGATTTACATGAACCCCGGCACGACTTTTTTGGCCCTAAGCGTGATTTTCAGGGGACCAGGTGAGAACCTTGGAGGCCTACAGCGTGATTTTGAGGGACCCCATTTCGATTTTTTTGGGAGCCCCAGTGCTATTTCAGGGGCCCGGCCGGATCTTTTTGGTTCGAGCGGGATCTTTAGGGGCCCGACCGTATTTTTTGGCCCCGGTGTCATTTTCAAGGGCACAACGAGGCATCTTGGGCCACAAACCGACCAATTGAGTCCCCAGCGTGATTTACGGCGGCCCCGGTGCGACTTTTCGGTGGCCCGGCGCGACTTTTTGGGGCCCTAACAGTATTTTCAGGGATCTCGATTCTACTTTTTGAGCCCCACTCATACTTAGAGGCCCGGAACTGGCTTTTTAGCCCCCAATGTGATTTCCAATGGCCTTGGTGCGATTGTGGGGCCCCAGCGCCATCTGCAGGGGCTTCGTCACGAATCTTTTGGACCCAACATGATTTTTATGGGCTCCGGTGTGTTTTTGGGGTCCCGACGGTATTTTCAAGGGCCCCGGTCCCACGTTTTACAGCCCCAGCGTCATTTTTCAGGTTCGGAACGATTTGTGTGGCTCTCAATGTGATTTTCAGGTGTTTTGAGCGATTTTGGGCCATATGCGTCATTTTCAAGGGACCCTGCGCGACTTATTGGACCCCAAATATGATTTTGTAGAGGCCCCGGGGCGATTTTTTCCCCAGCGAGATTCTTAGGGAGCTTGGCGCAATTCTTCCGAGACCCGGCGCGATTCTTGGTGGCCCCCAGCCTCTCAGGAGGGAAAACTGCCCCCCCCCCCATTCGGTCCACTACTGACCATTGCCCGGTGCCAGTCATGACTAGGGAAGTCAATCCCGGGATCCCGGGACCGAGATCAATCTCGAATCCCGGGATTACGACTTTTGCGATCCCAGGATCCTGATTTTAGTTTCACCAAAATTTCGAAGCAGAGCGTGATACGACATAGCAATAACGGTGTAATAACGATGGGGATCTCGGCAAAATATATCGTGAATAACACTACACAACGTAAAACGTGACGCTTTTTCCGCGGTACTCATACTTACCCACAGCCAGCAATGATAAAAGCTTGCATTCTCGGCGCACCACTGCAACCTTGATCAGGGCTTTTAAAAACAGCTAGAATTGGGAAACTTTCCCAGCGGAGGAGCCCTGGCGGTAAACCAATGCGGCGCAATGTAATAATACCCAGTGGTCGTTAAGCGGTGGCGTATTGAAGGAGGCGCGGACGCGGACTGTGGCCCTTTGGTAGCAAACCCTGAAACTCTAAACCAACGGGCCGAGGGTAGTCTGGCTGGCCAGGCCAATACAATGACTGGTCTGAACAATGCAATGGCTGGTCTGGCAAGCGTGTGGCCCATCGACCCTTGGGCCCCGACTGCTACATACGTCACTGTCGTGAAAGTAGGTTGATAGGTAGGTACTTGAGTTCTTTTACGACGCACCCGACTGCCGGGTCACACAGCGCCGCCGACCTCTCACGCAGATTGGTCGCCGGTGGACTCAGTAATCCCGGTGGTTGTGGGATTTGAAAGCACGATCTTGCGACCAAGAGTCCAGCTCCCTACTGACTCAGCTACCGAGGCCACATTGTCAAGAGTGGCGCGTGCAGCGCTCGCGTCACGTGACCGGCTGACACCGAGTCCGTAGTTCATCGTGTGAGACAGTGAGCGAGCAGCATATTCTGTATTTACTAAATAATTGGGGATTTCGGGCCTGTTTCTTCGTTTGGCAAATGACTGGCTCCAAATTCAGCGGACTGGTAATTCCGGTATGCACTAGCTATATCTTACAACTCTGCAAGTGCGAAAACTAAGCCTGCATGTTGTTTGACAACTATAACAATTCAAGTAATCTAATTAAAAATCTTTGAAATAACCTCATTAATACGTGCGATTCACAACATTTTACACGTATACACAAGCACATATCCCGTAGATAGCAACATGTTACCGACCAAGAAGTAGTTGTTGATACATGTGTGCATACGCTTAGCAAACATGTAAACCAATTTCAATGCAGCTAACCATAAAAAGTATCATCCAGGGATCCCGGAATTGGGAAAAAAATCCCAGGATTGCCACCTCTAGTCCTGACCAGTCGCTGCCAGTGGCTTTGCGAACCAGGCATCACGGGCAACCAGATCCTCGCTAACTATAAGGCTATGGTAAAGCCTGGGAGCCCGGCTGCGCTACAGTTCGTGCGAGGACAACACAACTGGGGCAGCTTGCCTAGAAAGTGATAACGCAGTCGCTGACTGATCATAATCCTAGTGTGTATTCGAGTAAATCAGCAACTGAACGACAGTGGGACAACACAAAGGCGCCACGACACACAAGCTCGAGACCCAGCACACACCTGCACTGTTGTGTTCACACGGGCAGTCACAACACACGGACAAGTCGCACCAGTCAGCAGCACGCGACACAACACCGCGCCGCACCTCCGTCTAGGAGAGCATGTTCTGGTGATAGATCGTCTCGCCCTGCGTCAGACCGGGCCCCAGCAGTTCCGTCTCGGCGTGTCGCAGCGCCCAGCGGTGTTCGCACACCTCGAGCGCCTCCCACTCGGCCTTGAAGGCGGCCTTCGGGTCCTGCGGCATGGCGGCCGCCGGGCCCTGCATCTGCTCGGCCATCAGGCGCGCCTGGTCGGCGGCGTTGTTCTCGCCTAGCACCAGCGCGTAGATGCTGCGCAGGCCGAACACGTTGAGGAAGTACCACGAGGCCGACGACACCCAGGCGGCGTCCAGCGACAGCAGCTCGATGCCGCGCTGCAGCATCGGCTTGAAGCGCAGCGTCAACGGAAACGGCACCTTGGCTGGGGAGCACACACACGGACTGCTTACTGGGCGGAAGCGGTACCTTGGCTGGGGAACACACCCGGACTGCTTACTGAGTGGGAATAGCACCTTGGCTGGGGAACACACATGCACTGCTTACTGGACGGGACCGGCACCTTGGCTGGGGAACACACACGGACTGCTTACTGGGCGGGAACGGTACCCTGGCTGGGGACCACACACGGGCTGCTTACTGGGCGGGAGCGGTACCTTGGCTGGGGAACACACACAGCACTGCTTATTGGGTGGGAAAGACACCTTGTCTGGGGAAAACACACACAGCACTGCTTACTGGGCGGGAGCGGTACCTTGGCTGGGGAACACACACGGGCTGCTTACTGGGCGGGAGCGGCACCTTGGCTGGGGAACACACACGCACTGCTTCCTGGGTGTCATGCATATCAAGAGTTTTTAAAGCTGGTGTGACGACGGCCCTGTACACTTTATCAGCTGACCAACCCACTTCGGGGCAGATTAACGTTCGGCGCATGGAGTGGCACGGATGTTGGAAGAACCGGATGTGACTGGAAGCGGCTCCCGTCGTCGGCCGTCTTCAAAATCGTTCGCACGTGTACGACCGGCGCCTCACGCCGCATCAGTTGTAAGCACATCACATGACGCTCATGTCAGAAATGTGGAGACGAGTAGTCTGTGGAACGGATGCTCAGCTGCCAACCGAAAGGTGGGTTCGAGCCCCACCTGTCGCTGCTCTTCGCCTCGGACCAGCCGGCGCGACCCCGGCGACGGTTTATGACCGAAACGGTCGACGCGTCGCAACACCTACCCTCAACGAACCACATCGAAAATACGCACGGACGTCATCGGGATGGGCCCACTGTGCCGTGGTATACAGGATTGTACGTCGAACGTACCTCGCACAACAAACCTGCCGCGTAGCCAAGTGGCCGAAGTCAGCAGGGTGCCTACGGCTCACAAATCGCTACACTGGCCAAAACGGTGAGGCCATTACGTGCCGTGACAGGTTGTTCGATGACGTCAGACGGGTGTGCCAGGATACGGCACCCTGGCCGAGGGAACACGGCGGTAGCCGAGGGAATAACGTGAGTCGCTCTACAGCTCTGCCTCGCAAGTGTCACTTGGTAAAGCCTGGCGCACTGCAGGCAACTCCACCCGGACCATGTGGAGTACACATGCTGCCAGTGAAATAAAATACATGGGTGAAAACTGGTAATTGCGGGTGAAAAGTAGTGCTTGTGGGTGAAAAGCAGCGCTTGCGGGTCAACTCTGGGGACCCACTTACTGCACGCATACATTTGTGTCACACTGCGTGGATGCGCAAAAAGCAGTTCTTGGATTGACTAATCCACAAATGTCAAAACACTTTCCCTTGCGATAAAATAGCATGTAAATGCACATACCGTGCTGCACTGTATTTTTTTCCTGCCGTTAGCTGAGTCAGAAACACAAAACATTTCGCGTCTCAGGCCACAACCTGTTCATCACCATCAATGTCATTGTACATTTGTATTCTTCACGATTAAATATTATCAATGGGACGTGCTAGTTCTCAGTTAACTCAGTTCCTAATCGCCAATCATTGTATGGTAGAAAACTGTAGTTTTAAACATGTACGTCGAATTCAGGCAACTAAGATTGTGAGTGAAGTGAGTGTCACAGTGTGATTTCAGGTGGTAGATTCAGGTGACAGTGAATTTCATTCATCGCTCGCCCTTTCACGTCATCGCTCTCCTACGTGCATTTGATTTCGTGCTCAATCAGACGACTATGACAACAGCCAACAGCCGAGATGGGCAGGCGAGGAAACGCCCGGCAGGTGACGACAGATGGATGGCGCCACGGTCTGTGCACGACGCGTATCCGACAGGTGGCGCGCCGGTCACCAGAGGGACCTCGTCGTCAGGCGGAGCGCAAATAGGCTGCGCGTGCGCGGCCAGCGCACCAACAACCAGCAACGCGCATAGCCTCGGCGAATATCGGTCAACTGTTGCACGTTATAATAAATTATGGTCACGTGTGGCAGCGAACAGTTCCATTTCTGATCCTGGGTGGAAAGGAATTTTATGTTCACGAGTTCAAATGTAAAACATGATGTAATCAAATAATGATATTCAACAAAAAGGTGATGACACTTTTCGTGCTCTTCATACTGTAGGTCCAACCATCTTTCCTCTGTACCCACCGCGTCCCTTTCAATTTGAAACTAGCGCCGCGCAGTTAAATCATCCTCAATTAACCAGAAATTGTCATATCTAGCCAACAGATCTCTCCGTGGTATTTCCCGAATGGTGCAGGTGCGATTGCGACGCAAAGCGTGGACGGGAACCATAAGGTTAACTAAATTATGCGGAGTTGATAATGTTGCAGAAAGCTGTACTGATCGTTGCTAAATTAAAGATCTTTTTTTAATTGCTTAAGTTAAAGATTTCAAGTTGTCCTTTCGTTTTCGTCCGGAAATAATTTTCAACATAGATCCTGTACTCGCCCTGCTTCTCCAAAGTTTATCAAAACGAAGCAAACAACAGGTCAAACAAAAACAACAGATTTGTCACCAAAGCTTTGTACTTCGCAAAGTCCGAATCAGACAGCAGACTAATATAGCATGGTGTTAGATTTGAACAGGTCGCCTGGCATCACCAGAGGCTATCATGAGGCAGTGATAAATTATTCGTGAAATAGGGTTAGTTAGTTAGTTATTTGGGCTTTAGGGCGCATCGACTACATAGGTGTGTAATAGGGTGGAATATACCACTTTCTGGACACTGAATTGACATCCCTCCAATCGGAGAATCAACATCGTGCTTCGTGATGATTCGTTGATGATGTTTTCACGTCTAATTTCTAACAATATCTTATTGATAAGTATCATGCTGATACTTACAAAAAACACAGTACAAAATTCCCAAAATAAAGCGGAGGTCACTCAGGAGTGCTTAAGACAAGAAAAATGCTAATTTTCCAATACTCATACAGAAAGTTACACGATGGGCCGCTGGGGGGGAGACGATATAAGCAACAAGTGGCATCTCAATGATGCTTACCTGAATTGCTCTAGGTTTACATAACAGCTTCGTACGTCACGCAACGTACCCCGATCACAGGTCGTCATCCTGCATCCTGCAAACTTCAGCGAGCACGTGCATGGGCGAGAGTCCGGACACACAGCACCGAGCTTACTGGTGACAAAGCCGGAGAAGGTCCAGTTGATCCAGCCGCCGATCAGGATCATGGGCAGCACGTTGGTGAGGTTGCCCTTCAGCATCTCCGTCATCATGTTGGGGTCGGTCATGGGGTTCTGCGTGGCGGCTGGCCGCTTCTGCGTCTTGAAGAAGCCTGCAGACAGGTGGGTCCGACCCCGGGTGACGTCACGCGACAGAGGCGGGCCGGCACGTTAGGCGGGCCGGCACGTTAGGCGGGCCGGCACGTTAGGCGGGGCGGCACGTTAGGTGGGCCGGCACGTTAGGCAGGCCGGCACGTTAGGCAGGCCGGCACGTTAGGCAGGCCGGCACGTTAGGCGGGGCGGCACGTTAGGTGGGCCGGCACGTTAGGCAGGCCGGCACGTTAGGCAGGCCGGCACGTTAGGCGGGGCGGCACGTTAGGCAGGCCGGCACGTTAGGCGGGGCGGCACGTTAGGCAGGCCGGCACGTTAGGCGGGGCGGCACGTTAGGTGGGCCGGCACGTTAGGCGGGGCGGCACGTTAGGCGGGGCGGCACGTTAGGCAGGCCGGCACGTTAGGCGGGGCGGCACGTTAGGCGGGGCGGCACGTTAGGCGGGCCGGCACGTTAGGCGGGCCGGCACGTTAGGCAGGCCGGCACGTTAGGCGGGCCGGCACGTTAGGCGGGCCGGCACGTTAGGCGGGGCGGCACGTTAGGCGGGGCGGCACGTTAGGCAGGCCGGCACGTTAGGCGGGGCGGCACGTTAGGTGGGCCGGCACGTTAGGCAGGCCGGCACGTTAGGCGGGGCGGCACGTTAGGCGGGGCGGCACGTTAGGCAGGCCGGCACGTTAGGCGGGGCCGGCATGTTAGGCGGGGCCGGCACGTTAGGCGGGGCGGCACGTTAGGCGGGGCGGCACGTTAGGCGGGCCGACACGTTAGGCAGGGCGGCACGTTAGGCGGGGCGGCACGTTAGGCAGGCCGGCACGTTAGGCGGGGCGGCACGTTAGGCGGGCCGGCACGCCAGAACAAACAGCGCTGGTCGACACAGGACTGATTGTGACGACACGTGGCATCGCGAAATTGAACACAAAAAAATCGCTGCAATGTCATGTACGGGGCATGCTTTTCTTCCTGATGGGTTGCAAGGTGGCAACACAGGCAGGGATAGTCATTGCAGCAAAACCAAACACAAGCACAACAACACAAAACACAGGCAGAGATTCAACGTGAAATCTAAGGTACGAGCAAACTGACCAGACCTAAACTGAAATGTCTGTATTCCATCATGCAATGAACCGACAAAGTCGACGCCATATCAGCTTAATAGCTGCCATTATTTTAAATATGCAGCTGGCATTTCAATCACAATCAACTATCCTCATGAGACATCAGCCTGAGTAGGCACTTTACCACACGCTTAAGGGTCATGAATCACAAACACATACCAGCGTCTTCATTATTGAAGAAGTGTTTTCGCATGGCAAATCCCTGCTGCGATATATATCTGCCATTCTCTCGAAGTAGGCGAGCACGGATCAAAGCTTGGCTGAAAAGTAGATGATATTGCATAGTCAAAAGATTGGGCCGGGGAATGGCACATGAATTCCCATCACAACACCTGCAAATCATCTTGCGCATATCTGAAGCATGAATGGTGCCAATATATATCCTACATATCAACTAGCATACCAAATGTTATGATAAAATGAAGATATACAGTAATCATTGATTGATTATTTGGGCTTAAGGGCGCGCCGACTACGAGTTCATTTAGCGCCCATAGATATACAGTAATCACATGCACCAGCCATGGACATGCTACGTCTTGTTCACCACCTATTAAATAAGGTATGTGGCAGCGCGCACTCACCAACACGCACCAGGTAGTCATCCGACACAGCGGGGCGGCGCCAGCAAAACGCCAGCCTCTGACAGTCGGCCTCATTGATCTAATAATCAAACCTTTGCAATGTAACGACACGCCGCGCAGAGAACATCGGAATGCACTCCAGATGCCCGACTCTGACGACTCGTCAAATCACGCTCGCCTCGGTCTACTTGATCTTATAAACAAAACCTTTGCAATACGGCGACACCTCGCACACAGACCGTCAACCACACATGTGCGTTGCAAGGTCAGATTTATCTCTGCGCCGGATCTGGGGACGAAGTGCAGTCGCTGCTCTAGTATAAATACCACACGGAGGACCCTCGACGGGGCACACGTCCATCAGACGTCGAGTCGCCACCAACGCGTTCGCCGAACGACACCCGGCGACTGACCCTCCAAGAGACCTGATTTGGTTGGGGACGGACCGCTGCACCAATGAAGCGAGAACCGGGTTTGACAGTGGTGTTCCTGATTGTGCGTGTCGTTATGAAATTCAACACGAGGTTCAGACTATCACCGCCATTGTTTCAAGGCCAGAGGAGCATGGAATGAACGGAAGTTGCCAGCAGTATAAGCCTTATTCTTATGCAGCTCCACCTACACACGCCGGAACGACTCAATTGTCTCAGGTAATGATACTTCAAATAACGCGATCAATGGCTTGAACCCTAAACATTCGGCTGTAAAGACACATCATTTTATTGGGTTAACCTCTTGGGGGATTTATTCGATAGCACACATACATACAAAAAGACAGACCACTTCCTACACCGTTTTGGGACAGCCTTGAACAATCGCTTGGTGTCAACCTTCCGCCATGGAATATGTGCACGCGACAGTCGTATTTAGATTCGCTTTCGAGCCCAGTGAACAGCCGCACGACCCGGGCGTGTCGCGGGGCGGAGGGCCCGTGGACTACTCTGCCCGTGCACCGAGTACCGTCGCAGAGGGCTCGCGGACTGCTCTGTCCGTGTGCAGAGTACTGTCGCTCGGGCGTGTCGTGGAACGGAGGGCCTGTGGACTGCTCTGTCCGTGCACCGAGCACTGTCGCAGTGGCTGCAGCGTTCGGCACACGTGTGCACCAGCCACTGGCGGGCCGACGGCCGTCCCATCTCCGTGCGCACCAGCCACTGGCGGGCCGACGGCCGTCCCATCTCCGTGCGCACTCACCTGTCCTGCATCTGCTGCAGCTCGATCTTCTTCGGTGAAGATATCAGGATAGACAGGTAATGTCGAACGATGCCGATCAGGAATGTCAGAATCACTATGGGCAGGAACACCCATATTCTGATGTCGGGATCCAACAGCAGCTCCGCCATCACCGCAACAGCAGAATGGTGGCGGAATAGAGGTGACAAATTCCCCTGCGATAAAAGAGACAGACGTCAATGAACGTTGCAATTCACAACCGCATCAGACGACAATCACGTAACTCAAATAAACACTGTTGATTGCATTAATCAATGAAGGTTGCGCCCAACTGCTCTTACGATTTAGGCATATCTGTGCATGAACAGCATAGCTAATAAGATAATTTTCACTGGATCCAGGCCATCGCCGTGCCCATCACATGCCACACCAATTGCTTCATACTGTACTCAATGGACCAGTCTGGATGCCATTGTACCCATAACATTCCACACCAATTACTTCACACCATATATCACACCAATGTAGGCATGTATGTACAGCATAGCCATGCAGATAATTTGCACTAAATTCAGTGCCTCCGCCGCACACATCAATGTCACTCAGACTACTTCACACCATACCCAATAAAAAAAATTGGATACCATTGTACCCATCGCATACCATACCATATTGACTAATCTGGATACTAATGTACCCATCACATGCCATACCATACCCCCATTAACCAGTTTGGATACCATTATACCCATCACATGCCATGCCAATTACTTCACACCATACCCTATTCACCAGTTTGGATACCATTGCACCCATTGCATGCCATGCCATACCCTATTGACCAGCTTGGATACCAATATACCTATCACAAGCCATGCCAGTCTGGATACCATTGTATCCATCACATGTAATATCATACCCTATCGACCAGATTGGATACCATCATACCCATCACATGCTATACCATACCCTACTGACTAGTCTGGATACCGTCTTACCCATCACATGCTACACCAATTATTCCAGACTGCTTAGCTCCATTCGCGGTGTATTTAGTACCGACAATTATACTAAAATTGCTCAATATGCTGATTGAGCAATTGTGTTTGCTGAAGATGAACGACCAGCTTTCGAACTGGGAGGTCAGCTTAACGCATTTGGTAAAGAGACTGGGTTAGATCCCAATATCCACAAAAATTAAGATGATGTCGATTGGGAATGCCAAGCACCGTTTTGACGACATGTGCAGAATTCAGATCACAACTAAAGTACAGATGCTAGGAACTGGGTTCAGTTACACTGAACGTTGTCTGGCCGTTACTTGTGATCCAATAATAACCAACATGAATGGCACAACAGGGAGAAAATCTGATCTCCCGGCTGATGTGCATCATACCGGGCAGGATGACCCAAGACGCTCACTTGACACGAATTCAGTGACGTGTTACGAAACACGTATGGCGATGACGGCCTCGAAAAGCTAAGCTTCGGTGCTATGTGTCAGGACATCGCTGAAGGTGGCCACTGTGCAATAGGTGTGCTACTGATGTACAACAGCAGTGATATGTCAGGATATCGTCGAAGGTGACCAACGTGCAGAAGGTGTGCTATAGGTGTACAACAGTGATATGTCAGGACATCGCCAAAGATGGCCACGGTGCAGTAGATGTGCTACTGATGTACAACAGCAATGATATGTCGGGACATTGCTGAAAGTGGCCATGGTGCAGTAGGTGTGCTACTGATGCACAACAGCAGTGATATGTCGGGACATTGCTGAAGGTGGCCACGGTGCAGTAGGTGTGCTACTGATGTACAACAGCAACAGTGATAAATTATTCGCGAAATATGGTGGAATATGCCACTTAATGAACACTGAATCGACATCCTTCCCAAAGAAGTATCGCCATCGTGCTTCTTGGTGCATGTTTGTGAAGTCTGCATGCCTCGTTTCTAACTATCCCATTCGCAAGTATCATAATCTTGCTCACCATAACGGATCTGAGATCGTGATAAAGAACATCCCGTAGGGAAATTTCAGGTGAAGATATTACCTATGATGCGCTATGTTATATAATGCCAGTTTATAGCATAGGTGTTTGCATCGTTATCGTTAATATCTGTATATTCAGATAAGATGCATTTCAAAACGCAAAACGGGAACAGTCATTTGTGCGCAATTATCTCAAAGCTGGGTTTGCAGGACTTACACGATTATAAATAACATTACTTCCACGGCGAATTCGACATCCTGCCGTACTCGTTTCCACATCTCACACCTAACGATAAATCATTATTTTAACGCTGAACAGCAAAGATATGTCAAGACATCGCTGAATGTGGCCATTGTGCAGTAGGTGTGCTACTGATGTACAACAGCAATGATATGTCAAGACATCTCTGAAGGTGGCCACGGTGCATTAGGTGTGCTACTGACGTACAACAGTCCAATTCTATCATTTGTATCGCTTCTATGATGCAATAATGCTCAACTATAATACAGGTATCATTATTAACTCACCAAATTCATCATCATGTTTATTATGTGGCAAGCTAGTAACAATATTGCGTGATACATGGTGATATCACGTAGCAGTAGCATGTGAAGTCCAGTCATTACTTGAAAAGAAAATGTGCTGCTACAACATTTTTACTCAGTGGATACAGGAGATAACACAAGTGACATATTTATATATAACATGCCCAAACTTGAATTCCCTAAATGTCACATTCATTGTTTGGAAAATTTTGTAATTTATAATGTTATGCCACACATATCGAAAGATGCACTGAATGCCCGAATGATCACAATGCCCAAAAACGAACTAAAGTCCAAAGTGTCATGGATAGGATGTGTTCAAAATGTTCAAAGTTCATAACAACCAACGATCAGAACCTTCAAAACCTGCTTCAGATGGGACATTCATAACATCTAAAGTTCATCTACATCCAAGGATCAAAAATTCCAAAAACAGTTCCCAATATTCTGCTAGAGGTGCCAGTGGAACCCCTGGCAGTGAACTCATGTAGTTAGGTAAGGTTAGGTAGATTTCACTACCAGGGGTCTTACTAGTTCCTCTAGCAGACTATTGGGTAACTGTTTTTGGACTATATGATCCTTGCATGTAAACAAACTTTAGATGTCATGAACACTCCATCTGAAGCCAGTATCGGACGTTGTGATTATTGGATGTTAGGAACTTTAGACATTGTGAATGGACCTTATCCAAAACGTCTTGGGCTTCATTTCACTTTTTGGAAGTTGTGATCCTTGGATGTTGTGTGCTTTGGATGTTATGCAGTTTGGCAGTAAATGAACCTTGGATGTAATGATTTGGCCACTTGTTGCCAGTGACATCAAGCATAGTGGCAAAAGAAGGAGCAGTATGGAGTGAAAATTGGTCATGTTTACAGTGACATTGCATTGTAGTAGCAAAACGAGGAGTAGTATGGAGTGAAAATCGCGGTGTCGCAGTTACATTGAAACATGCATATATTGAACCAAACACGGGCTACCTATTGAACTAAAATGTGGACTGTGTCCATGTGCATGTTAAAAAAAACATAATCTTGTTTAAAATCAGAATATGGATGACCAACCAAGTTCCAATGGCATGCATCCATAATGAAATAAAATCACAAAATGGTATTAAAACTACTCCACATCACATCCGCTTGACCAGGATGCATGAAACTGTCCCCATACTTTCTGAGGAGATATGCACCTCCAATGCTAAATTGTAATAGTCCAATGCTAAATTGTGCCCATTCAAAGCCTTCTAAATAGAAAAGTACCAATCAGATTGACATTATCTAACTCTATAACTATCATAAACATCTCACTCATATCACCCCTTAATATCCTAAACTTGATAACATCGGACACATCTCATGGCATAAGATTCTCCTCATATTCTAAATTCACTGATAAGGCTGGTAACTTTGTGCTGCACCGTTTCTGGTGCACCTATATCCATTTCTAAGGAAAGACACCATGCCTGTTCACAATATTATAAGTGGTTCCTTGTTTATGTATTGGTATGTTTATACACCGGTGGCTGGTAGTTATTGGTTTTTACGACACGTCGACCGTTGAGTCATGTAGCGTCGCCAATATCTCACGCCGATTGGTTGCGGGCGAAGAGTAGCGACAGGTGAGGCTCGAACCCACAATCTTTCGATTGTGAGACGGGCAACTTACCCCTAGACTAACACTGATACTAATGACTTTTAACATTATAGTTACACTATTCTTAGCTGAGTTAGTGCTTTTTCTGCTTTATGGTCTCTTGAAACCAACACACAACACTATTTTTCCTCTTCAATGGCATCCAGTTCACTACCTCCCATTGCATACATAAATGATCCACCTCCAGACACCAGATGCATAAGCTTACATATATCTTAATGGAAACGCATCTGTCATTTTCACAGGTTATCTTAGTCCAGCCAAATATTGCTAGATCCATCACTATTGTTAGCCATTGCTGCCAGTTTGATGTAATCAGCAATTTTGAACAAACTATTTCTCAGTTCTACCTCAATGTTGTTCACAAAGTCGATAGAGAGGAATAGACCTTGAACAGAAAAGAACACTGGTACTTCACTAATTACCCCTACCGCCATGCGTCTCAATATCTTCCCTGGCTACCAAGTAAAACGCGCGGACCGGCCCGACTCTAGTGGTTACGGTGGAGTGGCGATTATCGCCAGGTTAACGCTGACTGTTCCCGTTTTGAAAATGTCTACCCCTCCAAAATCGAGCTCCAAATTATAATTATTATGGGCCAAAGTCAATGGGAAAAGCAGAAAGTATTTCATTCTAATGGCAATGTATCCGCCTCCTCGTAACACTCTTTCTGCCTTAAATGATGACGTCGCTGAGTTCGAAAGACCGGTTCAATTGGCGACACTGAACTTTACCGGCACTGTTTACCCCACAGGTGATCTAAATTGCAACCTCCGCGACACGGCTAATAGCCCCAGCAAAACACACCTGCCTAAGCAACTATTCAAGCAATTATTGCACGTCCCGGTAGCACACTTCACTCAGTTCGCAGACCACGCCCAGGTCCTCATCTCCGGTCGCAAATATAATCTCCCCAATCTGATAAGTCAGATGGAGACATGTCTGAACCAACTCTGCGACTACTCCCGGGATAACGGTTTGAAGGTAGACCCGACTGGTTTGAAGGTAGACCCGACCAGCTTCTCACGTTTGGATCGCGTCAAAATCTTCGCGAAATTAACCCGACACGAGTGTGCTTTAGGGACGCCGTGATAAATGAGAGCCATTCGTGTGGGAACCTGGGGTGACATTTGATCACCACATGTCAAGGGATTCCCATGAAACAGTTGTGGTCCGCAAGTGTACTGGATTCCTTTTGGCCCCCAGTCATCTGCGCCACCATCTTCCCACCAGTACCCTATTCACCATAGTCAACAGTTTAGTTATATCAAATATCCGCTATTTCGCATTTGTTTATGGGAATTGGTCAGCAGCAAACATCCACAGACTAGACAAGATCATTAACTTCGCCACTAGAGTCGTGTTAGGTCTACAAAAATGTGATCATATTTCTGATGCACGTAACGGGTTGGGTCTCCTAACCGCAGCTGATCTGCATCTTTTCACAGCCTTATTCTGCTCCGCAAGATCATTCTGACGGGTGAGCCAACGCACGTTGCTGGTCAAATCACTGCAAACTCCACCCCACGAAACCGTCATACACGTGCAGACGACCACCTGCACCTGCCAGCCATACACAGAGAGGTGGGCTGCAGGAGATCTATCTACTCGTCTGTCTTCCACTATAACAAACTTCCTACTGAAATAAAAACATTGAGGCTGTCAAACTTCAAGAAACATGCGCTGGCTTATCTCCATGAACAACACTAGTAACACAAAAGACTTAACAATAGATGTGTGTACACTACGAATTCACCTTTAGGCCATCGCTTTCCTATTACATCTACGAACTACTTGTTTATAGCTCATGTAGCAAGTATGGTGTGTGCAGTGCATATGGGTATTGTATCATGTTAGTGTATGAATGTTTGTTGCACATCTGATCGCACTATTGACCCCAAATATATCCTTTCTTTGTAAATATCTGCAGTTATACACAGACTGTCCATAACAGCCACTTTATGTGTTGGGCATGCATCGTGAAATAAATAAATAAAATAAAATCACAAAATTTACTTGCATCAGAAAAATCTACCTTTTTGTTTCTGAAAAAAATCAGTTACATATTTCTGGGAATGAATGTGATACATGACGCCTGAAATCACATCATCTTGATCCTGTTCAGGAACAATTTTGTACAATATTTTTCTCAGCATGCCATGTTGGCCTGAAATCAAGCTTACATATTTGTCTAATAAACAAATGCACATGTTCACAAATGTCCACACAGATACATTTGAATGCAATTTATTTCACTTCCACACAGGGTAGCCACATCCGATGCATCTCACTATCATAAACCTTTAATATTAATCTGCAGGTTCATAGCACTAAAATTATGATATTTCCAAGTGATTCCATGTATCCAAGAGGTTTTGGTATCCCTGGGGCAGACATCACATCACTTGGAAATATCTTAATTTTAGTGCTATGAACCTGCAGATTAATATTAAAGTTTTATGATAGTGAGATGCATCTGATGTGGCTACCATGTGTGGAAGTGAAATAAATTGCATTCAAATGTATCTGTGTGGACATTTGTGAACATGTGCATTTGTTTATTAGACAAATATGTAAGCTTGATTTCAGGCCAACATGGCATGCTGAGGAAAATATTGTACAAAATTGTTCCTGAACAGGATCAAGATGATGTGATTTCAGGCGTCATGTATCACATTCATTCCCAGAAATATGTAACTGATTTTTTTTTCAGAAACAAAAAGGTAGATTTTTCTGATGCAAGTAAATTTTGTGATTTTCTTTTATTAGACATAAAAGATCAGTGCATTTATGAGCCACAAGGGCCCTTCTTGGTTGCACTCTGGACAGTGCAAGTTATCCCCAAAATACCCCTCACTGACCCATGCCTCAGTAATCCAAACAAAATCTGGTTCCAACTCAGCAACATAAAACTTGAACTCATCAAATTTGGATCGAGTACTCTGAGCATTAAGCATCATACACTTAACATATGTTCCATAACCAGCTTTGGCTTTTTCATGTTGAGTAGCTCTTTCATCTCTGGATGAGCTACTGATGAGCACTCTGCTCCCTTGAACTACGGCTATCCCTATTTGCTGACTGTGAGGTTCTATTGCCTATGCTGTTACTATTGGCATATCCCTGAGATGGCAGTGCCACTTCATCCCTCCCCACCACATTGCCCAGTTCCCCTGAAGAACATGCTCATATACTTTGCTTAACACATGCACCAACTTCTCGGAGAAGTGCAGGCCATCCCTCTGATAGAGGTCCCATGAGCCATAAAACCTGCACCACTCGTCCACAAAGGTCAAACCTAACCCATGGCAGAGCCTACCTACCCTGGCATTGGCTGCCAGTGCCCTAGATCTCCACTCAGGGGAGACTCCAGCCCTAAGCAGAATAGCAGTCACAATGACTCTGCTATTGCTATGCTTCAGGGTGGCCAGAAGGGCCCTGTAGTCCTGCAGCAGCTCCTCACTCCTAGCAGGACCTATGTTATTTACTCCTACCTGCACTACAACTGCACTAAACTGGGGCTCACTTGTGGCCTGTGCCACCACTGACACCAAGTTTTTGACCTTGGCACCAGGCCTGGTGATGCACCTCCTGCCTCTCCAACCTTTACAGAACACCCTATCAAAATGCGCACACGAGAGTTGCCTACGACCAGCACCATCTCCTTGCTACTATCCTGGGTGCAGTCCTCCAATGCCTGGAACCTATTTGATGTTAATATGCCTGCCTGCTGAGCTGTTCGACTAGGCTGCCTCCTGCTCCTACCACCTGCCACTCACTGACTCTTTGCTTAGGCTTGCACCTCCAAATCCTCCACCCAGACTGCATACTGGGCTGAGATATTTCCATCCTTGCATTGATGCCGAGCCAGAGGGTCGAAGTCTGTATCTTAAATACATAATTTTATATTGAATATGGAAAATCAAAAATGAACATGGTTGGTTATTGGTTTTACGACACGTCGACCGTTGAATCATGTAGCGTCGCCAATCTCTCACGCCGATTGGTCGCGGGCGAAGGGTAGCGACAGGTGAGACTCGAACCCACAACCTTTCGATTGTGAGACGAGCATCTTACACCTAGACCACTCGTCCCCAAAAATGAACATTAGCAGGGTACCAAACCAGGTGGTCCAGACCACTAATCCACCAAGAATTTCCAGCCATGAATCAATGCCATCCTTCCAATAAAGAAACAAAAAATGGAAAATTTGTGCTTTGAGGTGTTTTGTTTTTGTTTTTTGTTTTTTGTTCAGAATTTCCTATTTATGAATATGATTTGGAAGATGCAACCACTCATTTATGTCACTTGTGCTTACTTTTCAAGTTGAATGATGACATCATAGGCACAATTATGAATTAATCGTGAAATCGGGTGGAATATACCACTTTCTGAGCATTGAATAGACATCCTTTCCAAGGAAGTATCGACATTGTGCTTGGTGTGTGCTTATGAGGTCTCCGTGACACATTTTTTAAAAAGTATATAAGGACATGAGGAGCACAAGTGCTCGCGGACGACGGGATCTGTATCAAGGTTATCAATTTTTTTTTTTGTATAGCATAAGTGCTACTCGACATTATAAACACATGCCTGACTACAGCTGATATCCCCTCCACTTGGAAACAGCCAATAGTAACTCCCATTCACAAATCAGATCCTTCGGATCCCTCTAATTTTAGGCCCATCTCATTGGTTCCGGTTATCGCCAAAATCACAGAGAGGGTAGTGCAGAAACAACTCTATCACCATCTGAACTCAAGCCACCTACTGGCCCAAACTCAGCACGGCTTCAGATCACGCCACTCTACGGAAACCGCTCTCATCTCAGTCACGGACAAAATACTAGCAGCAATGGACCGTTCGGAAGTAGCTCTCCTGTGCATTCTGGACCCCAGTAAATGCTTCGAAGTAATAGATCACACCAGACTGCTCACTAAACTAGAACTCCATGGAATCGATACTGACTCGATAGGGCTTATCTGGGAGATCACACGCAGGCTGCTAGCATCTCAGATCAACGCGGAAACAGGCATATCTCCTCCTTTCTCCCAAACAACATAGGTGTTTTTCAAGGCTCATCATTAGGTCCACTCCTCTATTGCATCTTTTCGAACGACCTCAGTTTGCACGTCCCGGTAGCACACGTCACTCAGTCCGCAGACGACACCCACGTCCTCATCTCCGGTCGCAAATCTGATCTCACAAATCTGATAAATCAGATGGAAACATGTCGGAACCAACTTTACGACTCCTTCCTGGATAACGGTTTGAAGGTAAACCCGACCAAAACTCAGCTTCTCACGTTCGGATCGCGTCAAAATCTTCGCAATATTGCCCCATACGAGTGTGCTTTATGGACGCCGTGATAGATGAGTCATTCGTGTAGGAACCTTGGGGTGACATTTGATCGCCACATGTCGTGGGATTCCCATGTAGCTGTTGTGGTCCGCAAGTGCGCTGGATTCCTTCTGGCCCTGAGCCATCTGCGTCACCATCTGCCAACCAGTCCCTCTTCACTATAGTCAATAGCCTAGTTATATCCAATATCCGCTACTGCATATCTGTTTACAGGAACGGGTCGGCAGCAAACATCCACAGACTAGAGAAGATCATTAACTTCGCCACTAGTCATGTCAGGTCTACGGAAATTTGATCATATTTCTGATGCCCATAACGAGTTGGGTCTCCTCACCGCAGCTGATCTGCATCTATTTCACAACCTTACTTTGCTCCACAAGATCATTCTGACGGGTGAGCCAACGCACATTGCCGGTCAAATCACTGCAAACTCTACCCTGCGAAACCGTCATACGCGTGCGGACGACCACCTGCACCTGCCAGCCATACACAGAGGCAGGCCACAGGAGATTTCTATACTCGTCTGTCTTCCACTATAACAAACTTCCTACTGAAATAAAAACATTGAGGCTGTCTAACTTCAAGAAGCATGTACTAGCTTATCTCCACGAGCAACACTAGTCACACAAAACAAACTTACAAAATGGATTTGTGTATACTATGAACTCACATTTATGCCATCGCTTTCCTATCACTTCTATAATCTACTCGTGTATAGCTCGTGTTGCAAGCACAGTGTGTGTAGTGCAGATAGTGATATGTGTATTGTATTATGTTGGTGTATGAATGTTTGTTGTGCATTTGCTCCCACTATTGACCACAAATCTATCCTTGCTTTGTAAATATCTGTGAGTTATACCCAGACTGTCCATAACAGCCACTATACGTGGAGGGCATGAATCGTGAAATAAATAAATATTTCAAGTATAAACAGGGGTCTATATCAGAACCTCTAATGCCCAAAACCGATAATGCTTCAGAATCTATAATACTCAAAACCTAGTGCTTCAGAGCCTCTAAATAGTCGTCTTGGGGGAATTTTCAATACCGATAATACTCAAAACCTATAATGCCTCAAACCACATAATGCTTGGAACATATAGTTGTTCAGAACATATAATACCCAAATCCTATAATGCTTCAAAGCCTCTAATACTACATCCTGTGGGAACATTCAAAACATATAATGCTCAAAACCTATAATGCTTCGAAATCTATAATGCTCAATTCCTATAATGCTTCGTTGCAACTAATATTCAGAAAGCATAACTCTGGAAACAGCTAGTGCTTCAAAACCGCTAAAGCTCAAAGCCTATAATGCACAGAATCTATAATGCTCAGAGCCTATAATGCTCAAAACCTCTAATATCAGCTGACAACTGCATGCCATTATCACCCTTATCAGTTTACTTTACATCTCCACCGTACTCTACCAATACTCGCGCCAGGTACAGGGCTGTAATACAGGTCCTTCAAGACGGAAATCGGTGGAAGGTGAACTCGTGGGCCAATCACTAGTCGGAATTTCAGAGGAATGCGGCGGCTTCAATGTCAATGTTTCCAGGGCGGCGCTAATATCAGCATGTTCCCCCCGCGGTTTCTCATTCCTAGCTGGTGTGTGGTGGTGTGGGATTCCTCCCTCAAGGCATCTGATATGTTCGGTGCTCTAGAGCCATTTTCCTGACCCGGACATTAATTTTTTTAAGCCCTCCATATTTTGGAGAGCTCCGGCTTGATTTTTTTTCGGATATCAATCCAATTTTTGGGGTCACACTGTGCTTATGTGGGGCCCTAGACGCCATTGGGGAGCTGCAAGTTTTGGGTGCCCGGCGCGATCTTTTGGGCCCCAGTGCGATTTTGAAGGGCTGAGACCCGACTCTTTTTAGTCCAATGTAATCTTTTGTATCCCGACGTCATGTGATTGGATCCCTAGCGCTAGTTTTAGCGACCTCGACACTTTTTGGGGGTCCAATACGTTTTGGAGGCTTTTGGCGCCATTGTTGGGGTCCCAGAGTGATTATCCATGTCCGTGTCCGTCTCTGTGTCCGTGTCCGTGTCCGTCTCCATGTCCGTGTCCGTCTCCGTGTCCGTGTCCGTCTCCGTCTCTGTCTCTGTCTCCCGCTCCCTCTCCGTCTCTGTCTGTCCCTGTCTCTCCATCTATCCATCTGTCTGTCTATCTGTCTCTCCATCTCTCCATCTGTCTGTCTATCTGTCTCTCTCTCCATCTGTCTGTCTCTGTCTGTGTCTATCTGTCTCTCCATCTGTCTGTCTATCTGTCTCTCTCTGTCTGTCTGTCTGTCTGTCTCTCTGTCTGTCTGCCTCTCTGCCTGTCTGTCTATTTGTATCTGTCTCTCTGTCTGTCTCCATTTAGGTACTGTCCCTAGATACCATGCTTCTTAAAATAAAATATAAGTATCAAATGTCAAGCGCTACATCCTGACAGGTTATGTAGTCCATGTCCTGGGCAACATGGCGACTTTGGCAATAGGCGCGCTATTGGTCCAATACATAATCTCTGCCATCGTCTAAGGAAGCAGGACCTCGGGTAGCATGTTAGCTGGGTGGGCAAGTGTCCTTCCAGTAGAATCAGCTTGAACCCAATCGGTTCAGTGTATCCACCCAGCTAAAATCAGTAAAATAATAAGGCAGCTGGAAGACAAAGGTAGTCCGTGAGATCAGGCGCCTATCTCGCCAATACCGTTGCTATTCCGAACAGCTGTGTGGCTTGAGAATGTAGGCACCCTTTTGGGCCATTCGGACAACGTTCTTCGTAATATGCGGAAAATTACTGGCTATATATGCTCCTCTTCTGAGATGAAAAGCATCTTTCTAGGCACTTAGGTGCTTTGAGAATGCAAGCGTCATCCTGGATCAATCCATGCTCTCATCCCGGGGACATTTCGGATCTGAGATGGAACCTCACTAGTTCACTTTAGCACTTCGGGGTCTTGTTCTTCCGTCACGGGCACTTTCAAATCGAAAGATCATCCCAGCCCTCTCTGACCATCAAGCACCCTGTTTATTCCTCAGCTGTTAGAGGTCCGCTTCTGCTGAGATTCCTCTTTCCAGCTGGCATAGGCATTCCACAGGGACACGGAGCACATAAAACAGCACCCCTGAACAGGGGTGTTGTTTTATGTATTTCGTTATCTTGGGGAAAAGATCTGTTTCATTACATTTTTTCCGTCACCCCCCCCCACATTCAGAAACTTCTGGCTTTGCCACTTCCTAATTATGCCACTGAAACGTAGCATGATGAGTATTACTGGACAAACCTGGGCATCCTCAAAATCTCTCCCCCCCCGATACAAATTATAGGTACGTCATTGGTCTTCAGCGTATGCATACCTATTCCATGCAAGGGAACACGAGCGCCAGGTCTCCACTACTTCAGCCCGGCAGCGGTCAAAGAGGAATAATCGGCCACAGCACCTATTAAAGCTGGATCCGCCCCTGTGGTACTTAGACACTGAAATTGCCTATTCGTAAAACCAGTGACTCAGCTTAGAAATCACCGACAAGTAATTGCCTATTCGTAAAACCAGTGACTCAGTTTATAAATCAATGACAAGTAATTTAATTCAGGGAGCAATCACTCCAATATCCTGCTCTTCACAAGCCACATGCATGAACGCGGCCAATGCGGCGAACAATTCATGTCCTACACTCACATGTGTCGCCGCTCTGGCGGATACACCTGGAAGCTTTCGGGCGGTGTCTCCCATTGGTAGACTACGGTGGAGGCGCGGAGTGAACCGTACGGCCGATTATATCATGCGGTCGTCAGCTGATATTATAGGTTTTGAGCATTATAGGCTCAGATCATTATAGATTCTGTGCATTATAGGCTTTGAGCTTTAGCGGTTTTGAAGCACTAGCTGTTTCCAGAGTTATACTTTCTGAATATTAGTTGAAACGAAGCATTATAGGAATTGAGCATTATAGGTTTCGAAGCATTATATGTTTTGAATGTTCCCACAGGACGTAGTATTAGAGGCTTTGAAGCATTATAGGATTTGGGTATTATATGTTCTGAACAACTATATGTTCCAAGCATTATGTCGTTTGAGGCATTCTAGGTTTTGAGTATTATAGATATTGAAAATTCCCCCCAAGACGACTATTTAGAGGCTCTGAAGCACTATAGGTTTTGAGCATTATAGGTTCTGAAGCATTATAGGTTTTGGGTATTAGAGGTTCTGATATGTCCCCATAAACAGCATGCTTATGTTCACCATTATTGGTTGTGATACACAAGCATATTATGACACAATTCCAGGTACAGAGATTATCTATGATGTGGTCTACTAAACAATGTCATCTGCTGATATGATAGTATCACAATCATTAATGTTAGTATAGTCATTCCTATCTTAGGTGTCCCACAAATGAAATGAAAAACATACTTGAGAGTACACTATTAACTCAGAATTGAGCTTCAAGAAATGAAACTATATTTTAATTGGCATGCTTCCATGACACATTTTGACATCCCCATGTGCTCATTTTGACATCTCACACCTAACAAAAAAATCAATATTTTAGCACTGCATAGGCACATCCTTACATGATGCTGTCCTGGGAGGCTTTGGTTGCATAATGTTACAAGCAGTTCTCATACCTCAATTTTTTGGAATGCCATGTTAATGAATGTGATTCTGGCATTCCTCAGACATGATAAAGGGAAACTTCAACACTCCATGCAGTTGATTAAATAGTTTTTTTTCCTCAGATATTTCACACAATGACCTTCGGTCACCAACATGGAAACACTGGTGGTGGACAGATGCACCATTTTGGAATGTATTGCATTTATACATGGGACCCATTAATTTTAATGTTATAGTAATTAAATGGGAAAACCTAGCCTAGCCTAGCCTAACCTAACCTAGTCAAATTTAATATAATAGAAACTGATATAATCTCATTGTATTTGTTGAAATTAACTAGCAGAAATCACTAATTTTACTGATATAATAATTAAATAGGAAAACCTAACCTAGCCTAACCTAACCTATCCTAACCCAACCTAATCAAATTGCATCTAACCTACACTAATATAAGCTACTCTGGACATAACGATCACACGATGGGTGCATACTACCGACTAACGACAGCACACACTGTCTGTACCAGGGTACGTAGCTAGCATACATATGAACGGTCTCTACCTACCATTCGGCAGTGGAACGTGCATACTTTCTGTATGTATGGACGGTGCCAGCTGGGGTTAAGTGGAGGCCGATTGTGACCTCATTTGATCCTGAAGACGTTGACCTCGGGTCATGAAATGTATACTGCAGCGAGTTCACTACAGCAGAAATTCCTCCAAATTGTGTGCTTCTAGTTTCAGATCTTAGGTGGTCATCAAGCTATCACAGAACCATTTCAGTGGCTCCAGTTCATCAGAATCTTTCAATTGTTTCTGGGAAAGGGGAGGATACAAGGGGCGCCGGGGGCATGTGTCCCCACAGGTTTTTGGCAGAGTTGCACATTGAAAGAAGTCTGACCTTCAGTGTGCCCGAATGACCCCTCTCATTTTTCAGCCAGAAGCACCCTTCCAGAGACAGAAGTTCCACGATGACAATTCCAGATGGTCCAATTGGACATTCATTGCACGTGTAGGCATTCATTTGGTATTTTCTCTCCTTACTTTCATGGACAAATATCGGTATTTCTGTCTAAAAGGGTGTTTTGGGAATTTTCTGATTTTTGTCCCGGAATATGATGTTTATTAACGTGATTCGGAAGATGCGATCATTCGTTTTCTCCGTAAATGCTTACGTCTCAGTTAATCTTAGTGATAATATCTATCATGCGCCATATATGCCACACTGCTGTTGTTTGTTGCATAATTTATCCATCCCTCACCTGGCACTTCTCAGACGTGATTAAAGGGACATTCAACACTTCACGCAGTTGATTCAACACTTTTTCACGTCAAAAATGCTTAATTTCTGCCTCTTTGCCACATAGATGACACCACCACTATTTCACCACAACGCCGAACAAAAACTAAGCAGAGCACGGCTTGCGGCCGTGATGTACGGATGACGTCACGATAAATATTACGCTTGTTTTTAAATTATAATATGAGTTTATATTAGTTTAGATAAGAGTAGATTGTATTATGTTAGGTTAGGTTAGGTTAGGTTAGGTTAGGTTTTCCTATTTAATTATTAATTATCATACTGCTTGTTGGAAGTCGTGAGGAAAGATGACGAGACCGAGCAGAAGCCGACTCTTTTAAATATCACTTCGCGGTCCGTCACGATAAACATTACGCTTGTGTTTTTAAATTAAAATATGAGTTTATATTAGTTTAGATAAGAGTAGATTGTATTATGTTAGGTTTGGTTAGGTTAGATTTTCCTATTTAATTATGAATTATCATATTATTTGTTGGAAGTCGTGAGGATAGACAAGACTGGGGTCACAGGGGTCACTTTGAGGTCAACAGTTTGAAAATGGCTTCGGTGTGTGTAGGTTGTGATCCAGTGCCATATGATATAACCAAACTTTGCTATAAGGACAACCAAGCGAGCTTAGACTTCCTTAGATGCCACGGAGTTCTTCCTGCCGGAGTTGTCTGCTCTAAGTGTTCCAAGGCCTGCAGGTTGCAGGAGAGTAGGCATCGGTGGGAGTGCACCGAGACGTTTCGTGTCGCCGGAAGGAAGGAGAAGAGGTGTGGGTTCGTCACAAGCGACTACAAGGGAACTTTTCTCGACGGAACCCGCCTGGAACCGTGGCAAGTTGTGTTTTATTAATCTGTGGTTAGATAAAGCCGGGACCATCTCATTAAGGTATGTGAACGTTTGTAGCGTTAGCCAATCGAAGCCTCAGTCCCATACCTATGACGTCATCATACCGTACCAACGTGACTATGACGTCATCGTTCAAATCGAAAAGGAAGCATTTACGGAGAAAACGAGTGATCGCATCTTCCGAATCACGTTCATAAACATGGTGTTCCGAAAAAAATCCTAACATTCCTAAAACACAGTTTAAGAAAAATTTACCCAAATATCATTACATCAAGCAACTCATATGATAGTGTAAAGTAATATAAAGTGCAACATTAACCAACGGCCCTGACCGTTAACGACTGTGATCGGGTTGACTGTTGCGGAGCCGAGATTCGAACCCACCGCCATCCGTACGGAAAGTGGACGCCTTAACCAACTGAGCCAACCGTCGACGTAGTGGGATGAATATGCAATGTAGAGCATACCGACCGAGATATGTTTATTTCCTCGACGATCTCTGATGAAGTAAGGATGTTCTTTACACACCACCTATAAGCTAATATTGTAATGTAAAAATATAGGCAACATACAGGCCATGTCTTCATCCTTATGTCAATTCTTGACTGGCATCAGATATTACAGCAACATGAGTATCTGCTTGCATGTGTCAACTAATATGTGTGTGATAACCTATGTGGCAAAGAGGTGGAAACTAAGCATTTTCAACATGAAGTGTTGAATCAACTGCATGGAGTGTTGAATTTCCCCTTAATCACATCTGAGAAGTGCCAGGTGAATGGTGGATGAATTATGGCATAGAGAACAGCAGTGCAGCATGGATGATGCAGTATAGGAATGTTGCCTGTCATGAACCAAAAAGTAAGTAGGTACTAGCCCCAAAAACGAGTGGTCACATCATCTGAGTCACATTAAATAAGATTGTATTCTGAAAGAGGATTCCAAACATTTCCAAAACACTTTAATGCACAAAAATACACAATAAACATGGGCAGCAGCTAGCAATCAGTATTGTAACCAAGGAAATAACATCGTAACCAAGCAAGCAGCATTGCAACCAAGCAAGCAGCATTGTAACCAAGCAAGCAGCATTGTAACCAAGCGAGCAGCATTGCAACCAAGCTAGCAGCATTGTAGCCAAACAAGCAGCAAGCAGTATTGGCTCTCCAATATCATCAGTTACTGCACCATGCCATTTACACAACGATAGTATTGGAAGACCAGTCAGGGTTGTAGCAAGTCCACTGCGCATTGCAAATATATTTGTATCCTACCAGCTATCCAGCCCACCTGCAATCTCCCAGAAGTGCATCCCGGGGATCTCTCTACAACAGCCTTACAGCGACGTCACCGAAACTGGCGCACTGGTTGTCTGTAAACGAAATAGATTGTGGTGAAAATATGCAATACGTCATCATAGCTTCTGTAAGGGGGAAATTTTACCTTAAATTTCAGTAGGTTCCAGCAAGTAGCAGGAAACTTAGCAGGCCATAGCAATTTAGATAGATTCTAGTCACGGACACTAATTTCTTAAAATAGTTGTGGGCACCAGGGTGCAGTTTTGTATGCTTTTGGTCGGGTGCTTGCACCCAATGTTGGCTGTGCCCCGCCCCATCCAAATAGTTTCAACCTTTGACCTGATACTCTAGGTGGCATGCCCCACCAATCCATTCGTGCCTGCCCACTGCATTCATGTAATATGTTCCCCTCCCCCATGATTTTCAGAGACCTACACCTATGTGCAAATGCTGCCGGAGACAAGATAACAGCACGGAACAAGACAGATAGACTAGAGCAAGTTCCAAAACTTGGGGAGGAGGGTGTACATATCTCCCCAGAACCGGCAAATATTACACTCATGCGTCCGGGAATAGACTAAGTGCACGGTGGGGCTTCGGCCCAAGGTTAGAATGTCTGACCTGTAGGTAGCAATGACCACATCTTCCCCCTCCTGTTGCGTCGTTGCATGATGACGCATCCGGGCTTTACCCGAATTGTTGCAAATGATGACAAAAGGCGAGAGAATGCAGCCAGCAAACATAATATTTTCGTACTGTATTATAAGGGAACTTTAAACATAACCTGTTTTCGTGTCAGATTAAGTGACACGAAAGTCCTTCAACATGTGTCGGTTCCTGAAAACTATTGGAGGTTCATAATGCATGGAGGAAAATCGACAGGTTCAAATGGATCGGGGGTACCTACACACCGTAAGGTCCCATTTCGAAGTTTGAAATGATTGGGGGAAAAGCCATCAATGGCCGGGTGATACAAGTCCCCCGAAAAGAGCACAGACAACTACGGCCCTGGTTGTAGTTCCTCCCCTTTCCACCCCACCAAGCGACATGATGTTCCCCTGGAGCGAGCCACATGGAGCCCCTGAGGAATCTGATTGCAATCCCCCACCGTACAAAAACCACACTACTCTGAAGGAAAAATATTTGGCTAAAGATTTTAGTCTGTTACTTCAAATAAAACAACGAAGGAAATGACGTACTTTCTTTCATGTGCGCCTCCCGGCCCACATCAAAACGTAAAGACGGCTCAAGCGGGTGAAGCATCGATTACGTCATAAGAAACCTTTGCAAAAGTTTATGATTTTACTTCTGAATACGCCGTTGAACGTATATGTTCTACCTTAGTACGCGCCATAGGGGACAACACGCTGTACCGCACACGTGATTTTTTTAAATGGCATGAAATAAATATAACATGACGATATAAATTACACGGTGTAGGGAATATTTTGGAACATCCTCGAAGTAACAAAGTATCCACGAATGATGGTGAGACTCGTTTATGCAGGCAGTACAAACCTGTTTAACAAATAGAAGATTTTGAACATTTTGATTTTTAAAATCATGAGAAAAAAAGCATGCCATGAAATAACTAAGACCAGTCTAGCCTGTTTTATCATTGGAGTTTTTCTTCAATACTTCAAAATAAAAACCTAACATAGCCTAACAGGAAGCATGGGTTATACGAATACGTTCTGTTTCCAAAACACCTACCTTTGGATGTCTCCTGTGTTATGTTTAAAGTGTAAATAACAAAATGCTGGCCTTAACGATCACGTGAGTGATCTGTACTACCGACTGTAATGACAGCATGCATGTTCTACCAGGGTGTAGCGAGCGCACGTATGAACGGTCTACCGACCGTTTGGCAGTGGAACGTGCATACTTTCTGTATGTGTAATAAAATATATATACACAACCTTCAATATACCAGGAGGTGCTGAGTTGACATCAAAAGTACCGATAAGGGTTGTACTTTATTGCTCAACGTTTTGGCCAGGGGACCCTGAAGATGTTGACCTCGGGTCATGAAATGTATACTGCAGCGAGTTCACTACAGCCCTAATTCCTCCAAATTGTGTGCTAGTTTCAGATCTTGGTGGCTGAACCCCCCCCCCCCCGGTGAATGTTATATGAAAGGCATGTTGATTGGGATATTCTGCACTTCCTGTGGTAGTGTTGCTTGCACTCAAAATATAACTGAATGTGGTGCATACGCAACCAGGCTGTTGAAATAAACAACTTGAACTGGATATGGATGCAATGTTTCATGGGGTCACAAACCCTCGCTGTCAGGTAGGTGTATGACCACTTTGGTTCGAAGATACCAAAAAGTTGAATACCTGCAGAAAGTGAGAGGTCTTACCATGGGGCAGCATCGAGCTATCATGGAACCATCTCAGTGGCTCCTGTTCATCAGGATCCCTTTCAATTGTTTCTGGGACAGGGGTGGATACAATTGGCACAGGGGGCATGTGTCCCCAGTGTCCCCTCAGGATTTTGGCCAGAGTTGTACATTGAAAGAAGTCTGACCTTCATTGTGCCCAAATGACCTCTCAAATTTTTCAGCCAGAAGCACCCTTCCAGAGACAAAGTTCCATGATGACAATTCCAGATGGTCCAATTGGACATTCATTGCATGAGTAGGCTTTAATTGAGTATTTCCCCTCCTTACTTCCATGGACAAATATTACATCAAGCAACTCATGATAGTGTAAAGTAATCTAAAGTGCAACATTACCCAAAGGCCCTGACTGTTAACAACTGTGTTTTCTGGTTAAACGCATTGCAGTGCCAAGATTCGAACCCACCACCATTTGTACGGAAAGCAGACGCCCTAACCAACTGCTCCAATCGTCGACGTAGCGTGAGCGGAATACGCGATGTAGAGCATGCCAACTGAGGAGATGTTTATTTCCTCGACGATCTGAAGAAGTGGGGTATGTTCTTTACACACCACCATATTAAAAAATATGGCAGTATTCATAAACAATGAACGTTGTTCTACCAAAATATGAAGGTCTGATTGCATATGTTCTACTGGTTGTGCATGGAGCAAGCAAATTCCACAGGTGCCATTTTCAGGCTTCCGAGGCAGTCAGCTTCAGAAAACTGTAAGGAAGTTACATCTGATATTGTTTTGCAATTACACAGTATTTGTTAGCACAATCTTTATCGGGTTAGAAAAGAGTTTGGCAAACTGCACAGGCAAATTTATCTGTGTTCCCCGAACCAAGCAGAGGTGTTTGTAATATGGCATGTGTATCTGCACCTGCTAAAACAAGTGCTGAATTCTGAACACAGACAATTAGCATTTTAAGCCCACCAGGTTGCACTTGGCAGAGGCCAATCCAGTAATTACCATTGGGGAAGGGGTGCATTTCTGGCAGAAAAAATGTATAAAGTGGAGTATGGGTACACTGGAGCATACTGAAGAGGAACTTTTCAGGAGATTGCCTACATGCTGCATTTTCCTCATAGCATCACTCCATGTTGTCAACTCACCATGCATGGAGACAAAGGCAATGTGGCAAAGGTGATGGCTGCTGATGCAGTGCACCAGACCATGGGGAAACAGCTGAATAGTATGATAGGCTTTGCAGTACTCTCAAATTCCTTTTGAATTTGTTGTCAGATGTAGACAGGCCTTCAAGACAGACAGAGTCTACATGTCAGATGTAGACTGTCAGATGTAGACAGACAGAGAAACAGACATTCAAGAAACTAAAATATGCTAACTCTGAGATAAATATCAAATCATAAAATAGCTAGAAATAAAGTTAGGAGGTGTGTTAGGGCATCTAAAAGACTGGCTGAAATCAAATTAGCCTGAGAATGTTCGGCAGTTAATGCTAAGAGATTCTTTAGTTTCTACAAATTTAAAGCTAAAAAGTGTGATGTAGGACCTCTGGAGGTAGATGGGGAATTAGTGGTTGATTGTGATATTGTGGAATCCCTAAGCAAGCAATTCTCATCAGTCTTTACTAAAGAGAATTCTGGTAGAATAGAAACAACTGAATCTTATGCCATGACAGTTCATAGGTTGGAGTATCTTGCAATAACTACAGAAGCTGTAGAAAAGCAGTTACAGAATATAAAACCTAATAATGCTTCTGGACCAGATGATATATATGCCAGGGTCTTAGTAGTGTGCTAAAGCTTTAGCAGTTCCCCTAGGTATAATTTTCTGGTGGTCTATGGAATATTCTGAAGTGCCTGAAGATTGGAGAAATGCAAATGTACCAGTTTTCAAAAAGGGAAGTATGAAGTGCATAGGGAACTACAGGCCAGTCAGTTTGACCTCAATAGTTTGCAAGGTACTAGAAAATCTGGTTAAACAGAATGTTCAGATTCATCTTGATAGGAACAATCTTTTAAGGGATACTCAACATGGATTTCGATATTGAAGGTCTTGTTTAGCTAGCCTTTTGGAGTTCGTGGAGTATGTTACTAAAGAAGTAGACAATCAAAGCAGGATGGATGTTGTGTACTTGGACTTCAGCAAACCTTTTGATAAAGTTCCACATGGGAGGCTAATTCATCAACTACAGCAACATGGGATTGTTGGAAAAGTTATAGGTTGGATTGAAGCATGGCTAAGGGAAGGAAACAATGGGTAATGTTAAATGGATGTAAATCTGATTGGAAGGATGTTCTGAGTGGAGTACCACAGGGCTCTGTTCTAGGGCCACTTCTCTTTATCATCTTTGTGAATAACATTGAGGTAGGGCTGAGGAATATAATGTTCAAATTTGCTGATGACATTAAGCTGGTAGGGGTGGCAAACAGTTGTGATCAATCTAGAAATATTCAACTAGACTTGGAGCACCTAAAAAAGTGGGCTGATCAATGGCAGATGTCTTTCAACTATGACAAGTGTAAGGTTATGCATCTGGGGTCTGGAGGTGAGACTTTCAGATATACAATGGAGGGAGGGAACTGGATGTTATTGAAGAGGAAAGGGACTTAGGTGTGTTGGTTTCAAAAGACCTTAAAGCAGAAAAGCAATGTAGCTCAGCTAGGAACAGGGCACTCAGAATGCTGGGACTCATTAATAGAAGTGTGATATATAAGAGCAAGAAAGTCATGAAAAAACTGTACTTAGCATATGTGTGACACCACTTGGAATATTCTGTACAAGCATGGAGCCCCTACCTAGAAAAAGATATAGACATGTTAGAAAGAGTGCAGCGCAAAGCACTCTCAAGTGGAATAGGTCTCTCAGGCTCATCAGTGGAATAGGTAACTTAGAATATGGAGAAAGGTTAGTGGCATTAGATATGTACTCACTTAAGTATTGGAGATTAAGGTGGGACATGATTGAAATGTACAAAATAGTTAAAGGACTAGATCAGGTCGATTTGAATGGCGCTCTTCAGTTTAGAGTATCACATAAGGCGTCATCAATTCAGGTTAGACAAGTTGAGATGTAGGACAGTTAAGCGACAACAGGTCTTCAGTCAAAGGGTTGTTGATCAGTGGAATGGGCTGCCTGCTGATGTTGTGGGAGTTCCTCATTGAATGTATTTAAAAA